>OZ035884.1:16022518-16622518 GCA_964034835.1 Muscina levida
TTTATAATGGTTCCTTAGCTGAGCATAGTATCTTTTTCCATAGCATATCCATAGTAATACAAATTCAAATTATTACAATTTTATTTTTTCACTTACCCATATCTGTAGTTTCACTCGTTTATCGTGACGAAACACTGTTTTCACTTTGAAATCAATGCCGACCGTTGATACGAAGGCAGATGTGAAACTGTCATCGGCATAGCGGAACAGGAAACTCGTTTTACCCACACTAGAGTTGCCAATTATCAGTAATTTGAACATGTAATCGAAATTCTGATCGGAAGCATCTTTTTGCCATTTTGGATCACCAGCACCGGCCATCTGAAATGCAAGAGAGAGAAACAATAAGTTAATTAAATAAGAATTAAACATTAAATAAATATAATACTTAAATATAGAAATGATTAATAAAATATTTTATATGACTCATTTATATGAACTTTAAAATGACACACCCACAATGAACCAGTAAGCAATGCACTACTTCCTCTTCCATACACTTGGCGCCTAACTATTTTTTCTTTAGCAATAAACTGAAATCAATGTAAATTTTTTTATTTTTTTTTTTGTTTTTATAGGTTAATGTAGTCTAAATAGATAGTGCGCCGTGTTTCGCAGTGTGCCACACAGCGGACGCCACTATGGATATACTACATGAATAATGGGAAGGTATGGTTGTCTCTCACAGAGGTGGAGGGCAATCGAAGGAGGACAATCGGCCTAAGCTTAAGAATCAGCCCCAAAAAAGTGAACTGGTTGTTGTTGTAACAGCAGGTGGAAGTAGCTGGGGTGATAATTCTTAATACAGATTTTTAAATTTATCGGCACTCGATCGGGCATATAATCCGACTATCATACGATCATTGTTGGCAACTCTGTTTCGTTCCTTTGTAGATAACAAGGTGTTTGTCAAGGATTGTTAGGTGTTGTTGTTGTGAGTTTTAACCGCCAAATTCCACCAAAGATGGCGCCAGCTGGCTTGTTGATTTATATGCGATGTTAATAAATCCTTGCGCAATCTTGATTTTTGTAGTGGAAGCATCTAGGATGATTTTTGTTGGCTGGAGAACTCGAAAGTATTTGCATAGTAATTTAAATTGATGTTGATTTGGCCAGTGCTCCGGCCGGGAATTAAACCCGGCACCTTCGGATTGCTAGTCTACGTCGCTGAGCTATCGAAGGTCACTAAGTGAACTGGTTGTATGACTTGGTTCTTAAACCAATCTAATTTTACGGTTCGGCAGTTTGGTGGGCGGCGCTGGAGAAGCCAATCATGAGACTGGTGGCAATCATGATAACAGGGGCAATAAGAACTACTGGAACAAAGGCACCGCGAGGGCATGGAAGGACAAGGACTATAATCATGCTAAAATTCTGAATATAATCGATGTTAGGAATTACACAAAACTACAACCTGTTTTTGATCCTGGTTTTATGAGGAACTTTGGGAAAGATATCATCCAAATTTTCATGGACGGATCGATTACGCAAAGCAAGGTTGCATAGTTTGGGCCGAAATAACGGCAGTTAGAAAAGCCGCGGAGAAAATTCAGTGGCATAGGTTTTTGGGTGAAAATATTAATTTATATGCTGATAGTAAAGCAGCCATCAGATCCCTGGAGAACGTGTACACTAGGGCGTTTCACAAAAAAAATGTTGCAACTCTTGAAGTGGAATATTAAAGCTTGTGATCTAAAAGAATTTCGAAAATTTTTTGGGATTTTTTGAAGATGGGTATGGGGTCGCTGAAATAGATTTTATCAAAAAAATGAGGTTATGGAGAAAAAAAATTTATATTATTTTTTTCTGGTGCTTTTTGTTCAAACAACTAAACAATTCTCTTCGTAAGGATCCGATCCCTCGACAAAAAAATTATTGGTGTGAAAAATTATTATATTATAGACCACTTTGATAGTCTTAAAAGTGAAAAATAATTTTTCCTATATTTCAAACCTCAATAACTTGAAAAGTTTTCAACATTTTTTCAAGATGTAAAATGCGTTAGAAAGACAATTTAGATACCTTTATTTTGGTATATATAAGTTTATATCTTACTTGTGAAAAATGTTGAAGAAAATTAAAAATAGACAAAAAAAAATATTTTTTATTTTTAAATTCACACTATTTGAATTTTAAAATATTTGAAATACGCCCTTTTTAAAATGTAACAAAATTCATAATGCATAATTTTGTAACCTCAAACAGTAAAAGGGTTTTTGATGAATTAAAATTGCCCACTTCCTTTTTTTCGAAAGATACACTTTTATGGGAAAATGATGATGATTTTGTTTCTTCAAAGAAAAAACTAGAAAAACTATGTGTTGTGAATGATTTATCAGAAAGAGGCGTGGCGTCGGCTACAATATATAACAAGAAAATTACAAAGAATGAGGATGATTTTCAAAACTTATTGATTAGAGTTGATAACAATCAAAAAATTATACCTTATGTTAACAAAAATGTCATTGAAAAATCTCTTAAGAAACCAATTTGAAAAAACTTCCACAGTTGTTCCACATTTAATGGTTAATGTATTGTAATTTTAGATACAAATTTACTTTCTAAATTTAATTTGTTAATTAAATATGTTGATTTTGTTTATTTAATATCTTTTGATTTTGTATAGGAATACAAATATATTGATGAATTGATTTTTTGATATTTTTATTAAAGAAATGTATTTTAGAAGTTTTTTTTACTAAACCAATAACAAAACTTAATGAAATTCTTTAAATTTTCATAAAATTTGATAAATAAAAAACATTTCTCAAACTTTAATTTTTTTTCTTACATTTTTCCAACAAGTAAAAATAAATCTATGTACCGAATGAAAGATAATTCAAAGACCTTTCCAACGCATTTTACATCTTGAAAAAATGTTAAAAACTTTTCAAGTTATCGAGGTTTGAAATCTAGAAAAAATAATTTTTCACTTTTAAGACTATCAAAGTGGTCCATAGTATAATAATTTTTCACACCAATCATTTTTTTGTCGCAGGATCGGATCCATAAGATGAGGATTGTTTAGTTGTATGAACAAAAAGCACCAGAAAAAAATAATATAAAATTTTTTTCTCCATAACCTCATTTTTTTGATAAAATCTATTTCAGCGACCCCATACCCATCTTCAAAAAATCCAAAAAATTTTTCGAAATTCTTTAAGATCACAAGCCTTAATATTCTGCTTCAAGAGTTGCAAAAATCGAGAAAAACGCGTTTGGTGAAACGCCCTAGTGTACACCACATCGAGAATTGTTTAAGAATGCTGAACATTTCTGGAGGAGATAGAGAGATTTTTGACAGTTGCACTAGCATTGATTCCAGGGCATGGGGACATACATATGTATATGGTAGCCAAAGAACCGATGCTTTGGCATTGGCAGCCACCATCGTGAATTTGGCAGAACTTTATGGACACATTGGTGTTTATCTTACAAGGGGCTAATGAAATGTGGGAGAAAGAACCCACATGTAGGTACAGCGACCACACAGATTTGGCCTATCATAGATACACAAAGGAAAATATTTGTTCTGAAACTACATAAATTTCAACTGAGAAACATCATAGATGTAATCCCTACAGGGCGTCTTCTATGTTACTGCACTGCTTTTGGTGGGATGTGAAAAGTTTAATCGTCGGACACTTATAAACACTAACTGTCTATCAGTAGGCGATTTGCGTAATGCTTGGCATGAGAGCGGCGTTGACCACACTGTGGAACATTTTCGGAGTCATTGTTTGGGGGTGAGAAATTCCATTTGGCGTTCTTAGGCCAAACTTTTTTTTGACCTTATATATTTTAGCTTATTTTGATGTTTGTTCGCTTATTGACAAATTGATGATTTCTCATTTCATTTTTCAGCAGATTTGTGGAGATCGCCAAACTCACCTCCCAGGTTGGCTGTTGCACTGTGCTATTATTATACGATGTACGTATGATTAATATAAAATCCAAATAACATAGGTATTACTCATACGTTCTTCATAAATCGTACATACATATCGTCCCCTTAATATAACAATAGTGTATGTGCTCATACACTATTGCATATTTAGAATCTCCATCATTGATTCTATGCCTGGTCAAAATTTCGTCAAAATCTACTTCCACAAAGTGTGTCAAAAGGTCATTGGAAAAAATACTGTATAATTTCTTCTTCAAAAATTTCATAGACATTCGATTTGACGAAAACTTTAAATTCAATTTTCTCAAAACACTTAAAGAATTATACACTATTGTTTTATTAAGGGGACGATATTAGGGTGGCAGCGAAAATCTAACTTTTGATTTTCGGTAATGGCCGTGCGAAATATTGTGTCAGTTGTTATAAAACGGCTATAGTTAAAATTATAACCAAATCAGATAACTTTAAACCGTGCCCCAAATAGGTCGAAGGACAAATCTATCTATATGTATGAAAATGAGTTTGTGTTTGTTTATTTGCATTTTTTAGGGCCGTATAGATTCGGAAACGACTTAACCGATCGTTTTGAAATTTTAACAGAATGTAACTGTGTGATCGGTTGTGAAAAAAAGGTACTTGCATTTTATATACATCAAGTGGGAGTGGCTCTTCCCACTGGACCCTATTTTTGAAACTGCAATATCTGGAGGAATGTTTCTCCAATCGCCTGGTCGCAATCGAATCAGTGGGCGTGGTATAAAACTTGGAACTTAAAAAGGCTATATCTCATGAACTATAAGAGGTATAAATCTGATATTTGGTATGCGTCGTTGGTACAGTATGAATTGCAGCCAAGGTTAAAGTGGGCTGTGCCACTGTGCCATTTAAAAGAATCCGTTATAACAGCCATAATAAAAAAATTTATCATCATTGAAAAGTTGGTGATCCAACAAAAAAATGGGCGCAATCGAACCAGTGGGCGTGGTATAAAAATTTTAACTTAAAAAGGTTAAATCTCATGAACTATAAGAGGTATAAAACTGATATTTGGTATGTGTTGTTGGTACAGTATAAATTACATCAAGATTTAAGTTGGGTGTGCAACTGTGCCATTTTAAAGAAACCGTTATAAAAGCCATAATAAAAAATTTATCATCCCGAAAATATAGTATAGTAGAGTACAAATATGCTATATGAAACATCGCCCACAATCGTCAATATTTGACAATTACATATTTAAGAGAAAAAAAATACAATTCCTCTATCGAACATTTACTAAGAACATGACCGTTGATCTCTTCGGGGCATGGAAAGTAATTGTCCGATATTATTCAAATTTTCGTCATGTATTTCTTACATCAAGCGGAACAATATTCCGGTCGAGTATTTTGAAATTTCCCTACACTTCGCTGCTGCCCTAATATATATATTGTCATACCTACCACTCCTCATTATGGGCGTTACAAATGGAAGAACAAACTTAATATACCCTTCACTCCGTTCGTGCACCTGCTGAAGGGTAAAAAACAGATGGGAGAACTGTTACTAGTGTAAACCTGGTGCTGCAATTACCATTAGCTACATCAACCGAAGTCTTCCGAACAAAAAATTACATGCACTGCAATTGAATGCAATAGGAATTGTTGTTTATTTTTTCCACCCAATTTATATGCAAAATTTAACGACAATGAAAAATGTGCACATATGAATGCGTTTAACCCTATTCTAGAGTATGACCAATTTGGACGTTGTGTCAACTCGTCATAGCCACACTTTTCTGTAGAGCACTTTATCACATTCACTGCTTATGTAGAGCAAAGTTCATATATTCCAAATATTCAACAGCAACAAAATGAACTCGTCGTCCACATCTCTTGCAACATATACATATGTGAGTGTATAAGAATATATAAGCTCACGTACATATGTACTAATTTACACGTATGCTATGTAGATACATACATTCAACATTGATGTCACGTAAAGAAGATTAATGACATCTTTTGTTGGTTATTTTACGGTGTAAGTTGTAGGAGTGCATGTGTGTGTGTGTGTGTGTGTTTGCTGCTCTTACAAAACTCTTCAAGAATATGCAATGGAAGATCGAGTGAGTGAACATGAAGTCATCATGGCATAATTTGTTTGCAGTGTCGTTTCTTTTTGTTTCCCTGTCTCTGTTCAGTGTTCATCCCTTTCGACATGCACTTTTGTTGCCTTCCTTGATGGTTTTCTACACCAAATTGCATCATGACACTTAGGAAATAGAATGAGGTACAAAAAATAAGAACTGTATCCTTACATCCCGGTACCGTTTTTTTTTTCATTTGTTCCCACTACAAATAACAGAAACCTGGTTACGCTCTCTGCTCACGCATACTCACTTACTTACACACTCACACACCCATCCATTTACTTGGCATGCATACACTCTCGCTTGGAGCATCAACACCTACATTTACGTGCCGTTGCAACTATCCTTTGGCTGTGCCAGAGTATGAGTGCGTGCTTCTTCGTCCGTTTGTTTTTTTGTTGTGTTTTTTATTTTCTGTTAACCAAGTAGCACTCGAGGTATAACAGAAGAACAAAAAAAATACTTGCAAGATTTACTGGCCTCACCTCCGGGGCGTTATGCCCCCCACCCATAATGCTGTCCTGTTTCCGGTATATTTATTTGTATGCAAACTCAGGCGCCCACATCCGTTTACGACGCAAACGCACATATACAACAACGCCAAAACCGGTATCCTTTAAGGAAACAAAAGTAACACAATCGATTTAAACTGCATTCGTAGCAATAAAATGTCACTCAAGCTGCTGGCGGCTGGCTGACTGGCTTGATAATGTGAAAATAAGCTAAACGAATGGTTTAAGGGATGATTTCAGGTACTTAGGAAATATTTGAGCTGATATGCAAAAGGTAATCTCATAAGAGGTTTTGAGGGAAAGCAAAGTGATGCTATGTATTACTAGGGAAGCTTATTTAACTTAAAGGTACGCGTTAATAGACGACAAGATACATAAGAGCACAACCGAGTAATAGAGTATGTGGGGTTCGGAAAAATACATAGTTTGAGCTTGTGACAGATTCATGTTATAGATAAAGACTTAAAAAAACGTAATATTCCTTTACACTCCACGAATGAGGAAAGGGATTACTGCTCGAGTTATAAAACGGTTATAGTCAAAATTTGAGCAAAATCGGGCAACTTGAACCCGTACCCCAAAAAGGTCAAATGTCAAATCTATATACATATATAAAAAGAGTTTGTGTTTTTTTATTTGTATAAGTACCGTATAGACTCGAAAACGGCTTGACCGATATTTTTGAAAATGTAGCTATGGTGGTAAAAATAGGGTACATTAAATTTTTAATATATCAAGTGGGCGTGGCCTTGCCCAATGGACCCTATTTTTGAAACCGCAATATCTGGAGGACTGTTTCTCCAATCGACTCGAAAAATTGTGTGGATGCATTTGGCTGCAATGTTCGTGATTCCAAAAATGGGCGCATCAGTGGGCGTGGTATAAAACTTGAAATTTTAAACGGCTGTATCTCATGAACTGTAAGAGGTACAAATATGAATTTTGGATTGTGTTGTTGGTACAGTATGAATTACAGCCAGGGTGGAAATGGGCTGAGCCACGTCCATTTAAAAGAAACCATTATAACAGTCATAATAATAGTTTGATAGTCCTAAAAATTTCACAGTATAGTAGGGATATAACAAGGCTATTTGGAACCAAGTTGTCATATAGGGCCGAGGCGACGCCAACAAAAGTCAATATTTGACTATTTCATGTTTGCGAGGAAACAAATACAATTCTTTTATCGAACATTATCGAAAATATTGTGTTATCTAGGGGCAAGGGAAATAGTGGTCCGATCTTACTCAAATTTTCATCATGTACTTTTTACACAATATATATATAAATTTGTGCAAAAAAAACGTCCATACAATTCGCCGCTGCCCTAATATATATATATGATCAGCGTCTGTATCGATTTAAATAGGTCCGTCTGTCCGACCCCAAGATTACATTCATAGTTTAACGATATCGAGCTGAAACTGTGTACGCAAGCTTCTATACTCTAATCAGAGGTTATATTGTAAGATGACCAAAATTCCATACAAACATCCCCAATTTGGGAGTGTTCGTCTGTCTGTCACTGCGATTACAGCGATAGTTTAAGAGCTATCGAGCTGAAATTTGGTATACAAGCTTCTATACTCTAATCATGTAAAGCCCTTTAACGATAATGCCTGGTACGATGACCAATGCCGCAATGCTACCCGAGAACAAAATGCTGCATACAGGGCCAAACTGCAGCCAATGGCAACGCGAGCTGTTCATGAAAAGTTCAGGGAGAAGAGGCGGGAGGCGACTCGACTCTTCAGGCGAAAAAAAACGAGAGCTTAAGGAGCGGAATAATGTGTGTATTGAAGATTACAGGAACAGAGGTGAAGCCCGAAAATTCTATCAGAAGATAAAAGGTAAGGTACATGGAACAGGTCTTCCCTCCTGCAAAGACAAGGATGGTCATCTCATTACTGACTCCGAGAGCGTACTGAGAATATATAAAGATCACTTCTGCAGCCTATTGATGTGTGAAAACTTTGGCGGATGAAGACTGTGCACCAATCCGAGATGATAACATCGAGTGTCCACCTCCGAGCCAAGCTGAGATAACAACTGTCATATCCCGCCTAAAGAACAATAAGGCAGCTGGGGCTGATGGTCTTCCAGCTGAGTTGTTTAAGGCGGGTGGAGATGAGCTTGTTTTGAGCATGCAACAGCTCAAAGAAAACATTTGGCTTCAGGAGAGCATGCCAGAGGATTGGAAACTCAGTGTGCTCTGTCCAATCTACAAAAAAGGTGACCGTAGTGAGTGTAAAAACTATCGTGGAATTAGCCTCTTAAGGATTGCGTATAAGGTCTTGTCTAACATACTGTGCGAACATAGTAAGCCAATTGTGGAAAACCTGATTGGACCTTATCAGTGTGGCTTTGATATTTACACTACGGCTCTGATATTTACACTACGGCAGTTCTTGAGAAAACCCATGAGAAGCAAATCGACACTTACGACCTCTTTGTCGATTACAAAGCTCATTTCGATAGTCCCATCAGGCATCGACTATACGAAGCCATGTCTGAGTTCGGTATTCCTGCGAAGATAATTCGTCTTTGCCGGTGTACCCTTACGAATACCAAATCCTCTGTTCGGATTGGCAAGGATCTATCTGCACCATTCGATACGACGAGAGATCTTAGACGGGGTGATGGTTTGTCATGTATGCTGTTCAACATAGTGATGGAGAAGGTGTTAAGGAAAGCAGCGGTAAACATGTCTGGCACCATATTTAATAAGAGCCACAAGCTGCTCGCATATGCCGATGATATCGTCATTATCGGTCGAACGATGCGAGAGGTAACAGCTGTTTTCTCATCAGTTGAAAGGAAGTTAGCGAAAATTGGTTTGGCAGTGAATGAGGACAAGACGAAGTTAATGGTATCATCGAACAAAGTGTCCACCCGTTGGGGACGCAGCGTGAACGTTGAAAACTATTGCTTTGAGGTAGTGGATGAATTTATCTACCTTGGATCCGCTAAGAACAAAAACAACAGTATCAGCCTCGAAATAAAACGGAGAATAGTGCTCGCCAAGAGGTGTTTCTTTGGACTACGCGAGCACTTCACAAACACCACCCTATCTCGAACCACCAAAGTCCAGCTGTACCAGGTACTAATTTTCACGGTCCTGTTGTACGCCTCCGAATCTTGGGTGCTTACACAGGCAGATGCAGCTCATCTGGCGGTGTTTGAGAGAAAAATACTCCGCACGAGTTATCCCACGACATTGATGTCGTCAAGCGAATCAAAGTGCAACGATTATGCTGGCTATGCCATGTCATGAGAATGGATGAGGAAACTCCAGCGCGAAAGGTATTCTATCAATACCCCGAAGGACGGCGCAAAAGAGGGAGACCTCGACTACGTTGGAAGGACCAGGTGGAGGAATCACTGACGCTGCTTGGTAGGACTGACTGGAAACGGTGCGCACAAGATCGAAGCGAATGGAAATCTTTGATCATTTCGGCCTCTGACTTAGGCACTAAGATATAAATATATATATGTGTCAAGTTGTTTTAAAGGCTAATAAAAATAAAATATATAAACGTATATATACCAAAATAAAGGTATTTAGATTATCATTCTAACGCATTTTACATCTTGAAAAATTGTTGAAAACTTTTCAAGTTATACAGGTTTGAAATCTAGGAAAAATAATTTATCACTTTTAAGACTATAAAAGTGGTCTTTAATATAATAATTTTTCACACCAATAATTTTTTTGTCGTGGGATCCGATCCTTAAGAAGAGAATTGTTTAGTTGTATGAACAAAAAGCACCAGAAAAAAATAATATAAAAATTTGTTCTCCATACCCTAATTTTTTTTGATAAAATCTATTTCAGCGACCACATACCCATCTTCAAAAAATCCCAAAAAATTTTCGAAATTCTTTTAGATCACAAGCTTTAATATTCCGCTTCAAGAGTTGCAACATTTTTTTTGTGAAACGCCCTAATATCTATATTAACTATATGTTATAAAATTTTAAAAAAATTTCAATAGCAAACATATTGCATTAAAAAATATATTCGTGCTCCTAAGAAAATAAAAGAAAAATTTAGAATTTTAAACAAGTTTTTTTTATATTTTGTCAGCAAATTGAGCCACAAAAGTTGTTGTTCATCTCTGTGGTAGCTTTCTTAAACTTTTACAGATTCTTACTATTTGTTGTTTACTAATTACTTTCCTATGGCAATTAGCGCTTGTCCAGATGCCACAACTGCTACTTTTCCCTATTTCCCCCTCATCTCCCCAAAAAGTTTTCTAGCATACAATAATTTCTAATATTTTTGTTACAAAGTTTTCCAACATATAATAATATCGATTCGTTTTGTTTCCATTAACTTACCACAGCTTTGTTTTGCACCACAAACAAAATTTATATATCGAACAATAGAAACTTTGTTTGAAGCAATGACAACAACAACAAAAAACAGAAATCTTCATTTAAAGTTTAATAATCTAATGAATACACATATAGACAGCCAGACACTTAGTCAAATGTTGTATTGAAGAAAGGCCAACAATAGCGTACATACATAACATGATAATAAATACTAACAATCACATATACATCAGGTATATGTGTGTAAGTCTGTGTATGTAAGTCAATAAGTAAATAAGTAAGCAAGCAAACTGTATATATTTATACATATATCTCACATAATGTGACATTACTAGTACGCAGTTATATGTATGTATGTGTATAGGTGCCTTCCCTTTCATACAGGGAATATGAGTATTTTGTATATAGAGCGACCTTGGCAGCTTGGGAAACACTATTCTAAATATAGCAGCATAACCTCTAGTCATTAACGCATGGATGACAAATTGCAATACCAACAAAACTCAACACACAACCAGCTGAGCAACGTATGTAACTAGGTTGCCGCCAATGTTTGCTCGAAACTAAATACATATTCATCTATCTTCCCTTGGGTGTGGGTGGTGTTTTTTGCTGTCACTGGAATCTATCTATACCCGCATAAGGGGTTTTGTGGTTGCCACAAAACTTTACACTCATGCAGCAATACCAATAGGCAACCTAACATAGCGAGAGATGTTGATGGCGATAGAAATTGTTGAGTGTGTGTGTGTGACTGCGTTTTACTAAGAAGCGCCCTACAGGTGAAACAAGATAGCCAACCGGTTATTGCTCATAAATTTGTAAAGATTTTTTGTGGATACTCAGAGCAACAGTGTGGTACAATACGAAGAATAATGCCGAGGTGAAGGTGGCTAAGTTTTGCAATTTGTTAGAAAATAAATAAATATATAGGACGGTTGGCACAAACAGGAAAACAATATAAATTTCTACAATATACATACATATGTACCTGCATAAGAACAAGTGGCATTGAATGGTGTACATAGAATCACCCTACTCTCACAATTTCACAGGCACACTTACACAAAATGACGTGGCAATCAAATGCTGCAACATTTTACCACATCAATATCTAACTCATATTGTTGTTACTACAACGTATGGCAACCAAATGCTGCAACATTTTGCCACATCGATATCTACCATAACATATTGCAGTTACTGCATTGCCTCCCCAGTTGTTGACGTTAAGTATTAAAATATTTAATATCACCAAATTAAAAACGAAAAAAAAGATTTAACCTTGTGCAAAAACTTTCAATTGACTAGATTATTTATATAAATGAATGAAATGGGTGGAATTAAGTCAACAAGCAACAGGTTACCAACCATTGTATAACAAACGGGGGGCGGAGAGTCTAACAATTCATGTCGGTAACATATACACCTACACACTGTATTAATTGTACACTCACAGTTACATTGAAATATCACATTACTTAAGCATTTTGCACAGTAACGATGTAACCAATATCACCAAAGCTCCAACAACCAACCCCTCCCTCCCTCTCTTGCCATTTGTTGCTAAGTGTAGAGCATACTTTTAGGGATTGTAAAGTAAGTATGTAGTACATCCTTGGTTACTGACTACCAGCAGCAGCAGCACATGTACAAGCGTGAATGGATGCGTGATCATTGTAATCCTCTTAAAATCATGTATCATTGAACTTCAGTAACGACTACTTTCATTCGGGTGCGCGTTGGTGATATCTTAACAAAGTAATGACTTTTACCTCGTGTATTTATTTAATCACTTGAGCTACGTTTACCGATGTGTATTTATAAATACTTATACTATGGTAAACTGTAAACACGAAAAAAGGAAAACTCAATTTCCATTAGAAGAAAAAAAAACACATTTTATTTTGTATTTTATAGCATGACAGTGCCATTTGATCCTTGAGTATGTTTTAGTGGAGCAGATATATTAACTGCAGTATCTACAAATTCTTAAGAACCCACAAGGGTATATGTGTGTATGTGTGTGTTGCCTCCGGTATGCAATCATTGCATTTAATACTTCTTTAGTCGTATCATTATGCTAAAAAAACGATTAAGTTACTGTCTCTAACACGACCACAATAAAAGTAATTTAAACAAGTCTTGTCTAACTACAACATTGCTATGGAACCATGCTCACACACCTCATAACATACATACTCCACACTTACATATAAAGTGAATGAAAAACTACCTTAATCAATTCGTTCGGTGACATCTATACATATCGTCGGTATCCTGAAAAAGGTCTCAATTTGGGAAATGGAAACACAAAAAGGAGGATTCTAATCCAATATTGCTGAAAATAAAATCCGAAATATAAGAATTAAAATTCCTTTAATCTACTTATATATAATTTATCTGCATAATCAACTGTTTTGCTGTTATAAATAAATGTATGAATAAATATAAATAATTTAAATTTTCGGATTTTTATTTCAGCAATATAGGATTAGAATCCTCAAGTCACCATTTTGTGTTCCCATTTCCCAAAAATAAATTTTTCATAAATTTCTTTATATATATATATATTATAAAAATTTAATTCTTAAATTTTGGATTTTAATTTCAGCAATATTGGACTAGTCGTTCTTGAGTTATGCTTCCCAACATGGCTACAGAGCTTATAACTTTAAGCCCAAAGCTTTTGCTCAAATTTTGGCCATCCCAAAATCTACAAAGACTTATAATTTTTGGGGAGTCAGAACAACAAAATTCCGAAACTTTTTATTCCCAATATAACCCTAATGTATTATATCCTTTCTTGTGGTCGTACAAAACGGAGTCAATCAACACAGGCCAAGGATTGAAGCATACACCTTTGGACCTCTTTGTATATGTTAAAAGCACCATAGACAATAGATACAGGGGGGAAATGTCTCTTAGATATCTTATAGTCAAATCCAGTAAAAGTTTGAATTTAGACAAATTAAATCATTCGAAGAAAAATTAGCGTACACATGGATTTGTGTAAACGGTTCTAGATTTCTATTGACGACCGTTCGACTTATATATTTAGAGAAATCGATCCTTTAAACCACTTAAGTTTTTAATTTATGTCGATGCCGATAAAAAAAAAAACGGTTAACAAACCCGGTTTTTGGAACCGGTTTCTAAGAAGCAATAAGCCAGAAGCAATAATATACCAGTAATTTAAAAACAAAAGTTTGTTACATTTCTAATTTTTTGAAAATTTATTGTTAAAATTAGAAGTCTGAACCGGTATTTTGCAAATCGGTTTAAATACGCATCCTGGTTTTGGGAACCGATATATACGAAACGATGAGTTTAAAATAAGTGTTATCTAAAAAACTTGTTGTCATATCCAGTACAAGTTTGAAATTAGACAAATTTGATCCTATGAAAACAAACTATCCTACATATGGATTTGTGTAACCGGTTATAGGTTTTTATTGACGGCCGTTCGACTAATAGATTTAAAGAAATAGATTACTTAAACCGCTGATGTTTTAAAGTTTGGGTCTATGCCGATTAAAAAAAACCGGTTCACAAACCCGATTTTTGGAACCGGTTTCTAAGACGAAAATAAGCAAAAAAAAATACCAGTAATTTCAAAAAACGTTGGTAAGATTTATGGTGTTTTGAATTTTTGTTGTAAAAATTAGAAGTTTAAAACGGTTTTTAGGAAACCGTTTTTAACAGGCATCCAGGTTTTGGGAACCGGTTTATACGAAACAATGAATTAAGAAAAGTGTAATCGAAGAAACTCGGTTGAACATTCGCTCGTGGAACCGGTTCTTAAACTTAAACTTAATTTGCCTTTACACCCCATGATGATAACCGGTTCTATGAGTTTTTATATGACTAACGATTCATTTCTAATTCTGGATCCGATTACATGTATATTTTAATTTTTACAGTTTTGTCCATGCCGATAAAAAAAAACCGGTTTATATGCTCCGTAACTGAAACCGGTTTCTTAAAAACGACAAATAATACCAGTATTTTTTTCAAAAGCCATTTATGATAATTTATGGTTTTTTTAAAACTTGTTAAGAAAATTTCGTGTTTAATCGATTATATGAAAACCGGTTCCCAAAACTACCACCGAGATCGCAGAAAAACAGCACTAAAATCCATGTTTTGGGAACGATGAGTTCCAAATAAGTGCGAGTTGAGAAAACTTATTACAATATTTTAGCAATGGGTTTGTGGAACCGGTTCTAGGTTTTGTTTTAAGGAAAACTTCGCTTATGGACTTAGAGAAACTGGGCTCTTAAACCAATTGCATGTGTAAATGAAGTTTTCAAGTTTTGTCGACACCGAAAAAAAACCAGTTCATAAACCCGGTTATTGGAAACGGTATCTAAAACACGATTCTGTTATAAAAACCAGTATTTTCAAAAGCCATTTATGGCAATTTTTTGAAAAATTGTTAAAAAAAAATTTCGTGTAAAATAAGTTTTTATGGTTTAAGAAACCCGTGATCTATGGAACCGGTTCTAGATTTTTTTAAGGGGAGTTTCCCTTACGGACTGAGAAAAACCGGTTTGTTCAACCGCTTCTATATAAAAAATTAAATTTCAAAATTATAAAATTATAAAAATTTCAGGTTTTAATCGGTTTTTTAGAAACAGGTTTATAGAAACTGATCTATGTAAGTACAAATAAAGAATTTTTCCGACATTTATGGTTTTTTAAAACTTGTTGGAAAAATGTCGGGTTTGAAACGGTTTTTAAAAACAGGTTCTTATATTCCAGTTTTTGGAACCAGCATCTTTGCAGCGATGGATTCGAAATAATTGTGAATTAAGAAACCTGTAATAAAATTATGTTATCATTTCTGTAGAACCGGTTCTATGTTTTATTTTTTTATATTTAGATAAACCGGTCAATGAAACCCCTTCTGGTTTAGATTTTTTCGAACCCAGTTTCCAGAACCATTTCTATGGATAAATTAAGTTCCATAATCTTTTTGACGTCGATAAAAAACCGGTTCTTAAATCCGGATCTTGGGGACCGGTTCCTAGATAATATGAATTCGAAATAAGTGAAATTTAATATATTATGCATTTAATACGCACAATTCTGCTTATTATTAACATAATTATTGTCATACAAACACCAGCATTTCTTATATATGAGTAAATTGTTTGCCACCGTACATTATTCATATATGTCTTATTTTTATGTATATGACACTATAGCTTTAGATGACAATTACATATGCCTTATGTTATCTAACTTACTTAGCTGACACTGACAAAGATTAAAAATGATAACAATTTATAAAACGATATCTCCACCATTAATATTATTTCGCCCATCAACATGTATAACATTAACTGCCTTCTTAACTTCTCCCCAAATTAACATTAAAGATACACACATTAGCATATAAAATTCCTTTCGATAAATAATGAATGAATAAAAAAAATCTTTTATTACAAGCTACGTCCATCTCCGTCTGTTATGTCAATCACAAACCTTGACATTTGCGTTATTGGGTATTTAAAGAGACAATACAAAAGAATTGTATTTCTTATGAAATCTCATTACATATGTATGAGCAAAGGTCTTTGGCGACACATTCATATGTGTAAGCACTTAAACAACACATACGCATCATTGATTATGGGTGGAATAAATAATGAAATGGGAGTATAGAGGTAAGAGACTTAAAAAAGTTTATTGGGAGATCTAGAGTCCCTAAACGTTGGTCTTCTGCAGATGGTATGCTCTATATGTTATATTCCAGTGTATCGAGTACATATTGGCCTTAAGTGTTAATAATTGTCTAGGTGGGCGTCAGTTGTCAGAGCCATCATCTTTAAAATAATGGTTTTAATAAAATGAAACACCTCTCCAAAGTTATAACTGACTCGTGTTTACTAAACTCTCTAAAGTAATTGTACTTAAAAGTACTTTTGATGTACCAAAAAGTACGTTACTGTACAAAAAGTACATTTATAGTATCAAATGTTTTGCTGTATAAAAATTATATTTTATCAAACCCAAAAGCACTTTAACTGTTCCAAAAAGTACTTTAATATATAGTACCAAAAAGTACATTTACCTTACGTAAAAAAATGTAATTGTAAGAAAAAGTATAAATATTGCCCTGAAAATCATTTTTACTATATCAAAAAGTTCGTTTATTTACCAAAAATACCAAAACTGTGACACAAATGTATTTTAATGCTCCAAGAAGTTCTTTTTTGTACTTGAAAGTACTTTTATTGTTCTAAATAGCGTTTTTATAGTACTCAAAAGTACTTTTACTGTACCATAAAGGAATTTCATTAATTTTAAAACTAAATTTTATGCACCAAAAAGTACTTTTAATGTAACAAAATATACTTAGTACCTTTATTAGTACTAATTTTTATTGTTTAGAAAAGTAATCCTTTAGTACCAAGAAGTACTTTTAATGTACTAGAAAGTACTTTTATCGTACCAACAAGGAATTTTATTGAACTTAAAAGTACATTTTTTGTACCTAAATATGGAATTTTATTGAACTTAAAAGTAAGTTGATTGCATCTTAAAGTACTTTTTATTGTACCCAAAAGTACATTTATTGTAGCAAAAAGTACTTTTATTATACCGAATAATACGTCCAATGTACCAATAAGTACTTTTAATGTATCAAAAAGAACTTCAAATCTACCAAAAAGTACTGTCAATGCGCCAATAAGGAATGTAATCGTACTTGAAAATACTTTTATTGTTCTAAATGGCATTTTTAAAGTACCAAAAAGTACTTTTGCTATACCAAAAAGGAATTTAAATGAACTTAAAAGTAAGTTTTTTGTACCAAAAAGTACTCTTATTCTACCAAATAGTACTTAAAATGTGCGAAGAGGCATTTTTAATGTATTCAAAATAACTTTAATTCTACCAAAAAGTACATTTATTTTAACAAGTCGTACTTTTATTGTACTCGAAATTACTTTTATTGTCCACAAATGCATTTTTATAGGTTCTACAAAGAGGAATTTTATTGAACTTGAAGATACATTTTTGTACCAAAAAGTACTTTTATTGTACCAAATAGTACTTTCAATGTACCAATAAGTACTTTTAATGTATCAAAAATAACTTTAAATCTACCAAAAGGTACTTTCATTGCACCAAGAAGTACTTTTATTGTACTCGAAAGTACATTTATTGTCCAAAAAAACATTTTAATTGTACCCAAAAGTACTTTTACTATACCAATAATTTGAATTGAGGTTAGGAGTAAATTTTTTTATTCCAATAAGTACATGTATTGAACCAAAAAGTGCTTTTATCGTACCACAAAGTACTTTTATTATACCAAATAGTACTTTCAATGTAACAATAAGTACTTTTAATATACTAAAAATAACTTTAATTTTACTAAGAATTACTTTTATTGTACTCGAAAGTACTTTTATTGTCAAAAAAAAACATTTTTTTATTACCAAAAAGTATCAATGAAGAAATTCATTGAACTTTTTTGTACCAAAAAGTACTTTTATTTTAACAAATAGTATTTATTGTACCAAAAAGTACATTTATTATACCAAATAGTACTTCAATGTAAGAAGTATTTTTAATGTATCAAAAATAACTTAAATTGTACTAAGAAGTACTTAATTGTAATTAAAAGTGCTTTTAATATACAAAAAAGCATTGGCACTATACAGTCAAAAAGTACTTTTACGGTACAAAAGAAGAATTTTATTTAAATTGTAAATACATTTTGTGTACCAAAAAGTACTTTTATTGCACAAAAAAGTACTTTTATTGTACCAAAAAGTACTATCAATACACCAAGAACTATTTTTGTTGTACTCAAACGCATTATTGCATAAAAAGGTAATTTTATAGTAACAAAAAGTACTTTTACTGTACCAAATACGAATTTTATTGTATTAAAAAGTACTTTTGTTTTGCAAAGAGTACATTTAATGTACCAAAAAGTACTTTTACTGCAGAACAAAGTACTTTCACTGCGCAAAGAAGTACTTTTATTGTACTCAAAAGTACTTTTATTATCCAAAAAAAAAATAATTTAAAAAAAAGTAAATTTATTGTACCAAAAAGTACTTTTACTGTACCAAAAATTACATTACCTGTAATATTGTTAAAAAAAAAGATGGATATATTTAACTATCAGTATTTGGATTGATCAATTAAGTAAATAAGGAAAATCTTCAATTAAATTTCAATAAGTGAAAAAATCGGAATTTTGCGAAAAAAAAATACGACCCTTTTAAACTACAACACCGATAATATATAGAAATACAATAAGTTAAGTATTATACGATTTATATGAGATAATCTTATTAGTAATCCTAGTCAATTGAACTCTAAGATATAAATACCTCGTAGTAGTAACACTGCCTCACTGTCTCTTTCTCTCCCTCTTCCCCCTTATTTCCCTTTTACATTCTCTTTCTCTCTCTCTTTTCCATTTTTCCACCCCTCCCTTTCTTAATTCCTCCTTTTCCTTTGGCTGCTTTTATAGAAAACGGATATATTTTAAATGTGAGTGTTCCGTTTTTCTCCAGGTCTATCAATCAACCTAAAACCTTTTGTACATAGAATAGAACAAGTGAGTGTGTGTGATTCCATACACATGTCACATTTGTACATACTAGTACATAAGCTTAGGCGAATGTTCATATTATCCTCTACGTCTGTTTATATTTTTGTGTTTATGTTGTTGCTGTTATTTTTTTAAATTCATTTTCCTTTTTTTGTGATTATTTCCACTCTAAAAGTTGTAGCATTGCTTTCGCATTAGACTATAGTTGTGAGGCAGAGGAAGGAAGAGTCGCATAAAGTAGAGCATTCTAGGAAATTTGCTTAACAAAACTATTTTATGTCTATGAAATTCTTTCTAATCTTCAGCAGATTCACATTTTGTCACACACACTGCCACACACATACACAAATGTACACACACATAATCTAATGTCATGCATATGTGGAGGGATACGTGTAATTAAAGTAAGCCCCACAAAAATTCCTAGAATTGCAAATGGAAGATTGCTTTTGAATAAACTGCATGTAATCAGTGATGTGATGTTGGGTATGAAAGCTTAATTTACAATTCATCGTTCTCTGTGATTGAGGTAGAAAATGATAATAAAATCTAAAGAGTTTGTTTTCTTTTGGTAAATTGTTTCCAAAGACAACATTTTCTTAGTGATAAATGTCGGCACAAAAATTGGAAAGGAGAAAAATTTACTATGTAGCAATTTTGTGGGTGTGAACATTTTGACAGAGTACACATGACAGAGTTGAAAAGTACATTCATATGATGAAATTGAAATATATGTACATTTCAATGCTGTCCGTTGAACATTTTTCTATCTTTATAAAAAAATATTAAGGTTGATGACTAGACAAGGCTGCCAAATATAAATTGAATTTAATGGTTTTAAGAAAATTTTGTAGTTATAGAAAAAGAGTTAGAATATGCGTTACATACAATAAAATACAACAGGACTATATATATATTATGTCGTACTGTCAATAAAAAATAATTTCCATGATCCAAAAATTACTTTTATTGTACTAACAAGTAATTTTATTGTATGTCTTAGGACCTTTGTTCGTACCAAACAGGACTTTTATTGTACCAAAAAGTCTTTTGTTGCACAAAAATGCATTTTTTTGGTTTTACCAAAAATTACTCTTATTGTATTCGAAAGTACTTTCATTGTACAAATGCAACAAAAAGGAATTAGACTGTACTTAAAGAGTACTTTTAATGTACTAAAAAGCATTTTTTATAATGAAAGGCATTTAAAATAATTGTTTGTACTAAGAAGTACTTTATTTATACCAAAAAGTAATTTTATTGTAAAATACGTTATACCGGCAAGTATTTTTATTGTAGCAAAGAGTACTTTTACTGTAATAAAAAGTACTTTTTGTACAAAAAGGCATTTAAAATAATTTTTTGTACTAAGAAGTACAAAAAGGTACCTCTAATAAAAACGTAGTATGTTTATTACACTAAAAAGTACACTTATTGTACTAAAAAGTATATATATACTATTGATATACATTTATTTATTTACATTTATTGTACCAAAAAGGAGTTTTATTTTACCAAAAAGTACGTCACTGAAAAAGTGACTGAATAAAGTGTTTTTATTGTATACACAATTACTCTTATTGTATTTGAAAGTACTATTATTGTACCAACAAGTACTTTCATAGTACAAATATGTGCTTTTAATGCAACAAAAATGTGCTTTTAATGCAACAAAAAGGAATTTGACTGTACCAGAAAATATTTTTGTTATATCGCCAAGAATTTTTATTGTAGCAAAGAGTACTTTTACTATACCACTTAGTACTTTTTTTTACAAAAAGTCATCGTTATGCTAAAAAGTACAATTTTTGTACCAAAAAGTAAGTTATTGTAAAAAAATTTTTTCAATTTTAAAAGTTGCTTTAGTGGCATCAAAATTTATTTTATGTGACTCAAAAGCAATTGGGTTGCTCTAAAAGTACCTAAAGGACTTTAATTGTACCAAACAGTACGAACATTTTACTCAAAAGCATTTTTATTGTATCAAGTAGTATAATTATTTTACCAAAAATTACTTTATTGTACTAAAAAGTACTATTATTTCAATTAAAAAGTACTTTTATTATACCAAAATGACAAGATGTTAAAATATTATACAAAATAGTACTTTCAATATACGAAGAAGTTCTTTTGTTATATAAAAAAATTAGTTCTATTGCATCAAAAAATGCTTTTATAATTCTAAAAAGTACTTTTACTATTGCAAAAAGTGCACCCAATGTACCCAGATGTACTTTTATTGTACTCAAAGTACTTTTATTGTCCCAAATAGTAATATAGCACCAAAATGTACTTTTACTGTACAGAAAAGGAAATTTATTGTATCAAAAAGTAAATTCATTTTATTAAAAATTATGGTACTGTCCCTAAAAGTACATTTGTTGCATCAAAAAGTACTCTTGTTGTATCAAAAAAATACTTTTATTGTAAAAAGAAGTACTTTTTTACAAACAAAATGTACTTTCAATGTACCTCTAACAACATAAATTTCATCATAAAGTACTTTTATTGTCTGAAAATACTAAAATGTGTTTTTATTGCACCAACATATACTGAATTTCTACCAAAAAAAAATACCTTTATTGTACCCAAAAGTACCAAAAATTATTTTATTGCATTATAGTTTATTGTATTTAAAATATTTTGGTTGTACCAAAAAGTACTTTTTATACCCTCAGCCTACGGGTAGGAGAGTATATATCATTTGATACGACCCAAAAATGTAACACATAGAAGGAGTCACTTTAGACCATAAGTTTCTTTGAACCAAATGTGATTCATGACTTTTAAAGTCGTTCGAGACATGTCTGTCTGTACAAATGAAAAATGCCCCAAAAAAGAAACGAAAAATGCCCCAAAATAAAATTGGGCGAAAAAAATTAAAAATGGCCCAATACTCAAGAACGAAATTTTCGACAAAAATTATGAAAAATACCCTAAAAAATTTATGAAAAATACCCGAAAAAATTTTCCTCAAAACAAATCTAGCATTATTAAAAGACGAATGGGGGGCACGCCCACCAAAAAATACTATAGATGTACCTAGAGGTACTTTTTTTAACAAAAAGTATTTATATTGTAGCAAAAATTTACTTTTATTGTTAAAAAACGTACTTTAATTGTAGAAAAAAATACTTTTATTTATAATTTTCAAAAGTACTTCTAAAGCACGAAAAAAGAGTTTTATTGTTTACAAATTTTATTTTATTGTACCAAAAAGTATTTATATTGTATCAAAAAGTACTATTACGACGGGGTATAAATTGTAGGTTGGCAAGTAAGTCACATCCTCAATAATTGTTAGTGGATAAATAATATGATTGGTATTAATGACGCATTTTGACTATTGATACTGATATCATCCAAATAAGTTCTATTGGCCCCAAATAATGTTTTTATAACTAAATATTTTAAAAAATATTTCATATACTTTATATATTTTAAATTATGGCCAGACATTGCTGAATCGTTGAAAAATTGATTTTGAATAGATCGATTTCCTTTATTTTAACAAATCAAAATCTCTACAAAAACTTCAACGAACAACTCCATCACACTTCTACTATGACCGTGAGGATTATCTTAGAAGAATTCATCAAATATTTCTCAAATTATGGAAATTTATGTAACTAAAACAATGCAATTCTATACCAGATTCTAAGCCAAACTATAATCAAAATAGAACAATTCGAATGCCAATGTATCATATACATGTTTACACACATATGTATGTATATTTACATACAGCCGATAATTGAGTTCAAATGTTACAAACAATATGTTTCCCTTATTGTGTACACAGCAGCAAGCAAATTTAAATTCTCCTGCCATCATTACACACTTTTGCATTACAGATACGTGACAACATCCTTTTTGACAGCCTTCATTCTTAGTCGTTGTCTTTCACTGTCTCTCTCTCTCTTACACACACTGTCTTTAGCTTACTCAACCAAAAAAAAAAAAACTCTACAACAACTCTTAACATTTCAAAAATGTTTAATCTTAATGGCTCCCATTGTTGTTCATTTCGCTACGACATTACAGTCAGTTGTCCCTCTCCTATCTGCTCTTTAATTGTATTCAAATGTAGGGAATCACCGAAGCCATAAAACGAAATATTATATTTTTTTTTTGCTGTAAAAGCAACCAGTACACAGCAACATTTTTGTAGATGATTGCTTTCGTGTTATCAAAACATATCAATCTTCTTTTTGGGTTTTAGTTTGTCTAATAGTCAACCCTCATTTTTCATCATTTTCAATGACTGGTTGGATGGGTTGGAAGGATAGTGACGAAGATAGCGGCAGCGGTAACTAAGGGTTCTCCACACCGGGACGTTCAAAGAGCGAGAGAAAGAGAGGATGCGGGATGCCATTGTCGTCAGAAAATAAGTCATTTTCTGATATTTGTATGTATTCGTTTACTGGTAATTACAAATTGTCAATGGAGCCTTGATAAGTTCATGATTTATAATGGCATCATCATCGCCATCGTCATCGTCGGCAGTATTATCATTGTCCACGTCAACGGAAAACATGACACAGTGGGTGTAATTGTATTAGTTTTATGAACATTACTTGCAAAATTATATTACCATTTGTATTTGTATAGAGGAGATGTAGATGAATGGATACCGTTATTTATTGAATTTAGTATATAGCTATTTTTAGATGCTTTGTTTGTTTGATGATGAAATCTTATATGAGAAGTGCGAAAGTTTAGTAGGTCTTAGTAGTGGATATGTTATCTATATGAACTTGCTTAGCAAGTAGATTTACAGTTGTAAATCAATGGCCAGAGGGCGACGCTATTGTTGTCTGTTATATATCATGGTCTAGTAGCTAATTTAAACAATATAAACTGTGATATTGAGAGTCATACTCGGCTTCAATTATATATACTGGCATAGGAAAAGCTAATAAAAAAAATGAAACACGAATAACCAAATGTTGTCAACACCCTTGCTTAATGGGCGAGAGAGGACAGATTGGAAACACTCACGGCTGAAATGTTTAATAACTTTGAATTATTTATTAAGGCTTTGTTTCCTAATAGCAAACATTTTATGTCTCAGCTCACCTAGCTAGGCGTATGATTTTCCAAATAACATTGCTCATACGTTCATAAGATGCAAATTAATATTGAATATATGCTCTGCGGTGGACTTGGTTACATGATTTATTAGAACAGGGGTAAGCAAAAAACAACATTAATTGTACCAAAGGGTACTTTATTGTATCAAAAGTACATATACGTACTTTTATTGTTCCGCAAAGTACATTTATTACACCAAAAAGTACTTATAGTACTTATACCATAAAGTACTTGTATTGTACCAAAAATTGATTAGTATTGAATATATGCTCTGCGAAGGACTTGGTTACATGGTTCATTAGGACAGAGGTGAGCAAAAAACAACATGTACTCAAAGAGTACTTTATTGTATCAAAAGTACATATACGTACTGTTATTGTACCGCAAAGTACATTTATTTCACCAAAAAGTACTTTTATTGTACCATAAAGTACATTTATTTATATTTTATTATATTTATATTTTGTACCAAATTACTTTTATTCCACCACAAAGTACCAAAATAGAACCATATAGAACTAATATTGTACCAAAAAGTACTTTAATTGTGCCAAAAATTACCTTTAATTTAGCAAAAAAAAATATTTTTGTACCAAAAAGTACTCTTATTATGCTAAAAAAGTATTTTTTTTTTTGTAACAAATCCTACTTTTGTTGGAACTAAAAGTACATTTATTATACAAAAAGTACTTATATTGTACCAAAAAGTACGTTTATTGTAACAGAAAATACTTTTATTGTACCAAAAGCTACTTTTATTCAACCACAAAGTACCAAAAATTACTTAAAATCTACCAAGTAGAACTAATATTGTAACAAAAAACACTTTTATAGAATCAAAAAGTACTTTAAATGTGCCAAAAACTACTTTTATTGTTCCAAATATCAATTTACAGTACCAGGAAGTACTTTTTTTGTAGCAAAAAGTACATAAATTGTGCCAGCAAATATTTTTATTGTACAAGAAAGTACTTTTATTGTACCAGAAAGTACTTTTATTGTACCATAAATTACGCCGTATAGTACATTTACTGCACCAAAAATTACTTTTGTTGTACGACAATGTACTTTAATTGTATCAAAAAGTTATATTATTCTATCAAAAATTTATTTTATTGTTCCAAAACGTACTTTTATTTTTCCAAACCGTACTTTTTTTGTACCAAAAGTACTTTTATTGTGCCAAAAAGTATTTTAATTGTGCCAAAAAGTACTTTTATTGTCCATAAAAAACTTCTATTGTATCAAAAATACATTTATTGTACCAAAAGTACCTAAATTGTATCACAAAGTACCATTATTGTACCACAAATTACTTTTATTACGCCTAAAAGCACTTTTATTGTATCAAGGCATTACTTTTATTGTACCAAAAAAAACTTTGGTTGTTCCTTACTTTAATTATGCCAAAAAGTACCTTTTTTTGTCCCAAATGTATTTTTATTGTATCAGAAAGTACTTTTATTGCACCAAAAAGTACTTTTATTAAGCTAAAAAGTACTTTTGTTGTACTAAAATTTTATGCCAAAAGTACCTTTTTTGTACTAAAAATAACATTAATTTTTCCCAAACGTATTTTAATTGTATCAGAAAGTACTTTTATTGCAACAAAAAGTACTTTTATTGAGCCAAAAAGTACTTTTTTTGTACCAAAATTTTCTTTTATTGTACCACAAAGTATATTAATTGTTCGAAAAAGTACTTTTTTATACCAGAAAGTATTTTTATTGATCAAAATCTACTTTCATTTTACCAAAGGGTGCTTTTATTGTATACATAAAGTGTACTAAAAAGTACATTTATTGTACCAAAAAGTACTTTTTTTTTGGACCAAATGGTCTTTTATTGTACCGAAAAGTACAAAAATTTTACTAAAACTACTTTTACTGTGCCGAAAAGTAGCAGAAAGTACCTTTATTGAACCAAAAAGTACTTTTGTGGGGGCCCAACAAGGTCTTTTATTGTACCAGAAAGTAGTTTTATTGCACCAAAAATACATTGATTGTACCACAAAGTATATGTATTGAACAAAAAAGGACGTTAATTGTACCAGAAAGAACATTTTTGTACCAAAAAGTACTATGAAGTACATTTATTGTACCAGAAAGTACTTTTATTATAACAAAATCTACTTTTATTGTACCAAAAACACATTCATTGTACCGAAAAGTATTATTGCACTAGAAATATCTATTATTGTAGTACTTAAATTAAAAGTACTTTTTTGTACCAAAAGTACTTTTATTGTATCAAAAATTACCATATTTGTTTCAAAAAGTACTGTAATGTTCCAAAACGTACATTATTCTACAAAAAATATATTTGTTAGACCAAAAGGTACTTTTTGTACCAAAGAGTAAAAACTACAAAGAATTTTTCTTAACTTCTAAAGATTTTCAGTGAAAACAAAGCAACTAACTTCAAATTCTAGTTATTTCCTTCGCTGGTAGTTCAGAACAGTGGCATTTTATTTCCGAATGAATTTCCTGAAAATATTTAGAATTAATATGAACAAGAATATGTATAAAGAAGTGGCAGCAAAAATATGCTATGAAATGCTCACTCCTAGCTTAGGCTCACACTAACGGCGATTCTATCGACTACTCGAAAGTTGTTGTCTACAATATCGAATAAACCGCCGTACGATAATAAATGTAGATGGTTTTGACAGGGCTCGAATCTAGATCACCGGCATAATAGTTGTATTTTTTTAGTTTATTTCAAATTATCTCTGATACAAATGAATTATGTAAATAATTACATTGACTCTTGTCTTGTTGTAAATTATAAAATATTAATTATCCACATAAACATAAAGATTGATAACATCAAATAACAAACAGAAGGCCTATTGCGAACTGTATACACAAAATATTGATAACCATGTAAAAATATTGTTATGATAGGCCAAATGGTAGTATATTATGAAGGTTTTATCAGATGCTTCAATTAATGATAACAATCATAATCATACAAGAGCAAAATACTATTGTCTTTATAGTTCATTCCAAACAATGGCAAAATGTTTATATGCTCAATTATTTTTTGAATTCGAATTCAAAATTAGGTTTTCAATCAACAATCTTATCTAAAGGCTAATTCTAAGTACTTAAACATTAATTTGTTTGCTGCGAAATTTTACAGTGTCCTGTTGGTTTATGTCCTTTAAGGCTAATACTAAGTTCTAAGACATTACTGTCGCTGCGTCATAAATAAAAAGCCATAAATAAATTTATGAAAAAAAACAAACAATATGCTTAAAATATTCAATGTTTTTATATTTAAAAAATAATAAGAAATTCAAAACGAAAAAAGGGTCAAGTTTTTCTATTTTCACGAAATGTCACATAACCTATAAATAAACTCACATATGTATAATAAAAATTAATATTCGTACTGAATGAATTTAAAAAATTTATCTGAGAATATGTACAAAATTCTTTGGAAACAATGTCAATGACTTTATATGATTCTTAGAATTAATAAAAGTAAGGTTATTTTATTTTTATGATTTTCGGTAGATACTCCGCACAGTGTTGGTGTTCTCATACAAATGGAGGCAAAAAATAAAAGGAGTTATCATAAAAGAAGGAAAATTAGTACACATTACTTTTATAAATAGAAATGGAAAAAACGAAGTTTTATGAAAATCGGCCCAAGGACACTCCCACCTCCCATATATCCTGATATGAAAAAACTTACATTTTTAATAGTTGTTGGTATTGAGCCAAATTTTGCTCAATTTCTCTCTGATACATTACTGACAAATGTGTTGAATTATATTAAATTATTTCAAAGGACACGTCCACCGCCCATATATCCTGAAATGGAAAAAACTTATATTTTCCAAAATTGTTGTTGGAATTGAATCAAATTTGCCTCAATTTGTCTCAGATATTTTACTTACAACTGTGTCGAATTATATCAAATTATCTCGAAGGACACGCCCAACTCCCATATATCCTCAAATGGAAAAAACTTATATTTTCCAAAATTGTTCTTAGTATTGATCCAAATTTAGCTCGATTTGGCTTTGATATATATCTGATAACTCTGTTGAATTATATTAAATAATCTCAAAGGACACGCCCATCTCCCATATATCCTGAATGGAAAAACTTTTATTTTTCACAATTGTTATTAGTATTGAACTAAATTTTGCTCGATTTGTCTTTTATATATATCTGATAATTCTGTTGAATTATATTAAATTATCTCAAAGGACACGTCCACCTCCCATATATCCTGAAATGAGAAAAACTGTTATTCTCCAAACTTGTTGTTAGAATTGAACTAAATTTAGCTCGATTTGTCTCTAACATATTTCTGATAACTCTGTTGGATTAGAGCAAATTATTTTTTTATTATTTTTTAAATACAAAAAAAAAATTATATTTTAGGTTATTTTTATTTTTTTTCATAAATTTATTTATAACTACGAAACTGCTGGTAATGCAGTGAAATGATATATAAACAGATTAAAGAAATTTTAATTCCTTAAATTCGAATTTTTGTTTCATCAAAACTAGACTAGTCGTTCTTGAGTTATGTTATGCAAAAGAGCCTACAACGTGACAAACTCCGCAATACGATACTTACTAAGTTCAAAGCGATATATCTTGATTCCTAGATGAGATCCAGCGAAATGCCAGGACACGTATAACTTTCCTCGATGGTTTCATTCCATCCCGATTTTGGCAATCGTACAGTGTAATTTATGCGAATTTTTTTCTCAAAATGGATTTTGAAAATTTTTTCTATATTTTGACACGGTTATATCTCTAATAATTGTACTTTTGGTACCATTTATTGTACTCTTTAGTACCAAAAATTGTCCGTTTTTATTATCATAAATTGTACTTTTAGGTACCATAAATTGTACTTATTGGTACAATAAATTGTACTTTTTGGTACAATTAAAGTACTTTTTGTACAATAAATTGTACTTTTTGGTACAATTAAAGTACTTTTTGTACTTTTTGTTGCAATAAATTAAACTTGTTTGATTTGGCAAAAAAATAAAAAATGTTAAAATAGGGAATTTCAGCGATTTTAAGGCAATGGATGCACTATTTACGGGTAGGTTTGTTCCACATTTTTCTCCTATTCAATATCTACATCTGTGATTTAGACACAAAAAAGATATACCGAGATATAACCGTGTTAAAGTATAGAAAAAGTGCTAAAAATCCATCTTAAGCTACAAAATTCGTATGGCCATTAAATTACACAGTGCAACACACTTTTTCGGGAGTGAACCAAACCAATATCAAACGTTAGCATTTGACCTCAGTAACAAAACCCCTAACTCCATTTTGCTCCACTACGTCACAAATTTTTTTGCAGTTGTTTGAAGTTTGATTTTTTTTGGTGAAAAGTCGAATCAAAGAATATAAAAATTCATCTTTAAAAATACGTGAGGGGTATTTTTTATGTTTTCAGAACCTATGTTAAAACAGTCAGGGGAATATTTTCTCGGAACATTTTAACCCTCTAGCTCTCTTTTGAAAAACTGTTTAAAAGTCAACTTTGGACAAAGGTCAATGCTTAAGAGTCACCGAAGACAAAAAGCCAAAGGTTCCAAAATAAAACCTAAATGAATTGTTAAAAATTCTATTATTGAACAAACAGTGCAATACACTTTTTCGGGAGTATATCAAACAATATCAAACATTAGCATTTAACCTCAGTAACAAAACTCTAAACTCCATTTTGCTCCACTACGTCACAATTTTTGTTGACAGTGGTTTAAAGTTTGATTTTTTTGGTCAAAAGTTAAATAAAAGATATTGAAAAATCAAGAGTAAAAATAGATTTGGCTAAGTTCATGTCTTCAGAGGCCTACATTAAAATTTTCCGGGGAATATTTCCTCGGATTAGTTTAACCCTCTATCTGCCACACATATTAAACATTTTGAGAAATTTGACTTTAAGCTGTTTTTCAAAATCCATCTTAAGATGTCCCATTCTGTTGAAGCTTGTGGGTTTAAATGTGCTGATGAAATATTGCCCTGAAAATTTTAATGTATGTCTCCGAAGACATGAACTATCCCAAATGTTTTTTTACACATGATTCGTATAGGGGAATTTGTTACGTTCTAGGTTCTTTTGTTTGACATAACTCGAGAACCATTAGTCCGATTCAGCTGAAATAAAATTTAAAAAAAATTAAGAATTACAATTCCTGAAATCTGTTCATGTAACGTTTCCCTATATAAGCAACAGTTTCACTTTTCCATTCATCAAATGATTTTGAACTGGGTTCATTTGTAGCAGTTACTCCGTGGCGTATGACTTACGTAGAATATTACTTATGATAATCATTCGCCACCATATAACAATATAACAAAAGAGCCTAAAACGTGACAAATTCTACTATATGATACTTACTTACAGAACGATTTTAAAAAAATTATGGCATGTAACTTGACAAAACGAAAGACGCAGAACTTTTTCTTTTTGCGGCTACTTTCACGTGCAGTTCCCAGAATTTTGTCCCAAAATCATTTGTTGTACTGTGTAATGTAACATTATACAACTAACAGCAACAGTTTTAAATTAGAAAATTTTGCAATTGACAAACTTCAATATATTCTCATTTTAATGCCATCTAATTATTATACCACCCACGTACTTTCTACATATGCCAAAATTTTGCTTATCTATGGATTGAATAGCTATATATGGTAAACTGGATTTCATTTTTGGGGAAACCGAATGCCTAACATCGACCTGGTAGATGATGGTCCTCCCTTTTATTGACAAACATTATGTGTGTGTGTCAATTAAATGTGTCGCCATCCCCTCTATGGCATAGAAAAGTAAGAAAAACCCCAAACATTATCATGGTTAGTATTGTGAAATGATGTACTTATACTATGACACATTGTGGGAATTTAATACAGACAATACTGTATTATAGTATATGACCACATAATACATACACCAGGGCTAGTGAAGGGAAACATTTTTGATGGTTTTTGATAGAAAAAAAAATGGTGTAGATTTCAACACTTTGGCAACTTTTGCATTATATTGAATGTGTGTCTGTGTGTGTGTGTGTGTATACCTCACATCATTTATACTTACACTGCCAACCGCTGTGTACACATTTTAAGTAAATTTGCGTTTTGTTTTTTTTTTCTCTTTTTTTTGTATATTTTTGATAACTCAAACACAAAACCCAGAAAAAAAACTAAATGGAAACAAATCATTTGCTTTTTATCTCTCATCGCCTCCATTGCTGGTGGGCCCCATTTGTGGCAATTTATTGATATTTGTTAAATATTTCCGCAGTGGTGGAAGGGGGTGGCGAGCATTGCAAGGAGTGTTTATTTTTTTGGGTATTTCTCTTTTTTTCTATGGGCTTGGCTGCTCTTAAAATCTCTACAAAATTAAATGTGTGTACATGCGACCGTCCAACTTTGTACTGCATGTTTGCAAAGTTTTTAATTAAAATAATGCTAATGTCCATCATGGCGTATGAATATTAAATTAAATTCAATTAATATCATTCATACGCTCAGTGGCTCGTAATAAATATCAATAATACCATCCTTGGCCAAAGTTTAATCGTTCGAAATGTTACCAAAAAAAAAGCAACAGCAACACATAGCTATGGTATCTATATAAACAACACTGGCCAACATTTTTCAGCTCATTGGGACTAAATTCTGAGAACTGCACGTGAAAGTAGTCCCAAAAAGAAGAAGTTCTGCATCATTCGTTTTGTCAAGTTAAATGCTATAATAATTTAATATCGATTTGAAGTTAATAAGGGTAATTTGTCACGTTTTAGGCTCTTTTGTTTGCAAGAATTGCAATTCCTTTAATCTGTTAATATAACGTTTCCCTAAATAAGCAACAGTTTTACTTTTCCATTCATCAAATGATTTTGAACTGGGCTCATTTTGTAGCAGTACTCCGTGGTGTATGTTGTACTCCGTGGCGTATGATTTACGTGACATATTACTTACGATAATCATACGCCACCAACAACAATATAACAAAAGAGCCTAAAACGTGACAAATTCCCCTATACGATACTTACTAACTTCAAATCAATATTAAACTATTATCGCATGTAACTTGACAAAATGAATGATGCAGAACTTCTTCTTTTTGGGGCTACTTTCAAGTGCAGTTTTTAGAATTGAGTCCCAAAATTATGTGTTGTACTGTGTAATGGAACAAAACTGAATTAAATAAAGTTTATGATTTTATTCAATGCTATGGCTTAAGTTTGCCAGAATATATGATATGTAAATAAATAAATAACATTCATGCGAGGTCAGTCGAAGTGAAAATATTTAAGTGCTATTGCATATTTGTCGATGGAAATATATGTGTGAAGGGGACAAGGATGGTAGTAAGGAAGGTTGGTATTTGAAGCGAGGTCCAGTGGTTAAATTCACAGTACAACACATGACATTGGGACTCAATTCTGAGAAACGCAAGTGAAAGTAGCCCCAAAAAGAAGAAGTTGCGCATCTTTCGTTTTGTCAAGTTGCATGTCATAGTAATTTAATATCGTTTTGAAGTTAGTAAGTGTCTTATAGGAGAATTTGTAACGTTTAAGCTCTTTTGTTATATGGTGGCGTATGATTATCATAAGTAATATTCCACGTAAATCATACGCCACGGAGTACAACATCAAAATCCTAGCTGAACCTTTTTTGAAGATAAAAGGATTTTTAGTTTCTTTACTCCGTTTTGCGCTTTTTGTTAGAAGTGACGTTCTTTGCCCCCTGATTCCGCCATCAGGTTGCTATATAATAATGATGTGTGTCAGGCACAAAAACCGCCAAAAAAATATATTTTTTATAAAAATTTTAAAGTTTATTTTTTTTAAAGCCTATAACTGTATTGAAAACATCAATTTGGACAGAAGTGCCTTAAAGCTTCCAATGAGATATAACACGTTATATTATCTCTATGATTGGATGGCGGAATCATGGGGCAAAGAACGTCACTTTTAAAAAAGCAAAAAACAGAGATACAAAACAAAAAATCCTGTTATCTTACAAAAAGGATAAGTTAGGATTTTGATTCAAGTGGATTTTTAATGTACAATTAACCCCCAGCAAAACCCCATTAATCGTTTTTGTTTCTATTTTAGGTCAACCTATTTATCATTCTGGCAAGATGTGAGGAAAATAAAAAAAATTAAATACTTTCAGTTTTTTTCCGCAAAGCTTAATTTAGTCCAGAAAAATTAAATTTGGACAGAAGTGTCTTAAAGCTGAAGTCCGTACGCTTTTAATGAGATAACACATGATATATTATCTTTATGATTTGATGGCGGAATCATGGGGCAAAGAACGTCACTTCTAAAAAAAGCGCAAAACGGAGAAAAAAACGAAAAATCCTTTTATCTTCAAAAAAGAATCAGCTAGAATTTGATTGATTAATGTACAATTGACCCCTAACACAACCCCATTTTCCGTTTTCGTTGCCATTTTAGGTCAACCCGTTCGTCATTCAGACCATGTGTGTGTGTTTGTGGTAAAAAAGGGATGGTGAATTGAAAGGGTGTTAGAGATTTCTGTATTAGTTATTTGAAGATTTATTTTAAATTTAATTTTTAATTTAAACAAATTTTCCATAAAATTTTTGAATTTTCCATGATTATTTTCTTATTATATTTCACCTCCTTCTTAACTATTTAGCTTCCCCCTGCAAAATATCTAAAATTTAATTAAACCATAAAAATCGAATTAATTAAACTGTTTGGCCAAATTTAGATTCATGAGAGAATCTAATTAATTTCCACCATAAATTGTGTTCATTGTTGTATTATTAAATGAATATAATTTTGCGCGCTTTATGATGTTGAATAAATTTAAAACGTAATAAAAGTAAAATGTAGGGTAATTAAAATAAACAACGGTCTACAGTCTACAGTCACAGCTACGTGATACGAATTTTATGGGTACAACTAAATGCTGAAATCCTTTGGCATGTTAGCTAAGCGCCAAAGGGATAATAACGTTGGCGTACTAAACAAACTTATTGGTCAATAAATTATTGCATCAAAAAAATTACAATCTTGTTAAATTGTAGTTTTCTTATTAAGATAGTTGTGCAAAATTGCAAACTCTGTGAATTAAATTGCAAATTTGAATTTCTGTTTTTTTATTGCAGTTGTCATCCTGCATCCTGTTGTATATCCTGTTGTATACTTATATGAGTTTGTTGTTGTACGAATTGTCATTTTAAGTTTCCCCTTAAGTTTCTTTCTCTATTTGATTGTTTTGCCAAAAATAAAAAGTTTTTTTTCTCGACTACAAACACACACACACACAAAGTTATTTCCTTGCAGGTTTTGGGTTCCATGTGTTTGTGCAGCAAAGTGAGGTTCATTCTATTTGTTTCACACAGTTTTTTATTGTCGGGTAATAAGATTTGTCAGTTAAGTTAACATCTTTTGCTGGAGAAGTTTTATGGGGATAAATAAAAAGGAAGCGAATTACTTACACATTCGCACAAAAGTATTCGAAGTTTGTTTGAAAGTGCAGCAAAACAACTTAAGGGATTTACTGTAATTTTCGTAAAATTGTTGACTCAATCGGTAACACTTTAAATAGCCAACAATTGAACTTAATTGCTCATTGGGTGTGAGAACAATTGTATGTGAAATTTGTATCTCAAACTGAGGCTCAGGGATCAGGACGTGAGGCACAGTGATACGTTACATACTTAAGTGGCCCATTACAACTTACGAACGTGGTTGTTAAGTTTGTGGCCTGAAGTACTAAAGAATTCCACACGCTTCGGTCTTGTGCGTGTGTTCTCCAGTTAGTCCAACCAGATGGTGGAACGTCGCCTACCACTTGGTCCTTCCAACGGAGTTTGGGTCTCCCTGCTCTACGCCGACCTTCTGGTTCGCCTTCAAACACCTTTCTCGCTGGAGCATTTACATCCATCCTGACAACATGACCCAGCCATCGTAGTCGTTGCATTCTGACTCTTTTAGCTACGTCAATGTTGTGGTTAAGCTCATACAGCTCATGGTTCATCCGATGGCGAAACTCGCCATCGACGCAGATAGGTCCATACATTTTTCGGAGTACTTTTCTCTCGAATACTCCCAGGTTTTGTATGTCCGTTGTCGTAAGCACCCATGATTCGGCAGCATACAAAAGAACGGGTAAGATTAGCACCTGGTAAAGCTATTTCTTAGTATTCCGAGATAAGGTGGTATTACTAAAGTGCTGCCGAAGTCCGTAAAAATACTCGTATCTATTGGCTAGCACTATTCTCCGCTTAATTTCTTGGATGACATTATTTTTCTTATTGACGGAAGATCCGAGGTAGGTAAAATCATCTACTACCTCAAAACCCCATCTAGAGGACTCTTTGTTCGTCGAAATCACTATTTTTGTTTTTTCCTCGTTGAACGCTAAACCCATTTTTGCCGACTCCTTTTCTAGTGATGAGGAGACTGCAGTAACGTCCCGCAGATTTCGGCCAATGATATCTATATCATCGGCGTAGGCTAGTGGCATGTGGCTTTTGTGGAATATGGTGCCAGACATGTTGACACCAGCCTTTCTCATCACCTTCTCCAAAACTATTTTAAATAGTATACTGGGCAGGCTACTACCCTGCCTGAGACCTCTTTCTGTGTTGAATGGTTCAGACTGATCTTTACCAATCCTAATCGAGGATTTGGTGTTTTCTAAGGTACATCTGCAAAGTCGAATTAGCTTTGCAGGAATAGCAAACTCAGACATGGCCTCAAATAGCCTATTCCTTATCGGAGAGTCGAAGGCTGCTTTGTAGTCGGCAAAAGATATGGTAGGTGTCGATCTGCTTTTCATGAGATTTTTCCAGGACTTGTCGTAGAGTGAATATTTGATCCGTCGTAGATTTACCAGATCTAAAGCCGCACTGATATGGTCCAATTAATTTTTCTACAATTGGCTTTAGACGTTCACACAATATGCTTGAAAGGACCTTGTACGCAATTGGTAATAGGCTTATTCCACGGTAGTTCTTACATTCACTACGATCTCCTTTCTTGTATATGGGACATAAAAGACTGAGACTCCAATCCCCGGGCATGCTCTCCTCTTGCCAGATGTTCTCCATGAGCTGATGCATGCTCCTAATCAGCTCCTCCCCGCCAGCCTTAAACAATTTAGCAGGGCAACAGTGATACGTTGCAAGTTCAGCAGCACAAAGCTTTTTTGCATGTAACTCGAAGGAATTTTTTAAAATTCGTACATTTAGGAATACAGAGGGGCAAAAGTGGTACCATGGCACAGTGGGGAAATTAATTTTTTTTTTGGACTTTTGAAATTTTACGCCGCCATTCTTGACTGATTTTCAAAATTGTATTTGTTAAATTTGGAAACTAAATTGTACACAGAATGTACGTGTGACATTTATCCCGAATACTTTTTTTTAAATTTGTCAAAGTCAATGAAAAAATAATTTTTGAATTTAATTTCAAATATTTTTTTTTTAATTAATGTGAACATATGTTATGAACAAAACAATGTGAAAATATAAAAGACCATGTTACAATATCTGCATAAAAATGAAATTTGTTTAACCTGACAACATTAATTCAAAAAGGTCGTATCATGACATTGTCAGTGTCTTATAATAAATACAATTTCCAATAGAACTATTTCAAAAGCTCAGCTCCTCTTAAGCACCCTCCCCCTTCTCTCTTTGTCACAGAATACAAATTTAATATGTTATTAAAGCTACTCTACAAAAACATATAACACTACAACACATCATATTGGTCACATCATATATTACATAGTTAGTTCAATAAACCTACCTAATTCATTGTCTTACTTAAAGTTTTGCCTATTTATTTAGAACAAGAGAACAAAAAAAAAACATTCGCTGCAATCTTTGTAGACTTGTTGGCAGTATACACGACATGGGCAAGTCATTCAACTTGGAATGCATCCAAAAACTTAACGACAAATTCTTGGAAACAACAATTACGCAGCACAAATACATAGTAGTTAGCTATGTATGTATGTATGGTATGTAGAAGTACTTGCGAATATGAACAGAACACAGAAAACATATATCTTATGTCTGTATGTATGTATGTATGTATGTACATCAATCATAGAGACAATGACAATGCTGTTATCCAACAAGTGATATAAGAAGGACAAATGCAAACACATACTCGAATAAATTGAAAAGAGAAATGCACTCATTCGTAACAGGCGAGATATGAGTAGGAGAAATGGGCAACGACTACGTACAAAAAAAAACAGAAAAACAATTAAGCAGAATTTAAAAATTATTATGAAAAAAAATGGTAGCGAAATGTGTAAAATTATTATACAGAAATTTAATAATGATTGTACACAGAGCGGATGGTGTGGGTGGGACTTCATAAGCACTTTGTCATATATTGAGTTACGAGAGAAGGAGAAAATATTAGCCAGCGGCAAATATGGAAAAATACTTCTATCATATGTTTAAAAAATTTGCTCTTTAAAGCAACATCCACATACAAATTTAAATCAACTTCTGTAGAAGTGAATTTTTTCTTACATAGCAATACAATTTTCTTGTCTTCAATGACGGGTGATGTCAATTTTTATTTGTCGATTTTTTGCATGTGTAATGTGAATTTTGCATTTTTTTTTTTAATTTGTCAACGACAACCGCCACAACATTTTCCTATTTTGCATTTGGACCTGCTGACACAGAATCTGTTGTGAAAATTTCCCTTAGCCACATAAAAGATACATCATAGTCGTCGTTACATCATTTCTGAGAACGGGGAGAGAAATCAGTACAGTACACAAGAAATCGACCGATTGTACAATGATGCCTTGATATGCTAGCATATGGCAAGATCTATCATCATCATCATCATCGTATACAATCGATTCACAGAGTATGATTAATATTTAATAATTTCGCTACAACACTCATACGGCACCACAATGAAACATTTTAAATTCTTGTAAATTTACATAATACTTAACACCGCATGTAATCTTTGGCATTACATTTCCGGACGAGTCCTTTCAATACACAGGCACTCACACACACACACACACAGAGACAAAATGGTGGTTTATAGATATCTACAATAAGTTTCCATATTTTCCAAGTACATACTACATTAAAGTGATGTCCTTGCTCCATCAACACTGTCTCCCTAGCGCAGTCAGTGGCAAAATCATAATGGCGTCCTTTGCCTTGTGTATGTGTGTGTGTGTGTACAATAACTTGAACTGAAATATAATATTCCAACAATATCCTTTCTCTACTTTACTCTACTCTTATAACGAACGCAAACAAAATGTATAATTATTTCAATTGTAACATCATAACAACAACAGCACAAAAAACGGAAAAACAATACCAGGCAATGGTGTAAGGGAGTGGGGGGGACGCAGGAAATGAAATGGATGTGTGGCTGAGTACTACAAGTCGACCGATGCGATGTAAATAGGAGCGTGGGATTGAAATTATTGATTTTTTTCTTTTCTTTGTGCTTCATGTTGTGCTGTTGTTTGTTGCCTTTTTTTCTCCCTGCTGTTATGCTAACCTAGTGGGATAGTCACTCAGTCGTCGCACCAACCAGTCAGACAGCCTGACACAACCTGACCACCATTAAGTTGTATTGTTAACCATGAGAAATATGCTTATGGTGGTGTTCGAGAACTTTTGTCCTTCGAGAGTTTTGAAAAAATCTTTCAAATGCGTCAATGATTTATTGGTAGTGGTAAGCTGAGCGGAGGGGAAGGGGGCATCCACAATGAATATTATGTTTTTCATCCAGATGGGAAAGCTTAAGGGAATATTACATTTTGAAAATTCTATTGTATTGTTGTAGGTCAATGAAGAATGTTGTTACTAATTACAACAAATATTGATATTCTAATGAAAAAATCAAAGGGAAAAAAGTGGAGGTGGTGGTTAGACGTATAAGGAGGGACAGGCGCACAGTTAGACAGGTATTAGATTATAAACGGTACAGGCAGATCATATGGCCATTACAATAGGGTAAGCTAGAAATTATTAATATATTAACAGAAACATAATTCTACTGCCAGATGGTGACACAAACAAATCGAATGGTTTTCAGTATAATTAAGTTTTATTAAAAATGCTTTCTTGTAGTAGCGATAGAACCCATATTTACAAGTGGATTTTGAATATGACATTGTAAGTTATATCAAAAAAATTTTAGACTTACGTGACCTTTATTTGATATCAAATTGTTTTTCTGTTACATATATATTGGGACCAGCCAGTGGGACATAGTGGTTAGAATACGCAACTACCATGCGGTAGATCCGTGGTTTGATTCCCGGCTCCAGTCATCTACATTTTTCTTTCATTGCTGGCCCCCTCGATGTTGTCGACAGCAACTCCGCAGTATAAGTGTCGAGTCAATCGACATGTCTAGTAGAAGCTTCTCAAACAGTGATGTTAAAATTTGTCGATAAACAAGGAGGTGCTCTCTGAAATAGCGTGTTAATTCGCAACAACGCGAGATGTTATACCATACCTCATTCATAGGTTGTAATATTTTTTAATATTTTACAATGCGATGCATATTTGAGAACAAATTTTAAATTGTTGGTTATTTTTACACCATCACCCTTAGGGATTACGGTACATATCATTTGATACGAGTAAAAGTATAACGCATTAAAAGGGGAAGTGTTCGATCCCAAGTATCTTAAGACCCAATTCGTTTCAGTACTTTTTAAGGCGATTGAGCCATGTCCATCTGTCTGGCTGGCTGGTGGGCAGGACAACTCGAGTAAACCTTAACTGATCCTTATGAAAATTCACTAGTATTAATATTTTCAAAAACGAAATAATGGAATTTTTAATGGGCAATATAGACCCACCCCTTCTGATATCTCCAATACAAAATGACCCATTTTTGTAAAAAAAAAAATAATATTTCTTTAATAACTTTCAAACGGACAGCTGGAGGACATTTAAATTTTGTCTGCTTAATAACCTTTTAACAACAGTCAAAACCCTCAAAAAACCAAAAACATGCCACAAACCTTCTGGTAGCACCCATACAAATGACCGAACCTTATCTCAAAGGACACGTTCACCTCCCTTATATCCTGAAATGGAAAAAAACTTTAATTTTCCAAAATTGTTGTTGGTATTGAACCAAATTTGCCTCAATTCGTCTCTCACATATTATTGAAAAATGTGTTGAATTAAATCAAATTATCTCGAAGGATAATATATCCTAAATGAAAAAAAAACTTATATTTTTCAAAATGAGATACATTCACTTAATTGTGAATAAAACCGAAACACGATAGTTAATTTTTATGATCTATGTCTCATTTTGTTCATAGGTTATGTGATATTGCGTGAAAGTAGTAAGAGTTTACACTTTTTTTCGTTTTGAATTTTTTATTATTTTTTAATTATAAAAAAATTAAATTTTTTATTATTTTTCAATTATAAAAAAAAAAAAATTTTTTATTATTTTTTAAATATAAAAATATTAAATTTTTTTATTATTTTTTAAGTATAAAAAAATTAAATTTTTTATTATTTTTTAAATACAAAAAAAATAAATTTTTAGGCAATTTTTTTATTTTTTTTGTCATACTTTATAACTATGAAACTATTAATTACGCAGAGAATTGATATATGAACAGATTTTTGTTTCATCAAAATTAGACTAATCGTTCTTCAGTAATGCCCCCCAAACGTGGCTGTAGGAGCTTTAAAACTTGAAGCCCAACGCCGCACGGATTAACATACTGCAATCGTGCTCAAACTTTGGCTATCTTCAAATCTGCAAAAACTTGCCATTTTGAGGCAAAATTCTGCAAAACGTCTTTTTCCATATAAATCTATACCACCCTAATATTTACAGATAAAACCTATGTAACCATTAGAAATATTGTTTTTTTTTTTTGAGATTTTTGTGCGAATTAATTAGAGACTTTTTCTTTGAATCTTTTTAGTTTAGTGGATTTCTTCTCTCTTACTAAATTTTTGCAAATTGTTTTTCTCATATCAATCCTACCCACCTAATATTTACAGATAAAACCTATGGAACCATTAGAAATAATGATTTGTTTCGAGGTTTTTATGCGAATTAATTAGAAACTTCTTCTTTGAATCTTTGTACAGTGGATTTCTTCTCTCTTACTAAATATAGAGCTTCTTACGTCATACAATTTTATTTAAAAGTACAGTAAAGATACTTTTTGACAAATTAAAAGTACCTTTTGCTACAATAAAAGTACTTTTTGGTATAATAAAAACAACTAAACACACTTTAAGGAAAAATAAAAGTACTTTTAAGTATAAAAACATTACTTTCTGGTACAATTAAAGTACTTCTTGGTACATTTTAAGTACTTAAAAAAGTACTTTTTGGTAAAATAAAAGTACTTTTAGTATAATAAAAGCACTTTATGGCAAATCTACTGTACTTTTTAGTAAAAAAAATAATTTTGATATCATACATTTACAATAAAAGTACTTTTTGGTGCATTTAAAGTATTCTTTGGTACAATAAAAGTACTGATTGGTAAAATGAAAGTACTTTTTGGTACAATAAAAGTGATTTTTGGTACGATAAATTTACTTCTTTTTACAATAAAAACACTTTTTTGTACATTTAAAGCACTCCTTGGTACAATAAAAGCACATTATGGCAAAATAAAAGTACATTTTAGTACAAAAAAAAAGTTATATTTGGTACGATAAATGTATTTCTTGGTGCAATAAAAGTACTTTTTTATACAAAAAATGTACAATAAATTTAATTTTTGATAAAATAATAATAAATAAAGGTACTTTTTGGTACAAGAAAAATACTTTATAAAACAATAAAATCACTTTCTTGATCAAGAAATAGTTTTGTACAAACTGGGGGCTCTCATACAAAAATTTTCTAAATTATTCAAAAATTATTGACAAATTTTAATTGAAATATTGTTTTGTGAAGAATTTTGCTATTTCGATCGTTTTAAGTGTATTATGTATGGGAGTCCCCTTAGGAGGTGAAGATATGGGGTAGGTATATTCGTGAAAAATGTTATATGGGAAATACTAGTGTGGGTCGATCATACATTTGAACCCTCTAGGAGGCACAATGGGAGCGGCAGAAGATATATTCATAACAAAAATTTTATGGGGACCATATTAAGGGTTAAAGAAAGGGGTTAAATATGATCTGAGAAACTGTTGGGCTTGCAAAAATATTGGAGGTCAATCATACATTTGGCTCTCTAGGGGCACCTTTAGGGCAGTTAGGAGAGACATTTTTATAAAAAAAAATTTTTGTATGGAAGCCCCCTTAGCGGGTAAAGATGGGGTAGGTATGTTCAAAAATAATGTTAGGAGGGAAAAATGATTAGGAGTCGGTCATACATTTGAACCCTCTAGCAGCGATTTCGAGAATAATGTTAGGAGGGAAAAATGACTAGGGGTCGGTCATACATTTGAACCCTCTAGGAGCGATTCCGAGGTAGGTGCGGGGCTTGTAGTGGATTTTTTCTCCAATACAAAAAGTTTGTTGTTAAAAACAGGGGGTCTCGATTTTTATTTTAGACCCATGTTTTCTTGGAAAAATGTTCTAAGAATTCATCGTAGATTACGATTTAGATAACCGCTTGGTGCATTTTTTGTACTCCATACAAATTGACCCACGCTAATGTATATACTGGTGCTATTGCATAGTTGAAAAATAATAGAAAGTTAACTTAATACTACATATCTCACGAGTGCTGACATATTTCAATTTTAAATCAGTCAATGGCAGCCCACTACAACCACAATATGAGTTTTGTTGGTGAGTTGCTCTCTTCCCTCTCTCACTGTAGTAAAGGAAATAAGGTTATAATTTTTTCATAACTATGAACAAAATTTAAGTATCAAAATAATTGATAAATATTACTGCCGTGCGCCTGGAAACGTGCATTAAAATATTAGAATTAATTTTTACCGAAAAAATGCATTTCTTTTCTTGTCATGCTAGCAACAAGCGTCGACACAACCGCGTCGGACGAATGCTTAAGGTCTACCTTACGCCGTTGACTGTTTTAAACATACTTTGGTAACGTTTCCTAAGCTCGAAACCAACATGTTGGGCTTGCTCCGCACACTTACCGAAATTAAAAAATCATATCTCTTTCATGTCCAGGTGACGGAAATGTTAAGTAAGCTTGGTATGACGAACTATCTACGGAGCGCAAAAGACCGAAGCGCTTGGAATGGTTTTCTACGTGCGGATACTGATAGATGAATTTCTGTTGTTGCTGCCAGTAAAGAAGAAGAAGAAGAAGAATCTCTATCATGTCGAGTACAATCTGTATACAAATGTTACTCAATGTAGTTTCCTACGTCCCCATACACTCAGCGTTGACTGTTTTAAACATACTTTGGTAACGTTTCTTAAGCTTGAAACCAACATGTTGGGCTTGCTCCGCTCACTTACCGAAATTAAAAAATCATATCTCTTTCATGCCGAGTACAATCTGTATACAAATGTTACTCAATGTAGTTTCCTACGTCCCCATACACTTAGCGATCGAAAATAAAATGTTCGCCTGCATATGCATAACTTTAGTACCGAGAACTATTTGTGTATGAAATTGCTAAAAATTTGATTTAGCCCTAAAAACAATTTTGCCACGCCCCTCCCGCTCACTTATCAAAATCAAATATTTTCTTGGTATCTTCATGTCTGTCTTGCCGATTATATATGTGCATCAAATTTGATCCTCTCCGTCCACTATTCGAAAATAAAATGTTCGTCTTCATATCAATTACTCCAATATCTGTGTATCAAGTTTTCTCTATCTAGGGTTACAACACTTTTGGCACATAAAACCCGCCCAATACTACCTGAATGTCAAATTTTATCTCTTTAAGCCTAGAAACTATTTAGCCACGCTCCCATACGTTCGCTGATCGAAAATTAAAATGTGTATCTGTTGTGCCGAGTGATACCTGTAAACTAAATATCATCTCTCTGGGGATAAAAATCTTACTCGCAGCGTCCCATCTGCCTACTTATCAAAAATAACACAGTACAACCTTTTTCAGTTCATTGATTTGGGACTTAGTTCTGAGAACTGCATGTGAAAGTAGTCCCAAAAAGAAAAAGTTCTGCATCATTCGTTTTGTCAAGTTACATGCCATAATAATTAAATATCGATTTGAAATTGGTAAGTATCGTTGTTTAAAATAACTCGAGAACCACTAGTCCGAATTAGCTGAAACAAATTTATAAAAAAAAATTAAGAATTACAATTCTTTTAATCTGTTCATATAACGTTTCCCTACATAAGCAACAGTTTCACTTTTCCATTCATCAAATGATTTTGAACTGGGTTTATTTTGCAGCAGTTACAATAAAACTGTTGTACTCCGTGGCGTATGATTTACGTAAAATATTACTTATGACAATCATACGCCACCATATAGTATTTATGTTATGTCAAACAATAGAGTCTAAAACGTGACAAATTCCCCTATACGATACTTATTAACTTTAAATCGATAATAAATAATTATGGCATGTAACTTGACAAAACGAATGATGCAGAATTTCTTCTTTTTGGGGTTACTTTCACAGTTTAGTTCTCAGAATCGAGTCCCAAAATCATGTTTTGTACTGTGTAATATACAATGTGGAGTACTCCCTGGGGCTTAAATACAGTTGGGACACGACCACTCTGCCCACTGGTCAAAATATGTTATTGTGGTGCCGAATAGGTAATATCTATATATCAAGTTTTATCTCTCAAGGGCTAAAATTCTGTCTCTCCAGGCCCCTTCCGCCCACTGATTGAAAATAAAAATTTTATATGAAAATTGCAACCTGTCTGGCTGGGTACAACCAGTGTATCTCTCTAGGGTTACTGTATAGTTTTGTCACGCCCACTTCGCCCTCTGAAAAATTTCATCTGCATATTCATAATTGTGTTGCAGAGTACTATGAGGATATCAAAGGACTGAATAACAGTTTGGCCATGCCCATTCCGCCCACTGATCTAAAATAAAAATGTCGTCTGCATGCATATTCATATTCGTGATGCCGAGTACTAGTATCTGTGTATCAAATATTATCTCTCTAGCTCTAAAAAAAAGTTTTGCAAAGATAAATATGGTACAATAAATTTAACTTTATAACATTTATTTAGAATTTTGTTATAAAATTAAAAATTCCACAAATTTTGCAATTTGCTATTTAATTTCATATCTGTCTTTTATGTATAAATATAATATGTTTTTAACACACTTACCTTTCTGTTTGTTTTTGTTGGTGGTGTTGCAGACGACGAAAGTGATTAAAAACGTCGCTCAAAAATCAATTTGAGAAATTTGGCAATGTAGCAATTAATCGTCAATTGTTGCAGAACTTCTAAAAACCACAATCGAATTTCACCAAATGCCACGAAAAAAAAAACACAACACAATCAGAAACCGAAACCGACGATGAGCAAAAGTGGAGCAGTAATTAAGATGAACCAGAAAAACAATTACACCTGATTGAGGTTATCAGTTCAGTGCGTTTTTATTCGTGTTGAAATTAGGCTCACACACACACACAAGCACGTAGAAAAAAAAAGATGACGACGATGGCCGAAAAACGAGGGGAGAAAATTTTTTGATATTTTCTCAATAGTTCGAGGGGGAAAAAACAGGGGAGGCGTTCGCCTCAAATGAAAAATTCAGCAAATTTTGATCTCTAAAAGACACTTTAAGTTTTTTGGACGCAACGAAAATACAATAAGTCTGCAAAATTCCGCCTGCTGTTGCAATGGTCCTGTAGAATACTTTTTTTACTTTCAATAGTTGAGCTAAGGACAATTTTCCGTTACACAGCACAGTGGTGAGATGAGATATTAGAAGAAAAAATTGCTGCTGTGGCTGCTGTTATTGTTGCCGTCGCTGCTGCTGCTGCTGTAGCTGCTTCTGATGTCTGCAGGAGGGTATGAACGCACTATATTCGGTACGTTCGTTTGTCGCTGGCTGACACTGCCGATTGTGAGGATGTTAATGGTTTCGACTGTGGTTGCTGGCTGGCTGGTGGCGAAGGTATTGCTGCTGTTGCTGCTATTGATGTTGATTGTAGGGATGTAGGGCGTTTGGGGGGCGCTTCACAGCATATACTCTAAGCGTTTGCTGCTGCGTTAGTACCGTTACTGTTACTGTTAATATTTCGCCTGATGTTATTCACACGCACATAAAGACACACACACGCTCGTACAGATACATAAATCGATAATTTCGTATGGTTTTCTTTTGCGTTTTATTAAACTTGATTCATAGGAAATCTGGTTCTTTTTTATTACATGTACAAACAGTATAATTATTGTAATTTCTTTATGTTTAGCTCAATAGCTTATTAATGCGTATGTATGTTAGTATGCAAAAGCTGTGCGTTATTTGGTTCTTTTGTAGTTATTTTTCTTATTTTTTCTACAAGAGAAATCTGTTTGGAACCGTTAATTTTCTTCTTTCTGTTTATTTCTTTTCAAAGCATATGGGTTTTTTCAATGAAAATAATTTGTATCTTTTAGGTTTTTGCACTTTGTAATTTAACTTTAATTTTAGTTTCCTTCCGTTACATATGACGATTATTTCACTTTGTTTCGTTTTTGTCTCATCCGCTGGATTGCATTAACTCCGTTCGTTATACTTAATTTTTCACTTATAACTTCAGGATACCCAATAAAAAATGAACTTCTGTACTGTTTGTTTCGTTTTTCTCTTGTGTGTTCTTTTCTGTATCGTCGTCGTCGTCGTCTGTATCGTTGTCGTTGTCCTCGTCGTGGTCGCAGTCGTTTTCGTCTTCCACCTACGGAGAAATTTTCTAACTGTCTACGTTTCCGTTTTCCTTTTTTCTCGTCGCTTTGGGCTGCTTTGTCCACCTTTCACGTCAAAATGTATACTATCGTTTTTATTGTTTGTTATGTGTAACACTTTTGTCTATTTTTCTTGTTGGTTACTTTTGTTCCTCTCGTTCCTCCTCGTTTGCTTTGTGTTAATGGAATTTCATTCTTAAATTTATGTGTAACAATTTTTCTATTTTGTGGGCTTCCAGACGTTCGTCGAGTTTGTATGTGTTTGTGTGTGTGGAAACGCAAAATAAAAGAAGAAAATCAATAGATTACCACTAAAAGAAGGTAGTGCGCATGCTTTGCACCAGCAGGTAACTGTCATTGTAGATTTAACGGTTAGGTTGATAACAACCCTGTTTTGTACTAGAGTAGAACAGAAATACAACTCTGGTGGAACTAACGGTTTCGTGGTTACATAGAATTTGGAGGAAATATAAAAATATAAATATATTAAAAAAAAATTATATAAAACTATATAAATATAAATATAAAAATATAAAAATATAAAAATATAAAAATATAAAAATATAAAAATATAAAAATATAAAAATATAAAAATATAAAAATATAAAAATATAAAAATATAAAAATATAAAAATATAAAAATATAAAAATATAAAAATATAAAAATATAAAAATATAAAAATATAAAAATATAAAAATATAAAAATATAAAAATATAAAAATATAAAAATATAAAAATATAAAAATATAAAAATATAAAAATATAAAAATATAAAAATATAAAAATATAAAAATATAAAAATATAAAAATATAAAAATATAAAAATATAAAAATATAAAAATATAAAAATATAAAAATATAAAAATATAAAAAAAATAAAAATATAAAAATATAAAAATATAAAAATATAAAAATATAAAAATATAAAAATATAAAAACGCAAATAAAAAATATAAAAATATAAAAATATAAAAATATAAAAATATAAAAATATAAAAATATAAAAATATAAAAATATAAAAATATAAAAATATAAAAATATAAAAATATAAAAATATAAAAATATAAAAATATAAAAATATGAAAATATAAAAATAGAAAAATATAAAAATATAAAAGTATAAACATATAATAATATTAAAATATAATAAAATAAAAATATTAAAAAATTCAAATATAAAAATATATATAAATATAATATTAAAATATTCAAAGGGCAGAATTTGGGGCGGGAGCCCAAATGTGTTCTATGTTGACCCTCCATGTACGGGTACTCAAATGAAAGATATTTTTCACCCAACGGTGTTATTTTTAAGTTCCTACGGATTCCCAGGACCGATCATTTCAATTTCCGAGATATACAAAAAAAAATTAATAAATTAAAAAATTCTATAAAAAAAAAGAAAATTTTAAAAATTAAAATCGCTCGTTTTTATTACACAAAATAAGGAGCCCAAAAAAATTTAAAAAATTAAATTGAGAAAAAGTCTAAAAAATAAAGGAAAAAAATGGGCAATTCCAAGAAATATTGAAAAAAAATCAACAAAAAAAAGTGCAAAAAGAAATTTGAAAAAAAAATTAAATTTTAAAAATCATGACCACCCCGCAAAATTTCAGGAAAAAAAAATAGGCAAATTCAAGAAAATTTTAAGAAAATGTTAAAAAAGAAATTTGAAAAAAATTTAAAAAAGGGAAAAAGTGGAAAAGCGATATTTTAAAGAAATGTTTTTATTTATATATTTCGTTTTTTTTTTTTTGTAAATTAGAGTGGAAATTTAAAATAATCGAGCGGCCAACTTTGACCTTCCATTCCGATGTTTGGGGACCAATACGATGAGAATGGCATATTTTTGTATAATTGGGCTCCCGCCCTTATTCTGCACTTCAGCCCATTGTCTCTCTAGACAATGGCATTTTAACAACTAACCATTCAGAAATGACGCTCTCTTTGACGTGGCCTCAGCCTAATAGCCTTTTTACACCGGAACGCATTTAACATATTTTCGCGTTAATCCGCATCTTTGAAAGATGCGGCCCAAATGCTAAAATCTGTACATGTATTTTGAGTTGGAAAGATATTAACATATTTTCGCAACCACGAAAGATGCGGAAAAATACACTGAGTTTTTTGTTATTTTATTTATATTAATTCAACATTATATACACGTGTATTTTTTTAAGCCCCAGCGCCTTATTGGCCTTAAAGGAGCTTACTGGCAACTAATATTAACAAAATATTAACAATGAGAAAATATTGACAAATAAAGAAGTTTTCAAAATTAAAAAAAGAAAAAAAAAATTTTAAAGTAAATAAAAATTAATTAAATATTTTAATTTTAATATATAAGAAGTATTTCAACGTTATCCAAAAGATATTTTTTATATGTTCTTTGAAAACTGAAATTGAAATGATATTTTTCAAATACGCAGGCAAGTTGTTGTATTCGCTTGGTCCAGCAAAACCAATACGTTGCTTTGTAACATCTAATCGGCATCTAGAAGTTGTGATATTGTACTCTGAAAATTTGAATTTAAGCGATTTTTCTCAGTTATGTTGATCCGGCAACCACCATTTTCGTTGTTTGTTTACATGTATCGGAAAAATTACCAAACAACATGGACGGACAAAAAATTTACATTTTTGCCAAAATATTAATAAATGATTATTCCAATTAGACAAATGCATTCGCGCTTCGTGCAATACTGCCTCCGAAACAATGTTAATAGGTTTGTGGCAGGAAAATATTGCAGGTTTACAAGGAAAATGAAAAAATGTGTGATTTAGACAACAGCTGACAATATGCGAAACTGCAGTGTAAATAGGCTTGCCAGATTTAAAATTGTAAAATTCTTGACATTCACCTTAAACTTTCTTGATTTTGAAAAAAAGTCTTGACAAATAAAAACATTCATACGTTAGATGTTTTACATACTTCAGTTTCATTTATTTTATTATAAAAGTATAATTTCATATAAAAAGTATACAAAACATTAAAAAATCAATTACAGATATTTCAGTCAGTTAACTGACTGATAAATACCCTTACCTTATGTATGATATTACTTAAGTCTCGAGTTATTGAAACTAAACGATTTTTAAATGAAATTACTTATGTATTAAAATTTTTCAGCTTGTGTAGCGTAAACGTTTGGAGATAGGACTCTCGGTCGTATGACCAGACTTTTACTGAAAGGTTGTTACACCGTTTCAAGAGTTACAGTGGAAAAAGTGTTAATAAAATTGCCACCAAATGTAGAATTTTTATTTTAAATTTCTGGACATATTGTAATTTTGTATGGGGTTACCGAAAGAGTCTTTTACGCACAAAAATCTCTAAAGAAATCATAGTTTCTAATGGGTTGGATGAAACACTTAAGTTTCTCAAGTTTCACCTATAAATGCAAAATATTAAAAGTGAACTTTTTTAAAGTCTTGAGGAGTTTATATTTGAATTTGTTGAAAATATATAAATTTTCTGGTAATTGCCATATTTGTATACGAGGTACCAGCAGGGGCAGTACAAAGAGTCAGATTTGTATTTGCAGGATTACGTGGAATAAACTTTTTATGTGCGTGTTTTTGGTCAAATGTTATGGGAGATAATACAGAGATAGTGACAAACGTTTAAATTTCCCAAGGGTTTTCTTTTAAACTGACCAAATTTAAGCATTCTCCAATTGTCGGTTTGGATTTAATGTAAGAAATGTCAATTTTCCAAAAATAGGTAATTTTCATTGGGATTAATCAGGGTTCGGCCGATATAGTCCATATTCATTCCGGGGTCCAAATTTTATTACATGTTTAAATTCAGTGTACCAAATGGAAGTTTGTCTACTATTACCCCTTACCTAAGGTTGAGGGTGTAAAAAATATAGTGGGAACACTGATGTCAATTTTTTTATTTTACGACTTAGTGTTATTGGTAAATTTAATACTTCGAAGCTTAAAATGAAAAAAATTACTATTTGACATTACGCCGCTGACCTGACATTGTTTCTGTACGGCTTTCTAAAACCATTAAGGATTATCTCTACAAATACAAAACGGTGGCGTTCTTTAGCCAATTAATCTAAAATTTGGGTTTATACGACCGGAGCTTCTGCTTGAAATACGCTGTTTAATATTGTCAAATTAAACAGTGCAACCGTAAAAAAATACAAGAACTTGATAGTATAGGTTCGATTCTTTTATCGACGGGAAATAAAACCCTATACTCAGTTTGGCGAGATTGGTGACCAATTTTTTTTATGGACCTCAAAAGATTCTCAAAATCAGGGAGTTCCTCGAAAAAAGGCGTCATCAGTTTTTGACCAACAGCTAACTCACACTTCGTGATAAGGCTAAACTATATTCGGAAATAATGTAGCTGTTAGTTATGCGCACTAACTTTATTAACTATTTATGTTACAAATGCTGGTTACTCCTGCCCTTTTGCTAAAAAAAAATTGAAGAAGAAATTATTATTTTTGAACATTACTTTGAGTGAGTCCAAATTTTTCACTAACAATGTTCGCGAAAATTGTAGCCATGGTAAAGTTGAAGAACTTTCGTGAACATATCAATACAATCTGAACATGTCTAGTCAACCTAAATAGCTCATAAAGTCCACTATGATACCGGTTTTTCGTATCTTTACGCATTTGTAAGCCAGTTATGTGGTTGAATTTAAACCGATTTTAAGTTTCTCAGCAGATTTTGAAATAAGACAATGCGGCCTTTCCAACGGTATATATAGTTATATTGATTACTTGTAATATATGTCTGTTTTTTATATCGAAATTATAACTTTTGTGATTTATTTGCTCATTTTTAAGTATGAAGGAGTTTGTAGCCACTATTTTATAAGGACACCCTAATTTTCACCCATTTACTCAGAAAGTGCACGTTTTCACGAGTTAAACGCATACTTGTTTGTAAAGATCGGTTAACAAATAGTTAAGTTATTCATGTTTTCCGAAGGACGCCTATATTGTCAACTTCTTGTATTGTACAAAAAGTTTTCATTTGTTGCATAGTGTTATTAGTGTTCAATGACGAGGCGAGAATCACTTAGATTTTTGAACGAAAACTTTTCATAATAATATTTCTATGAATAGTTCATTTCATTTAAAAAAAAAATATTTGCGTTTTTTTCAGTTGGTCTGTAAAAATCTTGACAAAACTTATTTTTTCTTTATTCTTGACGAGCATTAAAAATTCTTGTAAATCAAGATCGTCTGGCAACCCTAAGTGTAAACCACTTTTTAACATTTCGCATCTTTAGGTCAAAATGTGAAATGCTTTTTTGGGGTAAAAAGGCTATAACGCCATTAAAGTAGGGGAACAAATTATTCCCTTTGCATAATACTAATTACACATACAGTTCAGCGATCATTACTGATCTGTCTATTCTGCTAACTTTGTCTAATTTTCATATTGAATATTAGCCAATATTTCTGTAATATCTTAACTTCTTCAATATAATTTAGATGTCTGGCAACTCGGCACACGCATATGCATGTTATCATCACTACTCATTTCACACTGCCATCTCTCATCTCGAGCATTTGTTTACCTTTGTACCAATTCCATTTCATTCCAATAATAATTGGAGCCGGTCACGCCGTTAATCAAAGCAAAACAAACTAAACGCAAACGTTTTGCAAAAATAAACCAAAATATTATTTAATTCGTATATTTTACGCTCTCCACCGTCATGGCATCTGCTCTGGAACAATACATTAACCACACCGTTTCAATAATAACAGCTGACGGCCGTAATTTCATTGGCACACTCAAAGGGTTTGATCAGACCATAAATGTCATTTTGGACGAATCCCATGAACGGGTCTTCTCCACCACGGCTGGAATCGAGCAAATCGTTTTGGGATTACACATTATAAGAGGTGACAATATTGCAGTGATTGGTCAAATCGACGAAACAATCGATTCCCGTTTAGATTTTGCAAATATACGCGGAGAGCCATTGGGACCGGTGGTGCATTGACACAAGGTTTCGTTTTCCTTGCCTAATTTGATTAGATTGTGTAAAAATGAAATAAAGCCAAGTTGTTTTAAGTAAATTTTTAGTGTTCTTTTATTCTTCTTCTTTGCAATCGAACGAGACTTCATGACACTCGAGGTTTTCTAAATTAACTACGGCTATACTTTGGGTCTTGCCAAAATTAGGAATGCACACCAGACGAGTCTTCTGGCCTTGTGATCCCTCTTGTAAAAGCGTAGCATATTCATCGCAATTGCCTGCAAAATAGATGTGAGGGCATTCCTGGATGATGAAGGGGTCAGATTCAATGTAAGGATAACAAGCGAGTGTGTCTGGTGCTGTAGGAGCAATATGACCCCATTGTAAAGTACAGCGTAGAGCATCTAATGGTTTCTCTAGTGTGGTGGTTCGCAACAAGTCCCGTATGTTTTGTCCAGACGTGCCCATAACTAAGGTGTCATCCACAGAGCAGACATAAGGATTAGACACGCTTTGGAAATTTTCATTTTTGGCAGCCTGTGGAAACATGCAGCTATGAAACGGTTGCTGAGGCATCATAAAATTCGACGGGTCATGGGGACCTGGCATAACGTCAAGCGCTATAGTGCTGGACCATGCGGAAAACCACTCATCTAAGGCGCTCATGGCATCCACTACATCTTTTGCCTCGTTAGGTTTAGCCTGCAGAGAAGGCAAACGCTTTTCCTCACAACTTTTTACAGAATTCCCAGCAATGATGACACGCAATTTCTTTGACTCCTCTGCATCTTCGATGAGTTTGCCTCTTAGCCAGTATTGAAAAAGATTTAGAGAGTCAACATAGTTGTGTGACTGAACTTGATCTAGACCAGATACTAAAATTAACAAACGATTTTCGCCCTTCTCTGGCAGAGGCCGTTGAATGCCTCCCTCATAGAATAAAATTTCCTGTACATCAAAGCGGCCGTCCTCCTCGATTAAGCCCATGACTGCACATACTAAGCCCGTGGCCATATGTTCACCCCATACCTTACCATACAGCCGCACACGCTGCAATTCATCTTCCAGTATAAGTTTATCTTCCGGATCCGAATAGTTTTCTCTTGGCGGCTGAGGAGCCAATTGATTCTCCTCTGATATTTCCTTTAAAATACTCGGCTTGTGGACTTGGTGTTTGTAGATGGTGCCAATGAGTATACATTCCTCCTCGTTTTCTTCCCTGAGCTCGCACAACTTCTTAATTGGCACGGTGGAGCCCCAGTGATCCCTGGCTCTCTTTGTTAGTAAGGTGGTCATTTCACGTAAACGATGCGAATACAGATGACAGAATTGTCTTTGATAATCAAAGGCTTTGACCTCAAACTTTTTGGAGTGATTTACGTAGCTATGCGCTGGCATTTTGGATGGTTTTTATTTTATAGTTGTCGACGACGAAATTCCCATCCAATTGCTTTTGTTTACTATTTTAGCCGCCAAGTTCGTGGTTGCGAAACTAGTGATGACACTACATCGATAAACAAGGGGTTTAATCGAGTTGCCACCTCAGGAGTTTGAAATAAGATTTATAGCAAGATGTATCCACTGTACATCTTGATTTATAGCCATGGAAATCGAGTTTCTTCGGATGTTGGCATGAAAAAGCATAAAATCGTAAATTTGTTGGAAAATAAATCTGAAGAATAAAAAAAAAGTATGAAATATGAACTGAATGGAAGATAAATTGCGCATGATAAATATAGTACAGAAAGAAATGGATGCAATTATATTTTTAACATTATAATGCGGTGTCAAAATATTTAGTAATAACTATGAGAAATAAAAAATTTTGTTTTAGAAAATTAAAATATAGTAAATATATTAAAATATATTAGTATATTCAACAAAAAGGCAAAAATTAGAAATTTTTATAAAAATAATCTTAAATTTTTATAAATAAATCTCGAAACGAAATTGAAAGCAACAAAATGAAAAAATTTTTCGAATATTTTTGGAATTTTTTATTTTGAAAATTTCGTTTTGCTGCTCAAAATTTAAATTTTTATTTAAGTTAATAGATAAATATGAAATTAACAATGTCAAACTTAAACTTATAAAATGTTTTTTTTTTCAAAATTATAAAAATTATTGAAAAGATTTAAATTAAAAGTTTCCTTTTTGTTATTTGTTAACATCTAGTTAAAGAACGAAATAGTAAAAATTGGGATTTTTTTATTAAATTTTTTTTTTAACTTTAACAAAAATTAATTTTAATTAATAGTAAACATGAAATTAACAATCCAAAACTTAATAATATTAACAAGATAAAATCACTTTTTTAAAATGAACTAAAATTTGGTTTAAATTTTAAAAATAAGTAAAAAGTATTTGGAAATTTTATAAATTCTGACTTTTTTTAGAATTTTTTTTTTTTGTTTAAAAAAGTTAATGTAGCATATAGTGAAAATTTGGAAGTGTAATCTTTGGAATCTAATTTTAATTACTTAAATTTGAGTTACTAAAAAGTATAAAATTATTGTTAATAAAAAATAATATAAGATTTTTTTTCCTCAGATCGTAATTTATATATATATATATTCATAAATTTTAATACGAAATTTCAAAAAAATATTTTTGTAAAATATTTTTGATGCCTTGAATATTTGAAACATTTTTAAATTATGAATATTTGTAATACCTTTTTTTAATATTTGTTAAAAAAAAAATATTTTTAATAACTTGAATGTCCAGATTGTTTTGAATATATTGAATATTTTAATTGTTTATGATACATTTTATATTTCCAAATTTTCAAACCTTAAAATTTTTTAAAATATTTTAATATTTTCAATATAAAAAAATATGAAACTTAAACCTACAAAATGTTTTTTTTTCAAAATAAATTTAAATTTGGTAATAATTGAAAGGTATTAAATTAAAATTCTTCTTTTTTGTTATTTTTTATAGAAAGTTAAAGAACCAAATAGAATTTTTTTTGGAACTATTAATAAAATGCAATAATTAATAAGAAATTTTAAGTAAAAATAATATCAGATAATATCATAAATTTTACGAGTTTGTTAAAATTTTTAGTAAAAAATATAATAACTTTTTTTGTATATATATTTAATGACTTATCGGGAATTTTTTGCTAGAATTTGAATTTTTAACAAGTAAAAATTAGAAATTTTAATTAAAAATAATACACGACTTTTTTCCTTAAATCGAAATGTTGTTTAATTTTTATATATTCATAAGTTTTAAAGCGATATTTAAAATTTTTAATAAAAAAAAATTGTACATATATTTAATGTGTTGAATATTTGAAACATTTTCAAATTTTTAATATTTGTAATACATTCTTTAATATTTGTTAATAATATTTCTAAGGCTCCACGAAAAGCCCCCCAATGAAATAACCCCCAGGAAATAAACCCCAAAAACAGTGAATGAAATAACATCCAAAAATAAATGAAATAAACACCAAAGCGAAAACGAAACAATCCCCAATATTTGGGAGTTATTTCATATGAAATAACACCCAATGATGAAAATGAAATAACCCCCAATGAAATAAACCCCATCAGCAACAAAAATGAAATTATGCCCAAAATTCATAAAAGTCAGTTTCACCAAGGATTTCACGAAGTCAATATGCACCATTAGCAAAGTCGCAAAATTATTGAAATGAATCGTGTGGATAGTAGATCATTGTAGCCCTGCTCTATTTTTGCAGTTCGGAAGACAATTTGCCTTTTACGTTTGGCTTTTACACAACCACCTCCAGTGTTCACAAGCAAATCAAACTCTCTGTTTTTATTGAATTCTTCCTTTTGAAGAATTCTCACAAATTTAAAAAAAAAATTCCATTCCTAGTGTCATCAAATCAAATTTTGCATTTTGTTGATTTTCTATCCGTCAGTATGAACATAAATGAAAATATCTGTAAACATTCAAAAGATATTGTCATATATTCACAGGCTAAAAGTTTTCTTGTAGAAGGCCTATTTTTATATAATTATATAATTTTAACCCCTTAAAGCCAACAACTTTAAAATGAAACAACCCCCGAATAAAAAATGAAATTACACCCAAATTATACACGATATGAAACAATCCCCAAATTTAAAAAATTGGTTGGGTGTTATTTCATTGGAGATTATTTCATAATTTGAAAACCCCAAATGATGAATGAAATAATTCCCAAAGAAAAATGAAAAATGGCCACAAAAAATTGGGAGTTATTTCATATGAAATAACACCCAAAAATGTATGAAAAAAATTTGGGGAATATTTCATTTCTCGTTTGGGCGTTATTTCATTGAGGGGCTTTTCGTGGAGCCATTTTTAATACCTGGGTTGTTAGTTATGAATATATGTTTCGAATATTTTAATTGTTTATAATAGTTTTTACATTTCCAAATTTTCAATACTTTTAACATTTTCGATATTATAAATATTTTCAATGTTTTAAATATTTTCAATGTTTTAAATATTTTAAATTTTTTAAATATTTTCAATGCTATCAATGTTTTAAATATTTTCAATATTTTAAATATTGAGTTTGGTTTCATTGTTCGGTTCAAGATCTATTCTAATATTGCTTATAGAATCTGTTTTATAAGAGTTGTCTGAAATGGATTATGTTGACAGCTGGCAGGGCGGATACCTATTTCGATAGTTGCCAAACGATTTCATCAGCACCCTTTGCTGTGCCTTTTCCATTATATTTTTAATATTTTAAATATATTTAATATTATCAATATTTGTAATGTGTTAAATATTTTTAATATTTTCGATATTTTCAATAGTTATAATATAATATATGTAATATTTTAAATATTTTGAATGCCTTGAATATTTCTATTATTTTTAATTTTATACAATTGCTAAAATTTTTAATCTACTTTTAGTTTTTTTAATCATTCTTATTTTTTTTTTTAAATTATTATTTTTATGACATTTGTATTTTGAATATTTGTAATACTTTTAATATTTTTACATTTTAGAATTATTTAACCGGAAACCAAATGTTATTTTTGGCCGAAAATTGGGATTCACAGACCCCAAACATCAGAACTGTGAACATCAGAATTGCTGATGCAAAATTCTTTATTTGTGTAGACCAAACATGGGGAATTCCTTTTAGCACTAAAGTTAAATTGTATTGTTCGTGAATTTGTATTGTTTTTTTAATCAAAGGGGATTTTCTTATGAAATACAGATTTCCTTATCTTTGTCTATACTAAGAAAAAAAATTACAAACTTGTAGTACTTTACCCAACAACAACAATTTGAACATCTTAATCTCAATATGAATAATATATAAAAGCAGATTTGGTATACAAGTCTAGTTACAGTTAACAACATCTAACAACCACATCAATATGAGATTCCTTGCTTGTTTGTCGGTGTTAATGGCTTTGTTTGCCATCCTTTCGCTTACCTCGGCTGTACGTCATCCACCCAGAATGCCACCACCACCACCACCACAGCGCAATAATCCATTTAGGAATAACGGACCACCAAGAAGATCAGGATCAAACACTATGTATGCTTAGTTAATAAAAAATGCTGTTAAATATCATAATAAATGAAAACTAAATAAAAATTATAAATGCAAATGTATTTTATTTAATAAAAAGATCGGTTGCTCGAAGATTGCTAGCCATTAAACTATTTTGAAATTTATAAATCAATAAAGATAGCCAAAATGCTCTTAGTAGTCACAAATAAATCTTAATTAATTAAACTTTGCTAAGAACTTATCCCTTCTGAGCATCTTCTATTTTATTTCATTTTTTTCTTTGGTTCAGTTTCACCGTCCATCGTTTGATCATTTAAATTTTCAACTCTATTGGAAATTGTTGTATTATCGACTTCTCTTTTAACTTGGCGCCTTTGATTAACCAATCTAATACCATGATGAACATCGTTTAAAAATTCTTCATAATTCGAGCTATCGATTTGGTCTGTTAATGTAGCGGCTTCTAGAAAATTGAAAATCAAGTAAGAATATGATGTTTTTCAAGCATATTGTTAAACTTACGGTACAACAAATCCAAAAACTTAGGATAGTTCAATGTTAGCAACTTAAGATTAAGTTCCATTATAATATCTGCTGCCAGGATGAAGGTAAGACTCTTACGAACTCCTTCAGCAACCAGTAATTTGTGTATAACGACAACCTGAAGCAAGAGAAAAAAGTACTTTATTACGAAAAGTTTTAATTATCAACAAAACTAATTTTATATGAACAGTAGAAGCCAAGTCTATTGATGTGCAAGGACCGTCAACAAACTAGTGCCAAACCTCCTAGAGTATTACAAACTGTTTAATAAATCTCGACCAATTGTTCATTTAAAATTTAATATAACTAAAAAATTTAATATAATCATAACTTACAATTTTCGAACTATTCTCGTCATTTATACTCTCCTCTAAATTAACCAATTCACTTGTACTAGAAATGGGAAAGCGTTGCGTATACATTGAATCTGTTGTTGGGAAACTCGCTGAAGAAGATGTGTCACTAGTGGTTGCCAACAGAGAATCAATTCCAACATGTTGTTGGTGTAAAAATGACTGGATTTTGGCACTCTCTTCGTTTAGTGTATCTATATAACAAAAAATGCAATTACTTTTTTGTTTAATTAAAAACATTAAATTTGTTGTGTGGCGATATAAAGGCCAGATACTACATTACATTCTTAACTACCAACTTACATCGCAACTCATTCAATTCTTTTCTCAGTCCAACCGTTTTAGCTTCTAATTCTTTGACATCTTCACTTATATTAATTCTCCTTTTTCTCATTTGATTCATTTTTTCTTTTATTTGGTCCACTTCCATGGTTTATTGCCACTTGTAATGTTAAAATTATTGGCTCAGCAGCAAGAGCACAGGAAACAAGAAACAGTACACAGATTCACGTAGTGATGACAATATCTTGTTTATGTTTATCAAATTCGAACTATCGATTGTTTGTGTGCCAATGTAATAAGTGATGACGTAATTACATTATCTAAATGCTGTTTGCAAAAGACGGTTATTAATGTAAAGAGAGCAATTTTAAATAATTTCGGCACAATTTCACTTTGCCGGGCAAGGTATACTTATACAAAAATATTCCACGCCCTCATAAACACGCCCTAAAATGGGAATATCAAGGTCAAAATTGGGGACGGGGCATATTTCGCCATGGGGGGTCTATGATGACCCCCTATGTGCGAGTACTCAAATGAAAGATATTTTCAAAACGAATCCAACGCGGGGTTTTTAGGGCCCTAGGAAGCCGAAAAAATTTGCCCTTGGGTCTTATGGTGGTCCTTATGTGCGGGTACTCAAATGAAAGATATTTTTCAGATGAATCCAGTGGTGTAAATTGAAAGACTCTAGGGACCCATGGAATCCTCTTACGCCTATTTTTAATTAGAGAATTAAATAGGCAAAAAATAGAGTAAAAAGCAAGCAGCGGCGGAAGAAATTTAAAAAAAAATCGCCGGTATTTTTATTAAAACAATTTTATTTTATTTTAAATGCGTTCAGAATGATAATTAACATCCTATATATTGAATTTCCACACATACATATGAGTAAATTTTTGAATATCACTTGCCTTAAAATTTTGGATAGTAACCCAACAAAAATAGGTCTAAATCGATACAAAAATGATTATTATCTAATATTTTTTCAACCTTTGCCAATCAAAAAGAAACATTCTATTAAAAAAAATAATTTTTTTTTATCATCAATTTTTTTTTTATATTAAAATGACAAAATAACATTAAAATTTGTTTGTTTTTCAAATGGGTTTCATTCGACTATATTACACTTTTCTCCTATTTGTTATCTGTTAAACAACAACGAAATAAGTTTCTTTAAAAAAATGTTATCGAATATTTTAAAAATCATAATTTTTGGAAAATTATTTTGCCAATGAAATTAAAATAAAAGGAAATATTCTTTGAAAAAATTAATATTTATCAACCGTTTTTTTATGTTTAAACAACAAATTAATATTAAAATTTGTTGTATTCTCAAATGATTTATTTTCAAATATATTATCTTTTTCTGTCATTTTCAATCTGTTAAAAATATGTTTGTTATCGAGTATTTTAAAAATCATAATTTTTGGAAAATTATTTTGCCAATGGAATTAAAATAAAAAGAAACATTCTAAATAAAAAAATTAATATTTATCAATCGATATTTTTATGTTAAAACAACATTAAAATTTGTTTGTTTTTTCAAAATATTTTTTTCCGACTAAATAAAATTGTTCTCTTATTTTTTATTTAATATTATTATATTATATTATTATTAATCGATTCTTTTTATATAAAAACAACATTAAACTTTTTTTGTTATTCAAATGATTTTTTTTCGACTAACCTTGTTCACGCATATTTAATCTGTTAAACAAAAACAACACAAATTTACTTGAAAAAAATTTTGTTATCGAATTTAAAAAAAAACATTAATTTGTTACCAATCGATTTTTTTATATAAAACATTAAATTAAAAAGAAATTTTATATTTAAAAAAAAAAATTATTTTTATCAATCGATTATTTTATGTTGAAACAACACAACTGTTTTTTAAAGAATATATTACCTTTTTCTCCCACTTATTATTTATTAAACAATAACAACAAAATATTAATTAATACAAATGTTTGTTATCGAATATTTTGTACATCTGAATGTTTGGAAAAATTATTTTGCCAATGAAATTAAAACAAAAAGAAACGAACAAAATAATATTAAAATTTGTAGTTTTCTCTTTAATATATTACGTTTCCCCCCTATTTTATTTGGAAAACAACAAAAAAAGTATATGTTATCGAGTATATTTTAATTATTTTTAATATTAATTTTTAATAAAATAATTTTTGTTTTTTATACGTTATCTTTTCTCGCCCGTAAATAACAGAATTAAAAACAATCCGGAATTTTAAAAATTCTAAATGTTGACTTAATTTTTATAATTTTTTTAAAATGTTTTTTTTATTTTATGTAATATATAATTTTCATGCTAACAATTGTTCTGTTTGGCACAATTTACATGACATTTTGTATCATATATATTTTTCAGTTTCACGGTATTAATTGTTTTTTTATATGAATTCTTTTCATTGTTAAAATGCAAAAAAAAAAACATTAAAATGTTTTGTTTGTTATCTCAAATGATTTTTTTGTTACCGTTTTTTCTGTTTTTTTGTTATCGGTTAAACAATAACAATAAATTCCAATTTTATTTAAAAAAATATTTGTAAAATTTCTTTTTATATCAACATAATTTTTATTATATTTTGTTTGTTATCTCAAATTATTTTTTTCGAGTACATATTAACATTTTCATATTTTTCCGGTTAAACAATAACAACAAATCTTATTTTCATTAAAAAAAATATTTTTAAAATTTCTTAAAATTCTTAATTTTTTTTATAGTTTTTTGTCAATTAAAATTTTTAAATATGTTACCTTTTATCCTAGTAAACAAAAGAGAGAAAAACAAATTTCCAAAATTGTAAAAAAATATTTTTTTAGGACTGTGGCATCAATTGTTGAAGCGAAGCCTTTCTTTTTCTTTTTTAAATAAAATTTTTATATCACTAACTTAAAAAGCAATATTCTACAATTTATCAAGGTTTAGATATCTTAACAACTTTTTAGAACTTTACTAAAATTTTTTGTTATAAATAATCTTAAATGAAACAATTTTGTTATATACATTTTAGTTGTTAATTTTTTATTATTTGTAAATTTGTACAGTACTTTAGGCATACATTGTTTGAGGACCGGATGGTTTTCTCACTGGAGTATCGTAATAAAGTGGACGTTCACGCTTTGGTGGAGCAGGTTGGTATCTGGGCTGCACTGGCCTGGCATCACGAGATGCAGATGTCACAGCAATATTGCTAAATACGGCAAACATAGCAATAATCATTCCCAAAATAGTGATGAACTTCATGATGTTTTGTGTTGGACGATTTTGTGTTTTCGTTTGACAACGAAATTTGCTTAGTTAACTTTCTGAAAAGTATTGAAAAACTGATATTGCTAAGTTAACGCGTATCAGCTTTTATATAGATGCCAGAGTGATGCTGATGCTTTACCACAAGTTCTAGTGGGAAGAACCGCATTGAGTGAGAGTATTCTATTTGTTATTGTCTCAAAACACCAAAAGGAGATAAGAACAAAAAAGGTTTTTTTTTATAAAATAAAATCCCCTAGCTCTTGGTGGTAAACATACATACATAAATAAATAATTGAATAAATGTGTTTAAATACATTTACTTATACACATACATATATTTTTGTACAAACATATTTTTTTTACTTACATACATACAAACATTTATAAATTAAGTAATGATGAATAATAAAATTAACTTGTCATTGTAAGGGATTTTTAATGTTTTTCGTTATTCAAATATTGTATTATTCAGATGTTGGAAATCAACACTACGCAACAAAATAAAATAAAATTACAACATCAGTATTCAAAAATTGTATTTTTTTAATGTGGGATTGTCCCACAATTACTAAAATAGTGGTAGTTTTTTTTTTTAATTTTCAACACAACTCAAGAACTTTATTAGTAAACGTACCAACAAAAGTCGGTCTGACTTTATTTTTTAGGCTGATCAATAATTTTAAGTTTTTTCTTTTTTTATACCATCACCCTTATGGATGAAGGTATATATCATTTGATACGACCCAAAAGTGTAACACATAGAAGGAGTCACTTTAGACCCTAGGTTTCTTTGAACCAAATTCGATTCATGACTTTTTAAGTCGTTTGAGCCATGTCTGTCTGTCTGTCTGGTGGCTGTCCGGCTGGTTCGCACGATAACTTTCGAAAGACGCAACCAAATGTTTTGAAATTTTGCACGAGCTATAATTTTCTCAAAACTACTTACGGTATTGCAAATGGGCTACATGGCCGAGCCCCTTCTGGTACCTCCCATACAAATACATCATTCCGCCCACTTTAGAAATCGAGTAATAATATCAATACACCCTACGGGATCGTCCCCAAATTCTGTATTTAGTAAAGCTATAACAGGATAAAGTTTTGGAAAAAAATTTTGAAAGCCTAGCCACGCCCCTTCTGGTACCTCCCATACAATTCTACCTTTCCGCCTACTATAGAGATGGAGAAATAATATCAATAAATTAAACGTGATCGTACCCAAATTCTATTTTTAGTAAAGCTATAACAGGATAAAGTTTTGGAGAAAAAAATTGGAAGTCTATTCACGCCCCATCTGGTACCTCCCATACACATCTGGTACCGCCCCCTTTGGAAATCGATTAATATATTTAAAAGACCTAACGCGATCATGCCCAAATTCTGTATTTGGTAAAGTTTAAGCAGGATAAAGTTTGGGAGAAAAAATCTGGAAGTCTAGACACGCCCCTTCTGGTACCTCCCATACAAATGTACCACCCCGCCCACTTTAAAAATAGGGTAATAATATCAATACACTCGACACGATCGTGCCCAAATTCTGTATTTTGTTATGTTATACCAGGACAAAGTTTTGGAGAAAAAATTGGAAGTCTAGCGACACCCCTTGTGGTACTTCCCATACAAATGTACCTTTCCGCCCACTTTAGGGATGTACTAATAATATCAGTACACTCAAGGCAATCGTGCCCAAATTCTGCAATTAGTAAAGCTATAACAGGATAAAGTAATGGAGAATAAATCTGGAAGCCTAACCACACCCCTCACTACCTCCCATACAAATATACCACTCCGCCCACTTTTGATATCGAGTAATAATATCAATATAATAGAAAATTATTTGTTTTACTGAGGGTAAGTGTAAATGTAAGTTGGGTTGCCCGACTGAAACTTTCTAACTGGTTTTAATTACAAATCGGTTAATTTCAATAACTCAAGACTTAAACAATATCTTATATTGGGTGATGGTATTTATCAGTCAGTTTAACTGACTGAAATTTCTGTACTGGTTAATTTTTCTGCGCTGTATTCCATGTGCAATTCAAAAAAGTAATTTTTATATTAATTACTAATTTTTTTATCCCCTAATCGTAATATTTTTTTCATTTCCGAAATATATTTTTGAAATGTTTTGTTTGTATTTAAATTTAACGTTCTAAAAAATTTAAATTAAATACATACATATAATTAATAATGTAAACTTTTATCTACACGATTGCATAGTTTTAAATTTATTCTTTTTTGTTTTCTTTACTTCATTCCATTTGACATAAAAAAAATTATCAAATTTTTTTATTTTTTCCCTATTTATAATTTTTTTTTATCAATTTATTGTAAAGTTTTAAAAAATTTCTAAAAATATAACAATTTTTAAATTTAAATAAAAGTAAAATTCCGAAATTAAAAATAGAAATTTACTTTAACAAAGTAATGAATTTATTTATAAATTTATTTATTTATTTATTTATAAATGTTGCCTTTTTTTAAAAAATTCCGAAATTAAAAATAGAAATTTACTTTCACAAAGTAATAAATTTATTTATAAATGTTCGCCTTTTTTTATTTTTACAAAATTATTTATTTTTTTTAATTTTTTTTCTATTTTTCAAAATCTTTTGTTTTTTTATAATATAGAATTTGTTTTATTAATTGATTTTAATTATTGCCTCAAATATGCTTTTTAGACGCTGAGGCCAATTTAATTCTAAAATGTATATGTACAGGGATATTTTATAAAAATAAATAAAAAAAAGTTTAAAAAAAATAATAAATTTTAAACAATTAAAACAAATATATTTTTAATGATATTAAAAAAAATAAACCTAAATTGACCACGAAATCAATCATTTATCTATGTCGGCTTTTCTAAATTTGTAAAATTCTCAAAAAATTATTTTTTTAATTTTATATGTTTTTTTTTTAAATTAAAAAATATTGTTTTTTCATATGTATAAAAATATTAACGTTAAATATTAACGATTAAATTCAAATATTTCCACTGCACATTTTCGATTTGAATTTAAATATTTAAAAATTAATTTTTTTTTAGATTTATCAAGATAAATATTTTTTTAATTTTAAAAAATCTTTTGTGTTTTAATAATATAGCATTTGTTTTATTAATTGATTGTATTTACTGCCTCAAACATGCTTTAAAGGCGCTTTGGCCAATTTAATTATAAAATGCATATGTACACAGATTTTAAAAACTAAATAAAAAATAAATTAAAGAAAATTATTACGTTTTTAAAAATAAAAACAAATATATTTTTTCATGATATTAAAAAAAAAGAAATCTAAATTGACCACGGAATTAATTTATTTTTCACTTTTTTAATTTGAATTTTTTTTTTGAAAATTAAAATAATATTGTTTTTTCATATGTGTAATAATAGAAATATTTAAAAAAAAAATGCCAACATATACAAATAAATTAATTTCGTAGTCAAATAAGAATTCGATAATTTTTTTTAAATTTTTAAGAATTCAAATTATTCTTGTATTTTTTAAGAATAATAAAATATGTTGATGTAAAAATTTGCAAAAATTAATTATCAATTTTTTTTAGTTTTGCCAATATTATATTTGTTTTATTAATTTATTGCAGTTTTAAAAAATTTCAAAAAATATAAAATTAAAATAAAAGTACATTTTCAAAATTAAAAATAAAATTTACTTTGACAGTGAGGTGAATTTTTGTAAAAGTTCGCTATTTTAAATATTTTAATTTTGGATTTTCAAGATATATGTTTTTATAAATTTTGAAAAATCTTTTGAGTCTAATTATATAGAATTTGTTAATTGCTTGTAGTTATTGTCGTTGTATGTCGTATGTTTATAAAAAGTTTATAAAAATAAATAAAAAAAAAAATTAAAAAAAAATTATTTTTAAAAATTAAAACAAATATATTTTTTTATGATATTAAAAAAATCTAAATTGACCACGAAATTAATTTATTTGTCTATGTCGACTTTTCTAAATTTGTTAATTTCTTAAAAAATTCACTTTTTTGTTTTGATAATTTTTTTTTGAATATTAAAAAAATATTTTTTTTTTCATATTTGAAAAAAAAGAAATGTTTAAAAAAATACAAACATATACAAAAAAATTATTTCGTTGTCAAATTAGAATTTGAAAATTTTTTTTTAAAAATTAAGTATTTTTAAAATTTTTAAGAATTTAAATTATTTTTTTTAAATTAAAAAATTTAAAATTCTAAAAAAATTTAATTTGACTACAAATTAAATTCATTTGTATAAGTTCATTATTTTTGTAAATATTGCAATTCATACAAAATTAAAAACTTTTTTGTTCATTGTTTTTTACATCTTAAAAGTCGTTTTTTTTTAAAATAATACAGCATTTGTTTCATTTTGACGTATTATGAAATTTTGCCATATAATTAAAATATCGGATTTTTTTAATACAATTATCTGTGTTTTTTTTTTATTAATTTCACATTTTATGAATTTATTTATTATTATTAATGTTTATTTTTATTATGAATTTATTTATGAATTTATTTATTATCATTTATGGTTATAAATTATTATGGAAGTTAAATGCCAGCTCTTTCAGCAACTGAACCTCCCAAATTCATGATCACATGAATGACAACGAAATCAGTGCTTATTGCACCATCAACAACTGATCTGGCATCTCTCTACATAACGGCTTTTTCGAAAAAAATTTTGCATCATGAATTCCACATTTTTCATAGGCAGGGTATACAAAAAAATTAAATTTTTCCGTATTGTAAACAAAAACGCCGACCAGTCAACCAAATAAGAAAAATGAGCGCAGAACAAGTTCCCAAGCAGAAAACCCGTGGAAGACCACGCTTGAACTTGCCCAAACCTGATGAAAATGGTAAATGTCAACATTTGGAATGGTTCTGTCCCAACAAACCCAAGGAAATGGATCCATGTGATTGTCCGAATGCAAACTGCGCGGGATGCTGGTATCCTTGCGACAAGTGCGGCAGTACCAAGTGCTCGCCCTTTTGTCGTCGTATACGGAAGTCTATGGAGATGCGACAGGCGCCCATCGAGTGGAAGAAATCTTTTTAAGGGAAGAAAACGAAAAGGAGATCGAGCAGAAAGAATCTTTTTAAAGAAGAATTCGTCTTAACTCCTAAGGACGAGTGGAAGACAAAATTTTTAAACGAAAATTATTTTTACATTATTATAATGTATAAAATCTTTAAATCCTTTAGTTTTTCATACTATTTTAAGATCTCTTTGTTAAATAAGTAAACAATCAAATTGAATTTGTATTAAAAAATGAAATAAATTTATTTTTTTTTCTTTTGTAACTGGTATGAAATACTAATAAATACTATAATAAAAGTTATAAACCTTACTAAATCAAAGAACTTTGTGACCATTGTTGTACTTCTGTGGGCAGTGCCTGATAGCGTTGTACCGCTGCACTGATTTGACTGTAGGTCAATACCAATTTGTGCATTTCAAACTCCTTTTGCACCTTAGACGCTGTTGTTGTCAACGGTAACAGAAGCTCTACGTTGCGTAAATGCTCAAAGGCTTTCAAAGCCACTGGTCTCTCGATGCCTTGCATTGTGGATGAAACTTTGGCAAATCTGTGAAATCTTGCAAAGATGATTTCAAAATTAAAAGGATCTCGATCATATATCTCCGAATGATGTTTAATGGAGATGATCAAACACAATTCTAAAACAGACAGGCCACATAAAAGTTCCACTTTATCGTCGGATTCATATGAAGTGGCCAATTGTGATATATGTTCGGGTGTAATTTGGCTTTCTATGCCAGCAAATTGGGGTTGTATTCGTGCTACTAGTTGAAATATAAAGGTTTTCAAAAATGATTCACTGACATCGAAATCATATAAAGCTTGTAAGGATTTCTTAACTGTGCCACTCTTCAATAATCCGCCTATGTGCTTATTCCAAGATTCAACAAACTTCTTGTTGAATTTATATTTCGAAGGCTGGAAATGATGGCGATGGAAAGTCATTTCATTTGACTGTAGATGTTTTAAATTTGCCACACGTTCAGCTTGCTCCTTTAATTGTTTTTCACTGGGTATAGTCAACAAATCCACAAATAACTTTACATAGCCCTCAAAGTCTTCAGCATTGGGAAAGATAAATACTTGACGATGTGAAAATCTAGATTTCACTCGTTTCTCCAACAATTCTATAACATCCAATCTACACGTCACACCCAACACACAGATTGGAGCCTGAGCACTTTGTGAGACATCAAAGAGGTTATACAGCAACGTTTGATTGTGATGAGTGCAAAACAAATCAAATTCATCCAATATGAAAACGACACTTTTAGAGCGTTTATTACCCGCTTTTAAACAGGCTAAAAGGAATGCAAGATTCTCTGCAAAAGAACCAAAAACTTTGCCATCCGTTGCATTCTCCAATTGCATTTGTACCGTGGCCGATTTTAAAGCCAAACGATCATCGGTATGGAGATTACCGTTCAAATGTACAACCACTGTATTCTGAATGAAATCTTTATTCTTCATTAAGTCTGTTAACACGGAGTTAATAAGCTGTAAACAATTTAGAAAAAAACATAATAAATAAACTAATTTCATAAATTGTGTTTTTGCTCGCACCGTTGTTTTTCCTGATCCCCTAGGTCCTATTAGCAGCAACGAATTAGATTCACCCATTTCAGCTGTCCTTTGCAACAGCTGCCGCACATTATCACGTTCGTTTTCGTGGCCGCGGAAAGTGCTGTAGTCTCTTTGCAAACGTTCCTTGAAAAATTTACGCGTTTTCAACAGTTCCTCGCTGTCGTCAGGCATTTTAGTGGTTTTTTTATTTGATAATTATTCCAGAATTATTTTTGCGTCTGCTTCTGTTTACAATTCAATTTGTTTACACTCTTATCTAAACAGCTGAAGTTTTAAACAATGCGCCAAATTAAGTGATGACACAACGGAATGTATATGCGTTATCGATAACAAAGTCAAAGGCAAGTATGTGTTGACATAGTTGCCACTACGGCTTATTGAAGCTTCTACTGGAAATTTAATGGATTATTCTTTTATTATTATTTTAGTAATTGTTGGTAATATGGCATTGGTATTTTTAAAAATATTCTATAGTCATTTGGAAATTCTGAATAACATTCAAAAATGAGGTTTGAACTGAAAAAAAATTACAGCATTTCAATTACATGAAAATGGGTTCTTTTATGACCCCCTATGTATGGATACTCATATTAAAGATATTTTCGAGACGAACCCAATGGCTTATTTTGTAAGGTCTTAAGGTTACCCTGAACCGAGTTAGATCGATTTCTGTTGGTGACTTGAGACAAAATTAGTTACCAAACGAACAAGTTTGTATGGGTAGTCAAAATATACACTATTTTTAATTATTCTGAAAGCATTTAACATATTTTTCTAAAAATCTGGGCATTTTTTTCTTATTTTATAAATTTTAAAAATATTTTTTTTAAACAAAAATTTTGTTTGAATTTAGAGATTTTTTAGACAAAAACACTTACTAAAAAACGTTTGAACATGGGTTCTTAAATATACAATTTCGAATTTGATATTTTGGTAATTTTTGGTCAATAAAAATCTTTGTTTTTAAATATTGCTTATTTTAAAAAAATAGTTTTTGTAAAAATACCACATATTTTAAAAATAATTTTTTAAATTTAATTTAAGTTTATATGTGAAAAAAATGTGAAACAAATATTAAAAAATTAGAACATTATTCCATTATTAACATTTCTTTAAACGTTCGTCTAAATTATTATTTTTTTGACAATTATTCGTATTAAAAATCCAGTAACCTTCAATAAAACGTTCCACTTTTTTCCTAAAGTTCAAAATTAATAAACATGCATAATTTTTTACAAACTTCCTAATAAATGTTTTATAATTTTATTAAAAAAAAATTTATTTAAAATATTTATTTTTTAATAGACCAGAAATACAAATTTGTGTTTTTTTTACAATTGAGTTTATTTTTAAATGTAACAAAGATTTTTTTTGAATTTGAAAAAAAATAAAATCAAATTTATTGGAAATTTAGTTTCATTTAATTTTCGAATAATAAAATCTTGAAATAACCTAAAAAAAATACTATTATTTTAAATTTTTTTTGCCTAAATAGATTATGTTTTCTAAAATATACATACATATTTTTTTAACTAAATAAAATGTAAGAATAGAAATCTTAAAAAAAATTCAGTAATGAGAATACAATAAATATATCCCCTAAAACATATCTCATCATGGGGGTTGGGACACAAAGTAAACTGTTTTTTTTTAACTGGCTTCTTTGTATCGTAATATATGCCTGGTAATGTCCTTAAACATTGTAACACTTACTATCAACAATCATTATATATAGCCATCAGTGATTGTGATTTATCATACTTTATCTCTTTTTGTTCTTAAAAAGACAATTTTTTCAAATTTATTTGAATTTTTTTTATATAAAATAGATTTTATTTTATTTTATTAAACTTTTAATATAAATATGATTAATATGATAACATAATAACATTGATTTTGATTATCTTATTTTACATATTTTCTCTTAAAAAGATATTTTTTTTTTTAAATTAATTCAGTTTTTTTGTATTGATTTTTGTGCATTTTATTATTATGTAAAATTTTATATATTGAGATCATAATTATTTTATTTAATTTTTTATATAAATATGATTAATAATATGTAAAAAAAATCGAGAGATTTGTTTTTTAAAAAATGAATTTTTTTTATATGTTGACATCATTATTTTTTTTATTTTATTAATTTTTTAATAAAAATAGGAATAATGATTTTTTCGCCAACAGCTAAATATCGATATATAAAAAAATCGCGATCAAAATCAATTTTTATTACCATGATTTTGATTTATCTTATTTTACATATTTTCTCTTTTTGCTCTTAAATAGATATTTTTTTCAAATTTATTTCGTTTTTTTAAATTGATTTTTGTGGGCACTTTATTTTGTAAAATTTTATATATTGCCATCATAATTATTTTATTTAATTTTGATACAAAAATGATTAACAATATGTAAAAAAAATCACAAGATTTGTTTAAAAAAAATTTAATTGTTAAAGGTAAAACTTATTTCTAAATCAAAATCATTTTTTCAAAAATGTGTAAAAATTAATGATTTTTTTAATTTTTCTAAGTTACTTTCGCGTTTTTTTCTTAAGTTTTGACAAATAAGATTTTTTTAAATACTTCATATATTAAAATTATAATAAAATTATGTATAATTTTAACTTGTAAATGCGTATTTTTTTAAATTTAATTCATTTTAAATTTCGTGTTACAATTTTAAATATTGTATATTTTTCAAATTTAATTATTTTTATCATAATATTATACATTGATTTTTTTTATTAAAAACAGATTTTTTTAGTTCTCCTTTCTTCCCTATAAATTAAGTTGTTTAATTATGTAGATTATTTTCTTATATCATTTCTTTTGAAACATTTAATTACAATTTAAATGTATGCAAAGAGCGACTGGAAATTTCAATTATCTTTAGCATCATTGCCAAACAAGTACACTTTCAGCTAAGTACATATAACATTGTATTTGCCTACTAGGTACAAGATATTTGTATAAGCGACAAGATAACGTCTGTTGTATTTATTTGCACACATTTATTTTAACTTGAATTAGAAAAAGCTGTTAACAATATAATTTTGTGTTATCGATGTTATTGCACCAATCTGACATCTGGCAGCATTGTGTTATTGGGGGATGTAGCTCAGTGGTAGAGCGCTCGCTTTGCATGTGAGAGGCCCCGGGTTCAATCCCCGGCATCTCCAGGATTTTTTTTGTTGGAAACGTAAAAAATTTATTTTTTTTAATTAAATATACAAAAAATATATTTTTTTACTTTTATAAAATAGTTTTTAACTTGAGATTATTTATTATTCCCCTACTACTAGAATTTGTAATTATCTTTAAGTTAGTAACATTTTAATGGTTTTTGATCTTGTTTTTGATAATTCGATCTATCTTTAAACGGAACCGTGTATATGGGGGATGTAGCTCAGTGGTAGAGCGCTCGCTTTGCATGTGAGAGGCCCCGGGTTCAATCCCCGGCATCTCCATAACTTTTTATTATATACGGTACAAAAAGAAATACAAAATAATATGCAATAAAAAGAAAATTTATATTGGGTATGCCACAGTTTCAATTGTTTTTCATCTTTAGTTAGATGTAATAATTTCCTTGCAATGTTTTTTTTTTGCAATACCCTTGAACCTGTTTCTGATACCGCGTTCCGACTTTGGGCGGAACCGGAAATAGGGGGATGTAGCTCAGTGGTAGAGCGCTCGCTTTGCATGTGAGAGGCCCCGGGTTCAATCCCCGGCATCTCCAGAATTTTTTTTTAACTATATTTATAATATTGCATAAATCTATATATCTCGACATCAGTAATATGAGTTTTAAATGAAGAGATCCTTGGGCAAAACTAGCAAAAACGGGGATGTAGCTCAGCGGTAGAGCGCTCGCTTTGCATGTGAGAGGCCCCGGGTTCAATCCCCGGCATCTCCAGCGTCTATTTTTAGATTAGAAATACAAAAAAAAGTTGAATTTAACAACTTTTGCGATGTAATTAACCCTTTAATGTTAAGAGCACAATAATGGAAATTTTTAAAATATTTTGTCAGTACTACATATAAATTAGGTAAAAACGAATTTTACATAAAAAAAAGTAAGACGAAAAATATCCATTTTACTAGTGTTATGACGACTGTGACCATATGGTAACAGCTTTAAAACAGGTAAATAAAAAAAACCAAGTACAAAATAATTCATGCAATACGTTTTTATGTTATTTGATATTCTTCTCAAATAACAAAAACTAAGTCTTTAATATATCAGTCTTTAAGCAACCAAAAAATATTCTTAATATGGAGTGACTTTTTATATCCCTCCATATTGCTGTTTTGCGCACATGTGAAAAACACATATTTTAAATGATCCCGCACGATCACTACTGACGTCCGATAGCATAGCGGTAAATCAAGAATAAGAATGATCAAAGCATGCTTTGATGAAATCAAAAAAGAAAATTCTTGACATTTATTCTAATGTTTATTTTATTGCGTGCAATATCTAACTCTGTTAACATTACCATATGGTAACAGTCGTCACTATTGGTTTAAGCGAGATTAGAATTGCTTAATCAGCTTACAATTTAGAACATTTTAAAACATTACTAAATCGTTGTGCGATTATTCGATCTGATCTTGGACGGAACGGTATTCAAGGGGGATGTAGCTCAGTGGTAGAGCGCTCGCTTTGCATGTGAGAGGCCCCGGGTTCAATCCCCGGCATCTCCAAGAATATTTTTTTGGCTGATTCTGTTAGGACAATTCGGCAGCCGCGTTTAGCATAGCTCACCTGGATCCTAGTGCAGGTCCTGTTGTGATACCATTTTCAAATCTTCGCACCAATTATTCCTAATCTATTCGGTCAACGTCGCCCTTAAGCCATTACTTTGCTCTGATGAAGGCATGAATGTCCCGCAAATCGCATACTGATAGACAGTTATTGTCCACAAGTGTCCGGATGACCAAACTTGTCATATCTCAGGTCACCAAAAGCAGGACAGACATATAGGAATGCTTCTTTTATCTTCTTCTTTCTAATCTCAGCTTTTTAATTGCAGCTTTTACAAATATCGTTGTAGGGAAGTTTTAAACTCGTAGCATGTTTTCTAACCGGCCAGTGACCGGATATTACAACTATGATGTTCCTTAGATGGACTCTAGCGAGGTTCTGCGCAAATCTAATCCTCTGTATATCTATGGAAGGCCAATCTGTTTGATCGCTGAGCAAGTGGGTTCTCTCACCCATCTTTCCTTAGCAATGAGGTTCAGTTTCGCAGGAACACCAATGTGACAGTAAACTTAGCCCGAGTTAACGGTAGTGGCGCCCTTGCCACTGTATCGGCGCTTGGGTTGATTCTGTTTAGAGTGGTAATTATTTGTTTACACCAAACCAAAACAAATAACGGTGAGAGTAGCGTTAAAATCTCTCATAAATAGTTTATCGGTTAATGACAGACAGTAACGATGACTGCAGTAATTTGTTGGTTATTTCGATAACTGTAATGGAGTAAAGGCAAGGGTACAAGGAAACAATTATATCAATAGAGGCAACGGTTATTTAGACGGAATTGCACTTGATCGCGTCCAGATAGCCAAAACACAAGTCTGAAATTGGGTCAGTGGGTACCTTTTTGATTCATTTGCAACTGGAAAAAGGGACCCCTACAAAATTGTTTAAATAGGCATCAACAATTAAACTAATTGAGTACATACTGTTAAGAACCGAAAAAAATTAAGCAGTTAACTCCTATTATTTATGGGGTTGTAGCTCAGTGGTAGAGCGCTCGCTTTGCATGTGAGAGGCCCCGGGTTCAATCCCCGGCATCTCCAGATTTTTTTTTAAAGCATTTAGTTAAGTCCCAGATAAAACAATTCTGGAGTTGGTTGGGTTGAGCAACTGGAAATAGGGCTTTTCTAACTCCGGCATCATTATATAATTTTAACATATTTTCCCCCCTCTTAAAGCTACGTTTTAACTCTTTATTCGAACCGATTTTTTAATACTTAAAATAATAAGTAGAGCGAAAAATTACGCAGTTAACTTCAATTATTTATGGGGATGTAGCTCAGTGGTAGAGCGCTCGCTTTGCATGTGAGAGGCCCCGGGTTCAATCCCCGGCATCTCCAGATTTTTTTTATTATTTTTTGAGGCATTTACTTTTGTAAAATATTGTTTTCAATGCAGTTTGTATTTCATAAAAAATATCTTAATTTATCTCTAACATAACAATATCATAATTTAATCTTCAGCGAATTGTTAAAACCCAACTTTATAAAAATTAATTATACTTATTGATGACGTCTTAATCCTGCAGCAAAATTAATGTACGCAAGGGGATGTAGCTCAGTGGTAGAGCGCTCGCTTTGCATGTGAGAGGCCCCGGTTTCAATCCCCGGCATCTCCAAATCAGATTTTTATTACACCCAGAAATGTAATAACACTGTGGAACATTTTCTCGGGGTCATTGTCTGGGGTTGAGAAATTCCAAGTGAGAATGAAGGTACTAGAAGTACAGTATAGTATGTAAGGAGGGTTTTGGCGTTGTTGTATAAACTAAATTTCTAAAAGTTTACTGAAATTATTAAATCTTTGTAAACAAGATTGTATGTCGAAGTCACGTTGAATCATCGTTTGTGAGATTGAAATACGACTGCCCTTGCTCGTATCATGTTTTTCTTCTTCATCAAATAATGAAAAATTCTCAACAATAAACATTTTTCTTAATAATTACTAATTTTATTCAAATAAAAAAAAACAGTCGAAAGTTGTCGAAAGTCGACTACGAAATACGTAATAAGGAGGATTAATTTAAATGTTAACATTCAAAATGCAAAGAGCCTTTTTAATATAGTATATTTAATAGACACACATTTGACTTCTCCACAATATATGTACAGTCGAACTTTTCTATAACGATATTTATATAGCTAATTTCTTCCTATAATGATTATTTTTTCCACAAAAAAAAAGATTTTTTTAATATTTTCTACACATTTTTAATTCTCTACAACGAATTTCTCTATAACATAGTATTTTCTGTAACGAAGATTTTTTAACAAGACAGATGTTTTGTTGTGTACTAAAAACCTCTCTATAATGAATTTATTAAAAGTCGCAAAATTCCAATAAATTTATGCTCACACAAAGAAAATTTTTGGAATCAAGGAATAGTGCCCCGGATGACATTTTTCCTCTCTCAATAGATGTGAAGATTTTCTCGATGTAGAGGCATTTGCAAGATTATGGCAAACGAGAATAACGTCGTTTTTTTATATCAAATAAGTTTCATTGTTAATATAAATTTATATGTGTGTACTTCCAAATAATCAGTATTTTCTCTTAAACGTAGAAATCGGCAATATACGATATTGTTATTTAGTACAATAAAGGCTGATTTACACGCTATCTACCCATATCCCCTATCTACTGTCAATTCAGTACATTTTAATTTCCTATCCACCTTCCTATAATTCAAAATTACTTTGCTATAATTTTGAAGTGTTTGCCTTAGCTTAAGGCTGATTTACACGCTATCCACCCATATCCTCTATCGACTGTCAAATCAGTACATTTTGATTTCCTATCCACTTTCCTATAATTTAATATTACTTTGCTATAATTTTGTAGTGTTTGCCTTAGCTTACTCCAACATGTTTTCTAATTAGGCTATCTCGCTCATGTTGTTGAGGGGATATGAGTAGATATGGGTAGATAGCGTGTAAACCATACTTTATTCCTACCTGTTCTCTAATTAGGCTATCTCGCTCATGTTGTTGAGGGGATATGAGTAGATATGGGTAGATAGCGTGTAAACCATACTTAAGTCTTACAGCAATTTATATCAGCATATCAGAAAAATGTATCTGACACTACACTTTACCATCACTGATTAATTTGCAAATGACTATAAATAGCGTTGCCACTTGGTTTTTAGTACAGTCTATTAGGATGCCAAACTCATAATAGCATTTTGACATCACTAAATCATGAGGGGATGTAGCTCAGTGGTAGAGCGCTCGCTTTGCATGTGAGAGGCCCCGGGTTCAATCCCCGGCATCTCCATATTTTAGTTTATATTATTATTGATGTTTTTTCTTTCTTTCTTTAACACCTCAATAAAAGTCACTGAACTTTTTTTTTACTCACGTACCTTTCAACTTTATTGAATTTTTGGCACACATTTCTTTAAAAGCAAAGCAAAAAATAATATTTTAAAATGCATAAGACAAAAGACGTATACGCATAAATGCCAACGCGCTGCTGCTATCATTATCACTTGCTAAAACTTAAAATGTATGCATTTACTGTTCGCATTTACTTGGCAAAAGAAAAGTCATAAAGAGCCAGACCCCAGCAGGTTTAAAGAGGTGCAGCCAGCAGTAAACGGTCTGACGATGTCTCCTCGATCCGCTTTTTATGGAATCTCATCATCATCATTATTTGCATAAGGTTTACAACAAAAATTTCCCGCGATTATTTCACTTTAATCTATGTACATATGTATGTGGTTTTGTTACCCACATAGGATGCAAGTATTTACGAGGGTCGTTCAAATGAACGTTATAAAGAGAAATGACTGATTGATGTTTTTTGAGGCAACCAACGGCAATAGCAATTAGCGTTTTTGTTTGTGCACCGCTTGTCACAGTGGGGAGTAAAATGCGAGGCTGAAAAAATGTTCTGAATTTTTATACTCATATTGACATTATTTTATTGAAGCGATCGATAACTATAAACAAATAAAATGTATCGCAACATTTTTTTTCTATTTTTGTTTCAAAATGTTTGAAGCGTGTGTAAAAACAAACATAGTTCCGTTAAAAGTGTCAGTTCTCTCTTTATACAACGTCTGGAAACCAAAACATTTAACGGTATGGGTAACGTTAAGAGTATCATGAAAATAGTTTATCGATGGTTGACAGACATTGCCCATGACAGGTTTTTGGTTATTTCGATAACGGTACGGGTACGATAACGGGAAATGATAGGGGTAATACCATGCATTATACGATAACTTCAGTGAAGAAACGGTTTTTATATTATGTCTGTAATTCATTGAAATTGAAGTGCTTGTAAATGACCATTATTATAGAAATTTGTTATATTTAATAACAGTTATTTGATTATTACGTGGCTAGAAAAAAAATTTGATATAATTTGGAATATTTTTTCATTATTTATTTCATAAAAAAAGCTTGTTTGTAGAATGAAATATATACATTTTATGTAAATATATAAAAAGAAAAATAAATTATACTATAACTAAACCTAAAATGTTTAAAGAATGGAACATTTCTTCATATGTTGAGTTTTTTAACGTCCGTAAAACTTGAAATTCAAATTTATATTTTTCGTTATATATTTACAATTTATCACACCATAAAAACCAGTACAATAATTTTAATAAGTTGAACTGATTTACCCTCATCTGAAGACTTTTCTTATGTTCAAAACTATGCCCCTGCCCACTTTAAACTTCGCTTATTTGGCACTAAACTAAAGATAATGATATCTTAACTTTTTCCTAGACAGATAAAGTGCAATTTAATCAAATAAATGTTATTGGGTTTTAAAACAAAAATAAGGGTTTTAAGAGTCTTGAAATGAACTAAAACCGAATTTAATAATAACACAATATTTTTGTAATTAAATTTGCAAATTTCTATAATAATGGTATACCATACCAACCATCACTTAAATTTCTGCGGTTACAATAAATTATCGAAATAATATAGAAACCGTTACCTTCACAGAAATAACTTTGCCATTATCCATGCGGTTATCGAAATAAACTCAGTCTGTCATCAACCGATAAACTATTGTATTGATAACTTTAACATTTCCCATACTGTCATCTATTTTGATTTCCATACGTAGTGTAAAGAGAGAACTGTTGCTTAGATGAATACTTCACTTGCTATCGCGCTTAACTCCATTAAACATAAAACCGATATTGTTTGTTAAAACTTTTATTAAATAATTTAATCAAATATATGTTGTAAAAATTGCAACGATGTAGGAAATGTTCACTAGGGTTCATTTTTATTATAGCAAAAAAAAATTTGTGATAGAAAAATATGGTAATTTCAATAATTTGGAATTTAAGTTTAAAAAATCAATAACTGACATTAATCGGTTCCGCTTTAGAACCATTCAATCATGTCTGCATATTCGCTACATTTTGAAAATAGAAAATTAATATTTTTATTTAATATTTAGACTTTAGATTATGATAAATTAAAATATTGTTAATAAAATAAAATTAAATTCAATGAATATTAAAAGATTCGATATTTTACCCGCACTTTCATGTTTGTTTCGCCCCACTGTGCTTGGAGATTCTGTTTACATTTCACTTCTCTTTTTTTTGTGTGTTTAAGTCGTTTATTTCATTGTTATTTAACGTGGCAGCCTGACAACTCTTGTCATCTTCTTATTATTTATTGACGTTTTTGCAAAATAACAAAAAAAAAAAAACAAACCAGTTAAGAAAACTTTTGAATAATTTACACAATTATCATGATTCACATTTTTTTGTTGTCGTCTACGTATGAATACGTATGTGCGATAATTTTCAAATTTGTTTTCAAAAGCTTTACTGATTTACGCAGAATAAGTCCAGAGAACATTTATTGGGGAATTCCACATATTACAGTGAAATTTAATTAGCGCATGCGTCCGGCTGTGTATTGGTATATTTAATTGTTTACAACAATATATTTCGGTATTAATTTATTTACATTTTTTGTAATGTTTTTCTTTTTTGTGTGTCAAAATTGAATTTATAATTAAACAATTGAAGAAAATAAAAAAAAAACATAAGTACCAGATTGTCAATTTGCTGTTCAAGTTTTCGAGAATAAAAAAAATACAAACAAAAAATTGTAATACGACACGATTTTGATTTAAGGGTATTATGAATTGAAGCCTTTTGATATTATCCGCTGTTGTTGTTAAAAATATTACTATTTTGCATTGTTTCGCTTGTTAATTTTGACAGTAATAAATTAACCAGTCTGTATAGTTATAAATTATATTTCTAGGTATCGAATATGAAACATTCATTTACGTAAATGGCGATATGCTGCAGTCAAGTACGTAAATGAATTATTTTTTTCGAATTCTTTAAAGTTTTGGTTCATTAAGTAATAAGTAATTAAATGAACGAGACTAATTTGCAATATATGGAACTATATAATAACATATTGAAGAACGATAGTATATTTTATGGTACTTTAAAAATGAATTATATTAATATATTAATAATTATATATCGTACGTTGTTAGGTTAAAAAAGTTTAAAACTAAGATACCTATATGTTACGGTATATTACTAAAATTTTTATTACGTACGTTACCGAGTTAACATTTTTAATTTAACAAACGTCATTAAAAACAATCTGTATTATAGAGAAAATAATCATTGTTAGTAATTAAGCAATATTTATTTGAATACATATTATTATTCAAATGAAATTTATAAAATTCCAAATGAAATTTATTTTTAAAAAAAATTTGTATACAAATTTAAGACTGAATTTCTTGAATCTTGATCAAAACAAAATGTAAAAAACTAAAATGGGTTTAGATCATTGTTTAGTCTTTTTAGATTATGAAATATTGCCTTTAAACGCAAATGGGTGAACTTGGTCATTTGTACGAATACTTCCCAGAAGGGGTGTGTCAAATATTTCGGTCCTATGTGGTTCCATGTATAGATTTTCCATGTTACCTATTTTTAATAAATAATACATTTCATTTCATTCTTCTGTTAAGAATTCAATTAACAGCTCTTTTCCTTGTAAACTTACTCCTCATGGGTTAAGATGAATTGATTCTAGCAATCAAACACGTCAAAATGGAATTATCTCAACACTCTAAGCTATAACACATTTCACGATCATATTTACTTCGGATCTACACTAGCTACAAAAAAGTAGAAAACTTGACTTTGAACTGCAAAAAAAAATTGATGTTTTTATTTTAATGCAATTTCTAAATACAAGTAGGACAAGTTTTGAGAAAGACTACCAAATAGAAATATCATCTAGAAAATAAATATAAAAATCACTACTCTCTTTCTCGACACACTCACATACACACACACTCTCTCTGCCTCTTTCATAGACTCTCGCTATTTTGGTTTTTGTATTTGGGAGTAGTTTTTAGCGGTCTCTATTAGAGATGGGAGAGATGATATGACTGTGAATTTGGTACAATTTTGGACTTTGTGATTGTAGAAGCCAAGATGTATTAAACAAGGTGGAGTTATCTGTACAACAAATTTGGCATTTCAACAACCACAGGCAATTTATTTTGTGTAGTTCCTCTCTAGTGTCAAAATCTCCATACAAAATTTTGACAACTGAAAGGCGCAACTTGGCGAGTATATGTAAGTTGACAGTGCAGAGGCACCAAAATCAAAAAAAAAGTTAAAACCAGCTGGCAGTTAACGCCACCTGTATTAATACATCTTGGTAGAAGCGTTCAAGTAGAAATCTTACTGACAATTTGATAACAGTAAGCAATTGTGGCTGAAGTGCAGAAAACAAGGCGGGAAACCCGATTTAAAAAAAAATATGCCAGTGTCTTCGCCTTGGTCCCCAAACATCGGAATGGTAGGTGAAAGTTGGCGCTCAGGCCCATGGGGGCCGGAGGGGTAAAAAAAGGGGCCCCTTCGGTTCTATGATGACCCCCGAAAAATCGCGCTATTTTTTTTTTTAATTATTTTTGACTGTTTCCAAATTTCCTTTTTAACATTTTCTTCAAATACGTAAGTGAATTTTGTATGAGAGCCTCATTAGGGTATTAAGATAGTGGGTAGGTACGTTATAGAAAAATGTTAGGATGGATATACTAGTTGGGGTCGGTCATACATTTTATCCCGCAAGGAAGCAGCTTTAGTTAATTTAAAAAAAAATATATAAAAACAAAAAAATTTTATGGAAACCATCTTAATGTGGTTAAGATATGTTTTGAGAAACAGTTGAGGTAACAAAAATATGAGGGGTCGATCGTACATTTGACTCCTCTAGGAGCTGCTTTAGGGCAGTAAGAGCGGTGGGGGCAAATTTTATAAAAATTAGGGGCCCTTAGGGTGTGAAGATGAGGGATAGGATTATTTGAGAAAAATGTTAAGAGAAAAAAATGACTGGAGGTCGGTCACTTATTTGAACCCTTTAGGGGCGATTCCAGGGCAGTTGCAGGGCTTGTGATTTTTTTCCCAATGCGAAAAGTTTCTCGTTAATAACCGGGAGCTGGAATTTGATTTCAGACACATGTACATTTTCTTAGAAATCATTTACCAATTCTAATGACAGTACAGATAACGAATAAATATGTCTTTTATTTTCTTATATGTTTACCTTTAAGTTTGTTATATAATTAAACTCTATAAAAACTTTAATTTCTTCATACTTTTGGAATTTATTTTACTAAGTCACACCCGTCCTAAAATGGTGTCACACCCAATTTTTTTTTTTTAAATAGTCTTTTTTATTAATAAAAAGTAGTTTTTTGCGAACAGTAAGTAATTAACACAATCAAAAACAATACAAAAAATTACCTACATCACAATAATTGTGGACTTTTTTTTAGTGTCTACCTGTTACTAAACGTTTCAAAACTTAAAAGTCTTGGTAATTACAGCTTTTTTTAATAATAAAATTTCTATTTACGATTTATAACGAAAAAATTATCACCAATCATATTTTCATATTTTTTTAAATAAGTAATTTTGTATGGAGAGGAGTTTTGTTACAGTGAATACAGTGTGTGTTATGCCATGCTACAAACATTTTTTGATCCAGCGCCACAGAATTTTTATGGTTTTAATCAAAGATATTGTGCCACACCCCCAACAAGAGTTTGCGAATTTTTATATTTTTATATTTTTATATTTTTATATTTTTAAATTTTTTTATTTTTATATTTTTATATTTTTATATTTTTATATTTTTATATTTTTATATTTTTATATTTTTATATTTTTATATTTTTATATTTTTATATTTTTATATTTTTATATTTTTATATTTTTATATTTTTATATTTTTATATTTTTATATTTTTATATTTTTATATTTTTATATTTTTATATTTTTATATTTTTATATTTTTATATTTTTATATTTTTATATTTTTCTATTTTTCTATTTTTCTATTTTTCTATTTTTCTATTTTTCTATTTTTCTATTTTTATATTTTTATATTTTTATATTTTTATATTTTTATATTTTTATATTTTTATATTTTTATATTTTTATATTTTTATATTTTTATATTTTTATATTTTTATATTTTTATATTTTTATATTTTTATATTTATATATTTTTATATTTTTATATTTTTATATTTTTATATTTTTATATTTTTATATTTTTATATTTTTATATTTTTATATTTTTATATTTTTATATTTTTATATTTTTATATTTTTATATTTTTATATTTTTATATTTTTATATTTTTATATTTTTATATTTTTATATTTTTATATTTTTATATTTTTATATTTTTATATTTTTATATTTTTATATTTTTATATTTTTATATTTTTATATTTTTATATTTTTATATTTTTATATTTTTATATTTTTATATTTTTATATTTTTATATTTTTATATTTTTATATTTTTATATTTTTATATTTTTATATTTTTATATTTTTATATTTTTATATTTTTCTATTTTTCTATTTTTCTATTTTTTATTTTTATATTTTTATATTTTTTTTATATTTTTATATGTTTATATTTTTATATTTTTATATTTTTATATTTTTAAATTTTTATATTTATTTATTTTTTATTTCTATATTTTTATATTTATCTTTTTTTTTATTTTTATATTTTTAAATTTTTATATTTTAATATATTAATATTTTTATATTTTTATAATTTTATATTTAACAATTTTATAATTTTATATTTTTATATTTTACAATTTTATAATTTTATATATTATTATTTTGTATTTTAATTTTTTATATTACATTCATTTATTACTGTCTTTCCTCAGTAAGTACAAATATTAAAGATCACTTGTGCCATTACTATCATCACTATTGCCACAATAACAAATAACCTAAGCATATCTTTACCAAGAGAAAGAGAGCAATTTCTCAATAACGACAAAAACACAACTGAGTCGTCTTCATTCAATGAGTACAAATATGAGGAAAAAAATCCAAACCAATCGAACGAACGAACGGCTTAAAACAGGCCGTGTTTCTAAAATTAAAACGCCAAAAACGATTGCGACGACAGAGCTGGACAAGTCTGTAAGGTGCGAGAGACTATAAATAAAAGTTAGGGAGCTCGAGAAGATTCACAACTAATTGAGTCTTCTTCATTCACACACAACAACTAAAACACACCTACAGTCAAGTTAACAAAAGGTATTGAGCGCGTTTGGAACGGAATTTAAACAAAATTGTTGCGAAGTGATTAAACTGAAAATGCACTTGTTTTTGTGGCAACTTAATAAAAACTAAGGTGGACGACTGTGAAAACAACAACAAAACTTAGCAAATCAAAAAAAAAAAACAAAAAAAAAATTTGCAAATAAAAAAATTACAGTGCGTGTCTAAGTCCGATTGTCGGTTGGTGCTATAAGCTTTATAAAATAGTTAACATTGTGAAGTGTTTAGCTGCAATTACAGCGTATAAAAAAGAAAATAAATTCAAGCACAACAAACACACACAGACGGAGATTAACCATCATCATCATTGGATTGTTATCATTAAACGGAACTGATGCAGTTTAACGATTAAATTGCATTCAAAATTTCATAGGAAATAGAAAAGTAAAACGCACTCCAAGCTCGATACACGTTTTGATGAAATCATACTCGATCAACGTTATCGTCATCAACCCCACATCTCCCATTAACCAATCAGATAAGAAAGAAGAAGCTACTTGAGAGATTTCATCAGTTTGTTTTTTGGTGATTTTGAGGAGAAGAGGCAGCGGCACACACCAAAAAAAAGAAAGTTTTATTATTTTGCGTTTCGGTTTCTTTTTATCAGCAACAAAAACAAAAACATCTTTTGTTATACAATTCGTACGTAGTATAACGTATCGTATTTGGAGTGAGCGTGAGTGTTGAAAAGTGTTGAAGATTTTATCCCACTTTTGAGTTCAGCGAGTGAATACATACAACAAAGTTAAACTTTTAACTGACAACATACATAAAATACAGTTTATTATGGCGGCCCTACAATTCAACCTAGCGAAAGTTTCATTAGCACTGTTCCTGTTTCTAGCGTTGACCAGTTATGGTGCAAGACAAATGACAGCTGAGGCATCTTCGATACCAATTTGGGAATTTCTAACACGCAATGAGAAGGTAAGTGATGTTTAGTTATACTTATGAAATATTTTATATAAAATGTCGACATTCTGACAAAGGCAAGAAGAAAAAATAAAAAATATAAAATGTTTATTTTCAAAACTAAAAGGATTACCATATAAAAGAAATTAATAAAAATAGTAGTGGTAATATTGATACAGTGAAGTGTCGCAAATCCGAAGTAAGTTTAATTTGAATATCCAGTCCTCCTAACTGCATTTTCAAATGCATTAGAGATTCTACAGTACGAATTTGTTGCAAATACATTCCAATTAAGAAAAAAACTTATTGATTTATCACGCTTATAATCCGAACTTTTCGATAAACCGAATCGGGGTCTGCAATTATTTAATCGGATTAGAGAGACTTCACCGTACTTATCTGATTATTGCTGTTTATGTGGGCAGATTTTCCAAATCTATTAGATAAGCTGATAAATTGTTTCTCCACAAGTATCGTTCAGAAATGTTAAGAGTATTTTAAGGCCGAATTCAGATACACGAATGATATGTTAATGGTTATAACTGCCAGAAGCGTTATCGATAAAACATTGATTATAAAAATCTCTCAGAGATTAGAAAAATCCGAAAACAAAGCCATGTATTAAAGTGTCAGAGCAATTTGTTATCGATGACACTTTAAGGAGGTAATAAGTTGAAATAGCTAGGCCTTTATGCTGAAGATTAATGATCGTACTTATCTTGTCGAAGCATTAATAAGCAAATAGTTTCGGAAGATGGCAATAATGATATCTAAATATTAAAATCAGTTATTTAAAAAATGTTTAAAACGATTATTCTTAATCCAAAAAGTTATTAAGTTTTTAAGAAATGTTTAAATTTGCCCAAGAAACCATGGACCTTATGGTTCGAGCCTGCGGTTTTTGACGATAAACTTTTCGTATTTCATATTAAAGTTTGAAATCTTCAAATCTTCACGTAAAAAAGCGGTCGCTCGATTTTGATTTTAGACCCATGGTTTGTAGGCAAGTTTTTTTTCGAAGTTATCGTAGATTACGATTTTGATAACCGCTTGAAGTCAGTTTAACTGACTTACACATATCCTCACCCTATAATATAAATTTGTGGTAATATATATTAAATACTTTGTTGGAGAGTAATATCAGTGGTACTAGATGAAAGTGTCAACACCTATCTTTCTCTTTTTTTAAAATATCTTACTATATGATACGAAAGAGTAATTCTCAACAGTTAGAGAAAAGATGACTGATAAAAATAATTGGGTTAGTCAATAAATTTTATAAGAGGTACCAGTAGAAGCAGGCCAATTTATTTCTGAGTCAGAGTTCGATTTGATTTTATTTTGTAAACAATCTTATTGAATTCAGTGCAGTGCCAAAAGAATTAAAGTTTGACAGGAATAAATTTTCTGAAAAATGTGACTAGATTCAGTGCACTGGCAAACTGAATAGTTTGGGTAAATCACCCTGTTTTCCCAGATTTTGCTTACCAATTCAAAGAAATGGAACTAAACTATTGTCAATGGTCTGAAGCGTGTTTATATGGGAGGGTATATATCATTTGATACAACCCAAAAGTGTAACACATAGAAGGAGTCACTTTAGACCCTAGTTCCTTTAAACCAAATTCGATTCATGACTTTTTAAGTCGTTGTTTTGAAACATTGCATGGGTTAATATTTTCCCAAATGGGCAAATGGGCTACATGGCCACGCCCCCTCTGGTACCTCTTATACAAATATATAGGAGTAGTATATCAATACATCTAACGCGATCGTGCCCAAATTCTGTATTTAGCAAAGCTATAGCAGGATAAGGTAAAACTGGAAGTCTAGCCACGCCTCTTCTAGTACCTCCCATTTAACAGGATAAAGTTTTGGAAAAAAAACTGGAAGTCTAGGTCAAATCGGTCAAACATTTAAAATTTTTACTGCATCAATAGAAAATTAAAAATTCCATTTGAATTTTGAAATCTCGTCAATTGATATTCTAAGCTCCACACAAATGAAATAAATTGCAATTAAAAATTCGTCAACTAGAATTTCAATTTCGTAAATTTATCAAAAATCACAGATTTTCTTTGAATTTCAATTTCAGTTATTGAATTTCAGATGAAATTTTCCTAAATCAACTGACGATTTTTTAATTTTATATATTTAGTGTATTTAATTGATTTTCATCGAAATGAATTGAAATTTACTCGTTTGACCACAAATCGAGTAAATTCAGACTTATCTAGTTCTTTATGAACAGACCAATATTTTAAGTCACATTGAGAGTTATGTTGATAGATTTATTTTATTTTCGTTTGAATTCTATGCGTGAACTCTAAAACGATAGACCAGAATGTCAAAACAATTTGTTTTCCATAACACTACTGCGAGACAAATTTGTCGACAGGTCTATGAGTCTATTAAAGACACTGTCGGAAGAGGCGGAAAATTTGCAACCAATATACAAAAGTGTCATTACCATACAGTTAACAATAAAAGAGACTTCATTAACTTTTAAACACTCCCCTAACGACAGATGGTAATACCTAAACGTAAACTATGCATTTCTTCACAACGTTACAGACCATCGTTTCGCGGAGAGTCCAAAACAGTTGGGTAACAAATAACACAACTTTTTATATTTACATATGTGTTCGATATCTTGTAACTCCAAATTTCTTTGTCAAATCGGCTACTTTATATCTTATGTACAATAAAGTTTCGATGATGATTTGCTCATACCGGTCTACAAAAAACAAACTTTCCAAGCCGTCGTAAACAATGGCCTGTGAATAAATGGAAGTTTAGGTTTGGACTTTGTATTAAAATGTAGATCGAACATACATATGAATCAACTTACCTAAAAGCTTGGCCCGGTTTTACCTCGAATAATTATGTGAATCATGATATAAATAGAATACGCGCTTAAATTTGTTTAACAAACATATTGAAATTCTTAAAGAATGCCCAAAATTCCCAACCAAAATTTTTCCAAATATTTGTCAAACCATAGTTTGACGTCACTTTGTTAAACAAATAATAAACGTAAACCAACCAGTCAACCAGAAATATCGACAAATACTATCAGCTTCTCTAACAATTTTTGGCATCTTTATGGTTTTAAAATTCTACAACAACTTTACTCGTTTTTGATAACTGTTACATTTGTATCAGATTGAGATACAATTCAATTTCAATTGTCTGCTACATCTCTATTGAAAAACCTTGACATTCATTGTTATTGTTACCGTGTTTGTAGTTATTAAAGCAATGTTAAATAAATACGTAAAATAAAAACTTAATAAATATTTGTTTAGTCTATAACATCATCTACAAATTGCTGCGTAGGATTTGGCAAAATTGTATTTCACACGTTTATATCTGATTTAGATTACTGTTCAATTTAAAATTGCCGATTGGCGATTGAATTTCAAACAATCAGCAATAACCATATAAAAGTTTGGTTGTTGTTTTTTGCTAAGCGCTTCCATTTCTTTTGTTGTTCTTATGGCAACAGGAAAAATTTGCATATTTTTTGTTTTGTTTTTTTTTTTGTTTTAATAATAAATTATTAGCAAAACACAAAAGTCTTATAAATATTTATGAAAATTTCTGATCTAATGTAGAATATCATATCACAGATACTGGTGGTTATTGCTTTGACAAAAAAACCCATTTCAAAAGAACATTTAAAATGTTAGAGTTAACACCAGATATGATGATTTCTTAAATATGCCGAACCTTGAGTTAGATCTTTGAAAGAGGTGAGAGTTGTCTTAGTTTGTGTGTGCGTTTTTTGATTTTATTTTTCTGAGAGAATAAATATTTTCTGTTTTATTAGTGAAGGTGATTTGGAATTTTGAATACATCTAGGATTGAAATGTCAACGGACGCAGAAGATGCAAATCGTTTTCTTATGTTCCACAAATTATGATTGGGATTATATGTCAAAGGATTAAAGGTTGTTGTCAGAATTTCTTAGAACATACTTTTTGAGCCATATCTCTTAGAAATTTCGAAAAAATTTCGGTTAAACTGTTAAACAATAGGTTTAAGACTTGTGACAAAAGCTTTTTCATATTACCGGCATATTATCAAATCTTTATTGATTTTTATACAGATAATACCAATCATTTATGTCAATTTTATTGAATTGATTGCTCAATTATATGCTGTAATTGTACTACGATCTTGCTGCTGCTATCTGCCTGTGCATTCACGTTTGGATTAGCCCATCTATTAGTCACTAAGTTTCAGCTTGATTTAATAGTAATTGTGAATTTTATAGTTTTGAATAACTTTCAACTTTTTTTTTTGAATTTATAATAAAGGTCAATAAAATCCAGTTATATTGTGTATATTGACTGCGTTTCCGTTTTTTGTCTGGTTCTAATAACAATACGATAAATTTATTGTTGCAATTGTTCTAACATAGGTAGTTTATCATTTGATAACACTATTCAAATGTTGTTATTCAAATTATCATTGTTGAGTTTATAAATACGAGATATTTTGTTTTCCTCTTCCTTTTCATATTAAAACGGTAATTCGTTTAGTTTTAAACAAAACTCATTTCATTCAAATCTTTAGTTTCATTCATAAGCTAAGAGGGGTCATCTGTCTCATGAGGTCAATAAAGCAGCGTTTGTTGACTGACATTGTTATAATCCGTTAGATATTGACGTTAGTATAAAAACTATGTCACTCTATATGTGGGTTGAGAAAAATAGACTAGTTTTGACGCATAATCAAAATTAAAATATTTGATGGGGTGAAGAATTTTGCTTCTTGTTCCATCTTAAAATTTTGTATTTTTAGATAATATTTTTAATTTTTCTGTATACTTATATTTGTATATTTTTAAATTTTTAAATTTGTATATGCTTATTCTTTTATATTATTATGCATTTATATTTTTTAAATTTATTATTTTATATTTTTATATTTTTATTTTTTTGTATTTTTATATATTATATTTATATTTTTATAGTTTTATATTTTTAAGTTTTTATATTTTTTAAAAATTTATATTATCACATATTTTATAATTTTGGCAAAAATGCAGAATATGGGGCGGAAGCCTAAAAAAAATGTCATTCCCCCCAAATACGCCCTAAAACACGAAAAAAATAGGCAAATTCAAAAAAATTAAAAGAAAATGTTAAAAAAGAAAATTGAAAAAAAATTTCAAAAAGGATAAAAGTGGAAATGTAGAAGAAAAATTTAAAAATAATTAGAAAAAGCGATTTTTATATCCTGGGAAAAATATTTTATTTTTTTGTAAATTAGAGTGAAAATGGAAATGTTGGGATAGCGCCACAGGCAAATTAATCCCGGAAATTAAAATGGCTCTAACTCCAGGAGAAACGTAGATACTTAAAATTAACACCGTTGGATTCGTCTCGAAAATATCTTTCATTTGAGTACCCGCACATGGGGGGTCATCATAGAACCGAAGGGGCCATTTTTTTTACCCCCGGGGCCATGGGCCTGAGCGCCAACATTGACCCACCATTCCGATGTTTGGGGACCAAGATCAAGACAATGGCATATTTTTTATTAATCGGGCTCCCGCCCCTTATTCTGCAATTCAGCCATAATTTTTTATGTTGTACATATTTTTCGTATCAGATAATACATATTTTATATACCTAATTAGTAAAAATGCAAAATATAAAATGGAAGTCAGCTAACTTTCAAACTTTGCATTAAACTTTTCTTACCTTACCTCTTTATTTTCGAAGTTCTTTGTAGAAGAATTAGTTGAAGGTTCACTAGCCTGAGCATAGGTTTGTTATAATAAAATTTATTATCACATATATACATATATTATTTAAATCGACACTGCATCACACTCGGAAACACTAAATTATGTCCATTTATTTTGTGGTAGGCCTTTTTATTTATATTTTTATTTTGCTTTATTTAAAATTTTTCCACTTAAACACTTTTTAGATATTTTACGGAATAAAAATTTTCTATTAAATAGAATTAAAACACAATTTACAATCAATATTAAAACAAGTGAAGCATTAACAACTTTAAATATTTTTTTACAATGAGACCTCTCCCTACAATACTTTTTTGCTCTCTGGCTATTTTGATACACATATTACTACATTTGTAATATTTTCACTTTTTTCAAATAACACTTTTTAGATTTCTTATGTACCAATTAACTTTCAGATTTTGTACGTTAAAACTTTTTACTATTCTGCAAAAAAAAAATTTACACTCGATTTTGTACCAAAAGATACACCAACTCCTCTTTACATTTTCTCTCTACAACACTTTTTTTGCTCTCTGGCTGACGGACTCAACAAACCAAACATCAATACTTTTGCACTAATCACTAACAACACCATACATCGACACGAGAAATCACAAGAAATTTCAACGAAACTTATTACTATTTCACCTTTCCGTTTTCTTACTTTTCTTATGGTAGCATTACGTTTTAATTTCGCGCAAAATCTAACCGACGAAAAGCAATACACCACCACCGGCCACCGACATTTTACTTAAACTTCGAACTGACTGCGATTTATGACAATTTTATCACGTTTCAGTGAAAATTTAATAAAAACTCTAATCAATCTAAATGAAATTTAAGCAATAGATAGCTTTTGAGTGAATTTTAAACACTTCACACGCACAAATCCATAAATTTCAAGGAGTTTTTCCAAATTGCATCCATTCTGCACCAAAATTTTAATAAGACTGACCAAAAATTGCCATGAAGAGCGTAGTAAAGATTAATGGAGTGACAAGTGAGAACACTTCAACGGATCTTCTCAAGTGTTAACGCGGCCGCTCTCATTTGTCACCATTGCGCTCTTCTTAGCAAATTTTTTCAGTTTAATTAGAATTGAGTGACAAGTCGGCTGCAATTTCTCAAAACTCCTATAAATTAATTGATTCCCGCGTCTAAAAGAGTTAACATACGACAATTATCTTACAATTATGTAGATTTCATTAAAGTCCATTAAGGTTTTCTGGAAATTTTTAAGAAAACGTTGTAAATTTGTCGCGTAAAATCGCTGTATATTCGCGTAGTTCAAGTAAGATGTCGGTGTTCGGGTCGCGTATTGCTTTTCATCGGTTATATTTTGCGCGCAATAAAACGGAAAGGAAACATAAGAAAAGACGAAAAAAGTGAAGATGAGAGTTAATCGTAACGTTTCTCCGATAAATTAAAATTGTTTCCGATTTCTCGTGTCGATGCTTGGTGGTGCAGTTAATGGAGTGTGTGTGCAAAAAACGGCTATTGGGGTCTGTTGAGTGAGTCCCTTAGTCAGAGAAAGAATAAGTGTTGTAAAAGGAGTTGAGGTCTCTTTGCAAAAAATACGAAAATATGTTAGATAACGTTGTAAAATTGTCGTGTAAAATCGCTGTAAATTCGCGTAGTTCAAGTAAGATGTCGGTGGACGGGTCGCGTATTGCTTTTCATCGGTTACATTTTGCGTGGGATAAAACGGAAAGAAAATATAAGGAAACTAGAAAGAAGTGAAGATGAGAGTTATTCGTTTCGATTCACCGATAAATGAAATTTGTTTCCGATTACTTATGTCGATGCTGGGTTTCGTTATTGGTGTTTGTTTGCAAAAACGGCCATTGGGGTCCCTTAATCAGAGAGTGAATAAGAGTTGTAAAAGGAGTTGAGGTCTCTTTGCAAAAAATACGAAAATATGTTAGATAACGTTGTAAAATTGTCGTGTAAAATCGCCGTAAATTCGCGTAGTTCAAGTAAGATGTCGGTGTTCGGGTCGCGTATTGCTTTTCATCGGTTACATTTTGCGCCCAATAAAACGGAAAGGAAACATTAGGAAACATAAGTCGAAAAAAGTGAAGATGAGAGTTATTCGTTTCACCGATAAATGAAAATTGTTCCCGAATTCTCGTGTCGATGCTTGCTGTTGTTATCGGCTATGTAAGTTTTTAGCTATTACATTTTTGTTAACTGTGCAACTGGCCCTATGTATACTCTACTATGTTTTGGGGCGATGTTTCGTCCGTTGATCTGCTTTAATTGTAATTGATGCAACTACAAAATTTGTTTGCTTCTTCTTCTCCTGTATGGAAAACAAAAGTGTTGCACTGTTTTAATCAATTGCTCTGTTCTGCTCCGATGCATTTTCTGTTTTCATTGTTTCGCCGCTATTTTGCCTACAGATCTTGCGAGTTACACTTTAAATGTTCGGCTGTTTGTTTTTGTGGTTGTTTGCTATTTGCTAGTTTTATCTGAAAATTAAGTGCAGATTTATTTGCTACAGTTTGTTAAGTGCAAAATATAGTAAATTTTTTGTTGTTGTTACTAGCAAGCTATTGTTTAATTTCCTTTGGCAGATAATTATACAGTCGGTGACAAAATTTTGGAAAAAAAAGGAAGAGAAATGTTGCGTTAATCATTTAAAATAAAAATGGAAAAATTTTGGCAACTGTTTGTTAAAATTGTACTAAACATTTGGTTATATTTAATCATAAACTCAAAAATTAGACCTAATAGTTTCTTGGAACTGATTGACAAAGCCAGACGAAGCAACTTTTTCCTTTTAAACTTTGTAAATAGGTTTTTTTTCATAATACAGAGGAAGGTATGCGGTTAATAATGAAAAATAACATCAGCCAAATGGCCACCACGAGCACGCTTACAGGACCATATCCTTTTCATGAAATTTTCCATAACCAAATCGCAAAGTGGCTGCCCTATGTTCTCGATAGCCTCAAGAATTTTATCTTTGAGATCTTGAATCGACGCTGGGCTGTTGGCGAAGACCTTATCTTTCACGTTCCCCCAAAGGAAGAAGTCGCAGGGTGTTGAATCACAAGATCTCGGTGGCCAATTGTGATCACCTCTTCGAGAGATAACACGGGTCGAAAACTTTTCAAGTAAAAAATCAATGGTTTCGTGGCTTGTGTGGCACGTAGCGCCGTCTTGTTGATAGTAAACGTGTTAACTGAACTTTATAAGCCTTAAGACCTAAGTCTTTATGCAAAATACGGTCTAATGACGTTTGTGGAATGCCCAATTCCTAAGAACAACGAAAAATGGACAAACCTGGGTTTTGTTCAACACTTTGAGCTGCAGCAGCAATATTTTCAGTTGTTCTAGAGCGACGTGTACGGGTTATATTCTTCACATCACTAACTTGTCCCAACAGCTCGAATTTTTCCATCAATTTCTGTATTGCGGTCCGACAAGGTGCTTCACGACGACCAAAAAATGCTTTAGTTTTGCGAATTGTGACTGCAAGATTTTCACCATTTTTGTAGTGAATTTTAATAATTTGAATGCGTTGTTGAAGCGTGTATCGTTCTAGTTTTAGTAATGGCGTAGTTTCTACTTGTCGAATGTCAAAGAATAAAAGCTTCAAAAGTGACAGCAACCAAAACAGTGGGCCATTCACAATAACTCCACTCATTGGAAAACCCTTTATACAAAGGCAAATAAAAAAGAACTTTTGGTGGTTACTCTTAAAAAAATTATACAAAATAACAAGTATTACTTTCATTAATACTTTTAACTACAGCATGTTATTTTTTTGCACCAACTGTATAGAGTGATAACACCACATTGACTCTTATAAAACAGAATTTCATTATTCACTATTTCCGTTATGAGCAAAAAAAAAGAAGATCTAAAAAAAAACACAAACTACAAAACATTACAGAAAATGTTTTATCGTAAAGCACAAATTACAGATATACTCATACATACAAACAAAGTTTTTTTTAAGCTGAAAAACGTGTAGTGAAATTTTGTGTATGCAAATTATGCATGCATCTGAATAATCGTGTTCAATTTGTATAGAAAATTTAGTAACACTTTTAGAGGATTTCCATTTTACTATCCATATCCGTTTTAATTCACGTTTATTATTCGACAACGATTCAAAAAAATGCATCATTATTGAAAGAAGGTATATGAATGAGTCGCCGCATGTCGAAAACGTGACTTTTGTTTATACACAATGAAAATAAAAAATCTTAATACCATTTTAATTTAATCGTTTTGACGCAATAAATTAATAAATAAAAAATAAAAATAATTTGCAGACATAATTCAATAATAATTTAACCAGGGATGATTTTAATTTTTAATAGAAGTACAAATATTTAAATATTTTCTATAATTTTTAATTTATTAAACAGTTTACAAAAATGTTTATAATTGGCGGCAATTGTTTTTTTAGAAAATGCATCCAAATACTTTTTTTTAATAATTCGTTCGAATTTGCCTCTTTTGAACAAAACTTGGTCGCAGACTCTGCACAAATTGGCAATAAATCACTATGGTTATCTACATATATACCCAACCCACTGTACACTCGTCAGTCAACTTGGTTTTTTTTTTTTTTTTTGATGCCCAACCATCATTATTTCCCACCAAAGAAAAGTGCCGCAATGTGACATATTTATGTGAACCGAACTGAAAGAAAAAAAACTGTTATTATACAAATTTGGATGATATATCAGGTTTTAGTTGTGAATGCAACCCTATGAAATGGACCAACTGACCAAGCAACAACAGATATAACAAGTTCATAAATTGATTATGTTGAGCAATGTTTTACGTAAGTTTCAAGTCACACATACCCGAGTGTGTGTGTGTGTGTCTCTGGATGAGATAGCCCTCTTACAATGTGTCCACAACAATAGGTCAATAACGCAGTTTTTTTTGTTTATTTGTAATTTAGTATCATCATCATGTTTTTTGTCTGGTCATTTTCGCTTCGTAAACGCTTTCGCTTTACAAGTGAATGTCGGTTTGTTTGTCAGACGGACAGACAGTCTCGATTTGGCGTACGTACGTACACACATATGTTGTTGTTGTTTGATGGTCTTTTTTTATTAATATCTTTTTTATATGTCTGTAATTATTTATGAATTTTTACGTCTGTTTTTACGCTGTATTTTTTTCTCTTAATGATATTTTTTGATTATGAGACTATAAAAAGAGTGTTTTTGTTGGTGCTTCTTCTTTCTTTATATTTTTTTTTTAGCTGGTTATGGTACCACTACCTACCAACAGGTTATTGACCGCCACCACCACCATCACCATTACCGCCATCAACATCATCATCATCACCACCATCCAACCCGGTATGGGGAAGATGACGCAAATAATGTTGTGTTGTTGTTTTGTTTTACATGGCATTTGAATGATATTTTCGGCAGTTTGCATATATATTTTGAGCTAAAAACGTAAAGTGTTTTCAACGGTTTACGGTATCAATTTTATTGTATCAATTAATTGGTAACATAATATTATATGTATGTGAATTTATTTTTATAAATTTGTTATGGCATTTATTTTTGAATGGAATCGGAAGACGGTATTTGTCATTAAGCGTTGATGGTGAACAAGTTGTTGGTGATAAAAAAGCCATCTGGGATAATTGTTATTAGTTATATTTATAATAAAAAATATATTTTTTTGTGAGGGAAGTAGAGCTGAGATACACATCTGATAAATTTCAAGTTCCAGTTATTGATAGCAAATAAAAATATGACAAAGAAAATCAATGGAAATTCTAAAATTTTGTTTGAATTTCAAATTTACCATTTGAAAATCCAAAAACTTCAATTGATATTCAAATGAAAAATCAAGTAGAAGTCAGTTGTAAGGTAGGTTCACTTCGACTCTAAAATACCCTGCCTGTTTAAGTGAGCTAAGTATTGGTATAGCAAATCCAAAATTTGCATTTATGTTATTTGGTGATAAAAGATTATTTAAATGCAAAATATTAGAGATTAATTTGACCAGATTTCCAAACATCGTAATTTTTTTTACTTTTGGATCTCTGGTTTTATTTTAAAAACCTTTTTGGCATAGTTGAGTTCTAACATAAACCAGTAAAAAGTGCTACAGTGTCATGTAATGTGTGTTTTGCTGTTACTTTTTTAACAGTTATAGATAGTTTTGAAAGTCTTGCGACCGGCCGAGGCATGACGGTTAGAACACGCGACTTTCATTGCCGGCCCCCCTCGATGTTGTCGACAGCTGCTTCGCAGTATAAGGGTCGAGTTAATCGGCATGCCCAGTAAAAGTTTCTCAGACAGTGACGTTCGAATTCGTCGATAAACAAGTAGGTGCCGTTAGTTGTGAATTTAAAAATAGAAAGCGTGTTAATTCACAACAATGCAAGAAGCTATGCCATTCCTCATTCATGGGGTGTAAAGGGAAATTGAGTTTTTAAGTTTTTAAGATTGTTTTGAATTTCAATTAATGGGTTTTGAATTTTAAATGATTTTATTTAAATTTCAATTAGAAATAATGTAGTTTACAGTAATTTTGTCTAAAAGCGGTGACCAACTTCTTTTTATATAAGCTGCTCTTTGAAACTCTTAACCAGCAAGTAAGTTTCAGTCGGAAAACCCGATTAACATATACCCTCACCATCAGTAATACATAATATTTTCTAGTATATTACTATTATTACCTGAATTCTAAAGTGGGCGGAGAGATACATTGGTATGGGAGGTACCAGAAAGGACGTGGCTAGACTTTCAATTTTTTCTCTAAAACTTTATCCTGTTATAGCGCAATAAAATGCAGAATTTTGGCACGATCGATCGTATCGAGTGTATTGATGTAACTATTCGCTTTCTAACGTGGGCGTAAGGTACATTTGTTTTGGAGGTACTAGAAGGGGCGCGGCTAGACTTCCAATTTGTTCTTCAAAACTTTATCCTGTTATAACTTAACAAAATACAGAATTTGTGTATTGATATTATTACTCGATTTTTAATCTGGGCCGAGTAATGGAGTGGGGTGGACTAGACTTCCGAATTTTTTATACAAAACATTATCCTGCATTAGCTTTACTAAATACAGAATTTGGGCACGATGGCGTTGGGTGTATTAATAATATTATTCGAAATCTAAAGTGGGTGGTACCAAATGGGTATGGAAGATACCAAAAGGGGCGTGGCTAGACTTCCACTTTTTTTTCACCAAAACTTTATCCTGCTATAGCTTCACTAAATACAGAATTTGGGCACGATCTCGTTGGGTATATTGATATTATCACTCGATTTCTAAAGTGGGCGGAGTGGTTCATTTGTATAGGAGGTACCAGAAGGGCGTGGGAAGACTTCCAGCTTTTCTCTCCAAAACTTTATCCTGCTATAGCTTTATTAAATACAGAATTTGGGCACGATCTCGTTATTACTCGATTTCGTAAGTGGGCGGAATGATATATTGGCATGGGAGGTACCAGAAGTGGCGTAGCCATGTGGTCCATTTGCAATACCGTAAGTAGTTTTGGGGAAATATTAACCTATGCAAAGTTTCAGAACAATTGGTTTTGTCTTTCGAAAGTTATCATGCGTACCAGCCGGACAGACAGACAGACGTACATGACTCAAACGACTTAAAAAGTCATGTATCAAAAGTCATGCAATTCAGTACAATCGCACGTTCGTACTCTACGTACGTACGTACGTCCTCTTTTGTTTGATTCAAAACAGTGTGTCTCTGCTTGAGTGTTATGAAAGCAATACTACACACGCTGGTTTCGCTTTCAACACAAAAAAAGAACATAAGTACATACAGGAAAACAATGTCCAAATATTTTTGGGAGAGAACAATATTATACAGTGTACAACATAGAAGGCCTTATAAAACGCGTTCAAAAGCAGTAAGTAGGCCAACGCTCTGCGTTCCCTCTTCCTTTCTCAATAAGATAGGGTGTCGTTGGCAGGCAAGGCCTTCCACCGTCGCTTCATATAAAAAGGCCTGAAGAAAGGCCTGCAATCACAGGAAAAAAAAGGACTTGAAAAAAAAAATTCTCACTTCTTTATATTTATCTCTATACTTATACTTTATTTTCCAACGACAGTAAACTTTGCTGAAGTTTGAACTCACTACCTCGCGATTGTTAGTCAGCCATGCTATCATCTACCAACACCTTCCTCTTTGCATTTATTTTCATGCTTTCCCTCATGCACTTGAAATGGTGGAAAAACAAATCATCAAAATGTTGATTCTCCCTTCTCATAGAAGGCCTGCAGCAGTGGTCTTTAAAGAATGGAGTGAACATGTGCTCGGGATATTTCTGAAAGGAATGAGAAGGCCTGTTTTCAGGCCTGTGAAAAGAAGTCCTTGAAGACATGACGTTTTAATGTCTCAGAAGGCCTTGTTGCATGCCTGCTTGCAGAAGGCTTTGCTAATTTCGCCGAAGGCGTGTAGCAGTGGTCTTCAGAGAATAGAGTGAACATGCGCCCGGTATATTTTTTGAAAGGAAGGAGGAGGCCTGTTTTCAGGCATGTGAAAAGAAAAGAAAATGTAGATGCCGGGAATCGAACCACGGATCTCCCGCATGGTAGTCGCGTGTTCTAACCACTATGCCACAGCCGCTTGCAGCTTGCAGATTTAATCTCGCCCATTTTCCAGATTGATTGTCCTGATCACGAATATTGCTGTTTAATGCATTAACACCTAATATCAAATCGCTCAGGGTAATAATAAGCCAGATAATGTATTTTTCTTAATAAGGTCACATGGCCACAAACTTTGATACGATGCCGGCCATTTTTTTTAAAAATACGAATACATACAAATGAAAACATACTAAATGCCAAGACGGATGGTTCTATATTCCTCCAGATATTGCCTTTCAAAATATGAAGTGCTATGGGTGGGACCACGCCTACTTAAGAATCTAGCATACTTTTGGGCTGGTTTTGCATATAACTATTGTCGCCAGATATTGAATTTTTGTTAATGGGGGCGTGAGAGCGGGGCCACACACCTTTATCCGATCCTTCCGATTTTGCATAAGAATACACTCACCTTAAATAAATCCACACCAAACCTTACAGGATGAAAGGCTCTAAACATACAAAAAACACATTTTTCCTAATAGGACACACATTTTTGTTTATTATTTTGTAAACTATCAGTTTTAATATACATAAATATCAGTGGATGTTAATATTTTGCAAATTGTTTGCTACACACATTTTGACAACTTGTGTTGGAGGTTACATTTGCAAACAAAATTTAAGATAACGAAATGAAACAATCATTAGCATGCTACATGCTTTTTTTTTAGCAAAATTACTCGCTGGAGGACAACCCTGCCTTTAGTCATAAAAATATGTTTAAAACTGGAATATGGCTATGTACGTATATGTACATATATATTTGTCAATGCACATAGCTCTGATACAATGCAGTTTTTTTTATCCCATAAAATTTCTTGTTAATGTATTTTTTATTATTTATTTATGTAAATGTTGTAAAACGTACTCAAGTATGTTCGTACATATGTACACATTATTTAATACTGACATTCGTGAAAAATAACATACGTATTACCGATTACTTGAATGTGCCATCAGACATTTAAATTTAATAACAAGACTTGTTCATCACTTGCATCGTAAAAGTGATGAATCAGTGACAATATGCATCATACGTGAAGTAAATCTCCACCAACTGTTTGTGCACAAAGTTATATAAACTTGATCTTTTGTGTAAGTGTGTGTGTTTGCAGTTGTTTGTTATTACAATGTTATTTTTTATGATATAAATAATGAACACCGTTTATGCGTTTTAAATCAGAGGAATTTCTAAAAGGGAAGATATTCACTTAGGCGAATGATTTGAGGCTATATTGAATAATTTGATAAATGTTAAATGTAATAGTAGAAACCTTTGATAATACATGAAATAACTTAAGTAGATTTAAGGTTGGATAATGTAATGAATGAATGTTCAGACAGTTATTTAAATATACGTTATGACTGATAGTACATTATATAACTTAAGAATGTATGTTGGTTACATTATAGCTTTTACTTTTAGACAGCTATAAAAACATACATTATGTCATGATATAAAAGAAACACAAAAGCTTACAAATAAAAAAATCATTATAAATCCTTTAAGAATTGTGTATTACGAAACGCCTAATCGTTTAGTGGCCGCAAAATGTAGGAAGCGCCGCCTCATAATCGAATATTCTGAACGATAAAACGAAACATTTTAATTTAACTGTCCATACTAGGCCTAAGTAAAGTCTAAAATCAATTAGCAAGATTGTTGACTTTATGCACAATCTATATTTATACTGTCTATCATAAAGTTGAAATTAAATGTTAACCTTTAAAAAAGGTTACATATTTCACATAGTAAATAGTAAAACACATACTTCACATATAAATCCCAGTAATAATGTCAAGGATGGGATGAGATTTTTGAGAAATTTAAAAAAAATAAGGTGTGTAGAGATTGTAAAGCTATGATTACATATAAAATTATTATCTCAGTGATGCTGATGTAGGTAGATTGCCATTATTATTAAGAAATGTATTGCGACATACAAATGTTGCCTAATTAAATAAGATTTTAATTGCTTATATAATTACAATATGAATTATGTGTCAATAACCCCTTAAATTTACATTAATAATAACACATTTAGAATGACAGAAAGGCTTTTAAGTTGAAATGATTACCGGGTGATTTATATTTTTGTTTGGCAGTTAAAATGATTTAAAGTGAGCTTTGATGGATTTTAAAATGCGTCTTGGGTAATTCGAATTTAGGCAATTAGCAAAGAGCAAATTGTCTTTTTTTGAATAATAGATGTTATTGCTAATGTAATTAAATTTCATTAAGGAAATTTAATATCAGCAGAAATTACACTAGATTGCGAATAATTTTGTTCAGAAGCTGCGACAAACGATTTTTAAGCATTCTAAACTCGTTAAAAATATTAATAATAAATAATTCTTGTCATTTTTTTTCAAATTGTTCTGTTTTTGGGACTTATTTTAGTTATTAGCTATATTTTGAGACTTATATAATCGATTGGGCTTAATTTTAATTTAAAGAAACATATATGGTATATATATATGTTTAAACATAGTTCGTAAAAAAAAAAATTATGTTTTTAAAAAAAAAAATTTTTTTTAGAATCGAAAGAAATAGGAGCTGAAAAAAAATTAACATTTGTGTCAGTTTATTTTTTATTCTATAATATAAGCTATTTTTTAAGACACCAATATTAAATCAAAACCAAAATGGTCGAAAAAATAGAATAAAATTACGTTTTAAATAAAATTACGTTTTTTAATTCTATAATATTAGCTACTTTTAAAGACACTAATATTAGATCAAGACCAAAATGGGCACATTGCGACAAATGGTTTGGGGTTATTGATCGGCGTAGGTTCTGACTACTGGGTAAAGTTATATCGATCAAAAAAGTTATACTTGTCCCATCGTATCGTTGGGAGTCAAAAAAGGGGCTGGGCCCCTTGAGTTCTATGATGACCCCATAAGTGCGGGTACTCAAATAAAAAAAATTTCAAGACGAATCCAACGGTGTACTTTTCTCTCTTTGTTGAGTCGTACAGTTAATATGTAAAAAAAGCAAATCGCCGTGATTCTTCAAAAAAAAACTTGTTTTCTATAGTTTGAATTTCCACACAAATATGTCAATTTTTATGCCCTCACCCTACGGGTAGGACGATATATATTATTTAATACGACCCAAAAGTGTAACACATAAAAGGAGTCACTTTAGCCCCTATGTTTCTTTGAACCAAATTCGATTCATGAATTTGTAAGTCGTTTGAGCCATGTCCATCGGCCTTTCTGTCTGTCCGGTTGGCACGCGCGATAACTTTCTAAAGACTCAACCAAATATTTTGAAATTTTGCATGAGTTAATATTTCCCCAAAACTACTTACGGTATTACAAATGGGCTACATGGACACGCCTCTTCTAGTACCTTCCATACAAATATATCATTCCGCCCACTTTAGATATCGAGTAATAATATTAACACAAGCAACGCGATCGTGCCCAAATTTTGTATTAAGTAAAGCTACAGCAGGATAAAATTTTAGAGAAAAAAAAATTAAAGTCTAGTCCACGCCACTTCTGATATCTCCAATACAAAAGTACTATTCCGCCCAATTTAGAAATCGAGTAATAATATCAATACGCCTAACGCGATCATGCTCAAATTCTGTATTTGGTAGAGCTACAGCACGATAAAGATTTGAAGAAAAAAACTGAAAGTCTAGCCACGTACTTTCTGGTACCTCCCATACAATTGAACCATTTCGCCCAATTTAGAAATCGAGTAATAATATCAATACGTCCAACTCGATCGCGCCCAATTTCTGTATTTAGTAATGCTACAGCATTATAAAGTTTTGGAGAAAAACTGAAAGTCTAGCCACGCCCCTTCTGATACCTTCCATACATATAATATCAATACACCCAATGCGATAGTGCCCAAATTCTGTATTTCGTTCTATATTTCGTTAAGCAAATTTTATGTTGTTACTAAGGGTGAGGGTATATGTAAGTCGGTTTATCCGACTGAAACTTTCTCACTTGTTTTAACTCGGTCTAACTCGTTCGAGGGGACCCGTGGGACCTTGAAAAATACAGTTGGATTCGTCTTGCAAATACCTTTCATTGGACTTCCCGCACCCAGCGAAACGCTGGGACACGTATAACTTTTTTTTGGCCGATATAACATTTGCTTAGTAAGAACTGTCGACACCGCAAAATTTTCACTTGTAAACAATGAAAAATAAATATTAAAAAAAAAATATTTTTACAAAGAAACATTTTATTTGTCGATAAACCAATTGTTTTATAAAAAAAAAATATTTTTTTTTACAAAAATTATAAAAAAAAATTAGTTTTGATTATGTGTCACATTTTAAAAATGAAAAATAATTTAAAAAAAAAAACATTTTTTTTTATTTTTTTACAAAAATAATTTTTTTGTTACAAAAAAATATTTTCATAAAAAAAATAATTTTCACATGTAAACCATGAAAAATAGATATTTTTAAAAAATATATTTTTTTGTAAAAAAAAAAATATTTTTGTAACAAAAAATATAAAAAATTTTTTTTTTTTAAAATATCTATTTTTCATTGTAATACAAAAATAATTTTTTTTTATAATTTTTGTAAAAATAAATATTATTTTTTTATAAAACAAATAGTTTTTCGACAAAGAAAATGTCGTTGTAAAATTGTTTATTGGTAGATTTTACACAAAAATTTAGAAATGCAAATCGTTACAATTTTTTTCCAAATAAATAAAAAAAAAATAAAATAATAGATAGATTTCATAGGTAGATTTTCTTCATATATTGATATGTGTTCACCGCTATTTGTTATGTTCAAATAAATATTTTTTTATGAATATAATATATATTGGCAGATAAATACGTTTATTTTTAATTTAAAAAAATTTTAAATATATTGTTTAGACTACAGCATTTCTTAAACAATTCTAGTGCAGAGAAAATGACAAAATTCGATGGATAAGTTATCAAAATTATGTGATTTTTTCAATTTGACAATTATTTAATTTTTATAAATTTAACAGAAGAACAACCGCAAATTAGCGGTTAATTGTTAATTGTTTTTTTTTTATGTTATAACTAAGTTCCAGATTAAAAGGAAAAACTCCTTTTGCAACTTTTAGGAAAACATTAGTCACTCTGTATGGACCGGAATCACAATAAGTTTCTGACGGCATTAATTACTTATATCTCCTAGACATAACAAAAAATTCAATATCCAATTGTTTATTATTATTTTTTTTCTATAATATGTCTTAATTTTAAACCCAAATACATGATGGGGTATGATCAAATATTTATTTACGGCATTCCATTATTTTTTTTAGTAATGTTGTTCCTCTATATATGTATCGATTCCAAAAAACTTTGTCTTTGCTGTGTACTGCGGTCTTTGGTTTTTTCTTCTTCTTAAGAAATTTGTAAATTTGTCACGTCCATGACTCTAAAATACTTTGTTCGAATATTGAGTATTGCAAATTTGTTACTATTGTTTCGTTCAGTTCAGTTGAGTCTATTAAGCCTATGTGTCGGTTAATACACTTAACTTTGATCGAAAATTTACCGTAACTGACGTACGTATATGTGGTGTTTTGAACATACATTAGGTGGTACCCTAAATTTGAGGTCTTAGGTTATGTTTTTGTAATGTTTGTTGGTGAAAAAAAGTATCACGTACTATGTGGATTTAACCCTTTAAAGTATGGCGGGACTTAAAAAACATTGTCTTATGCAGAAAAAAGTAGGGCATTATTTTTGCTGAATATTTTTTAGTTAAGACCATAATACAAAAATATTTTATTTTTATATTTATATTATTTGAATTTTGTTAAAAAGTATCACGTATACCAATTTAACCCTTTAAAATATGGCGGAACATAAAAAACGTTGGCTGATGCACGAAAATGTTTGGCATATTATTTTCTAAATACTTTATAGTTAAGACAAAAAATACAAAAATATTTTTTTTTAATTTATATATAACCCAATATTGTTATGTTAAATACATAAAAAATATTTTTAATATTACAAATATATAATTTATAACAATTTTAAATATAAATCACTAAATTATATAAATAAAAAATATTTAAATATTGCCAATTCATAATTAATTATGTTATTAATAAAATAAAAAATATTTAAATATTACTAATTCATAATTAATACCAAATTAATTATGAATAAGTAATATTACAAATTAATTATGAATTAGTAATATTTAAATACTTTTTATTTATATAAAATTCTAATATGAATATAAAAAACTAAATTGTTTTTTAATATCATATCTTTAAAATACTATTTATATTTCTCTAAAAATATTTTATATGTATATCTAAAAATATTTCAGAATTTTAGAGTAAAAAAATCTACCAAACGTATGTTTCATTTTTAAAAACAACTAAAAACATTTATAATGAAATAAGTTGTAAATAAGAAAAAACTAGGAAGCGAAAAGCTGTAGAAAACAATTGTACTGCAGTTTCATTCAGTTTTTTTCATATATGTAATTTATTTTATCTGAACATCCGGCTCGCAAAGTGTTAATGTGTATACAGCGACGATATGTATAATGTATAACCATTAAATAAATAAATGCATTTCACATGTTTGTCCAACTAATTGTAAATCAAGGTTTTTAGTATTGAGTATTTCTTTATGTTGAAGACAAACTCAACCTTCGCTTTTAATAATAAACGAGCACCCAAAAAAGTACAATACAAATAAAATTAATCTTGTGCATAAAACTTGTTAAAATATTGTCAGGTATTTTTTTTTCAAGAAATTGATAAATTAGAGCAAAATTTTGTTAAATTTTCATTGCAAAAGAATATAAAGTTATTAAAAAACTAAATTGTATGCTCTTTATTTTAAAGATTTGTTCAATATACAAAAAAATATTTTTATTAAAATGATACATCTAAACAATTCGTATGTTATAAATTTAAAAACAAATAACAATACTGTTGAAATTTATTAGAAAATGTAAGACAAATAAATATACATTAACTCATCAGATTCTAATTGAAATCTGTCAGATTTATTTTTGAATATAATGTTATTTCTACTATGTAATCCAAATGAACTTTTTGTTTCTTAAGACAAATTGTATAATAATATAAATATATAAGACAAATAAACATCCATTAAAACATTAGATTCTAATTACAATCTGACAGAATTAATTTGGAATATTATGTTATTTCTCCTATGTAATCCAAACGATATTTTTGTTTCTCAAGTCGAACATCAAAATAGTATAAATATAAATATAAGGCAAATAAATATCCGCCAAATCATCAGATTGTATTCTAAATCTGACAGATTTATTATGGAATATAATATTAATTTTCCTATGTAATCCAAACGAAATTTTTGTTTCTCAAGGCAAATAATATAAAAATATAAGAAAAATATTATAATAGTATAAATATATAAGGCAAATAAACATCAATAAAATCGTCAGATTGTATTTAAAATCTGACACATTTAATATGGAATATACTATTAGTTTTTCTAGGTAATCCAAACGAAATTTTTGTTTCATAAGGCATATAATATAACAATATAAATATATAAGACAAATAAATATCCATCAAATAATCTTAAGATTCTGTTTGCAATCTGACAGATTTAATTTGGAATATAATATTAATTTTGCCTATGTAGTACGAACGAAATTTAGTTATGTTTTTTATTACTATTTCGAGTTGATGTTGAACCTAATTGGGACCGGCCGTGGCATAGTGGTTAGAACACGCGACTACCATGCGGGAGATCACAGGTTGAACTCCTGGCTCCAGTCATCTTAAAAAAAAAGAAAAAAATGTCTTTCATTGTCGGCTCCCCTTGAATGTTGTCGATAGCAACTTCGCAGTATTAGTGTCGAGTCAATCGGCATGTCTAGTAAGAGCTTCTCAAACAGTAACATTCGCATTTGTCGATAAACAAGTAGGTGCCGTTAGTTGTGAAGGTAAAAAATGTGAAAGCGTGTTCATTCATGGGGTGTAAAGGGAAATTAAGTTTTTTTATTGGACCTAAATGCACCATCATAGCATGACTATTAAAATCATTAGCTCTTCCCTTATGTCTAAGCATAGTAATACATATTAACATACATACCGAGGCGGTCTCATGCACTTCCTTTAAATCTCTTATAAAAATTATTGTAATACAATCGAATTAAGTTTTATGTTTCTTATCAAACTCACAATAATATTAATGTTTATAATTGTGATTGTTAAATTAAAATTTCCGCATATTAACTTAAAGTTAACAATCTTCTTTCACATACTAAACATTTATCAGTTAGTTGTTTATCGAAACTTAATTATATGCAGTCGCAGTCGTATAAACACGTACCAGTCATAAAATCTCTTTCTCATATATTATAGTTAAACTTAAAAATAGTTATTCTTATAAGTATACATATGTTTTGATGGAGATGCATCACTATCAATATATGTAAGTACACAGCGTAAAGATAACTGTAGTATTACATCGCTCAGAATTGTACATATTCGTAACTACAACAACAGACAGATGACAGATTTCTGGCGCTGTAATCATTGCTCTGTGAGCGCCAATCATGTAACGATGTAATATCACTTACATGTGCCCTATCTATAGTTCAGTAGCTTAGCAAGCCTCCGTAATGTGTATTTTGTTTTGTTGTTGTTGGTTTGTGTTATTAGCTTAAATTTATCTTTCCATCTGTTTGGTTTTTAATAATAGGCTTTGATTATTTCGTATGTGTAAGTGTCGCGTACATCATCACTTGCTACACAAATATGAGTTTCAGTTAATTAGATATGCGCTACACTGTCTTCGGTGAAGCGTGTCATGAACGCCTCTAGGCAATTTCACAGCTTCCAAGTTTGGGAAACACTGTGTTTGGTTGCTCATATCGTTTGTTACACTTTAACAATTGATTAACCCGTAGTGACACATAGTTATTGTATAATTCCATAAGGAACATATATGTATATTTTCATTAAAATATCATCAGATCAAAAATGACAAAAATATCGTCACAGATATGTTCAAGTAACAAATTGTGTTTAAAAAAAATATAGATTTTACACAAAATGGTGTTTCGAAGCAGAAAGTACTTCGATTTCACTAGTTTACAAAGAAATGCGTTTGTTGCGTCCTTAGAGTGAAATTTATTTTTTGTATGTATTAATGTAAAATCAAAACAGGCGCAGAAATTCCAGTCAGGTGAACTGACTGATAAATACCCCCACCCATTGGGTGTATTGATATTATCACTCGAGGTACGAGTAATACTCCTGTTAAAGCTTTAATAAAAAAGAATTTGGGCACAATCGCGTTGTGTGTATTGATATTATTACTCGATTTATGAAACGGTCGGAATGGTACTTTTGTATGGGAGGTAATAGAAGCCGCGTGGCTAGACTTCCAGTTTTTTCTCTAAAACTTTATCCAGTTATAGTTTTACAAAATACTGACTTTGGGCACGATCGCGTTGGTTGTTAATACTCGCTAATAGCTAAAGTGGGCGAAAGGTATATTTGCATGGGAGGTACCAGAATTTCCTGATAAAGCTTAACAATATACAGAATTTTGGTACGGTCGCATTGGGTATATTGATATTATTACTCGATTTCTAAAGTGGGTGGAATGGTACATTTGTATGGGAGCTGCCAGAAAGGGCGTGACTAGACTTACCGTTTTTTCTCCAAAACTTTATCTTGTTATAGCATTACTTATTTGGGCACGATCTCCTTGGGTGTATTGATATTTTACTCGATTTCTAAAGTGGGGAGTCGCCATTTTTCAGTAAATTGTGAATAAATTCAGAAGTTGTGGACCGATTTCAATGAAATAAAGCTCCTTTCATTCAAAATATATTTGGCTATATGATTTTAGACCAAAACTAGGAACTTTGTCGCATTTTTATTTTTTATGAATTTTTAAAAAACAAAGATTTTCTTATTTTATAAAAATGTTTATTTTTTCAAAACTTCTGAAACTACTGGGCAAACTTTAAACCAATGTAGGCTCGTCTTAATGATAATTTTATTGGCCAATTTTGGATATCTATTTTAATTGAATAGGGTAAACAGTTTTTAAATTATTCAAATATATGTAGTGGAGGCGCCTTCATTTTCGTCATAACAGTATATCGCGATAAGTCTAACTGATAGAAAAAAACCAAGTGCAGATTCGGATTCAGCGTCCTTAAAAACCACATTCAGTTCTTAATCAACAAATACCTTGTTCCCTTGTGTTTTCTATGAATTTTTTTTTTTAATATTTTGTTTGGGATTTTTTTCACAAATGAGCAATTCCACTTAAAACTGTCCTTAATAGGAAAAATATTGTTAACTTATTTATATATAAAAATATATTTTCTTTTCTCTTTATTTATTACAATAGTTTTCTTTTAAAAAAAAAAACCAAACTCTTGTGTGGGTTTTGGTAAAGTTTTTACTTTGTATGTATTAAAATAAGTGTTTTGTATGTTAATATAATTATTAAAATTATCGGTCACACCCGTCACAACAAAAATTAAAAAAAGTTTAATATAATTGCCTTTTTATATACAAAAACCTTGATTATTTGAAACCATAACAAAGTAAGGGAAAGTAATAATGGGCAATTCCATTGTAAGGGTGTGACCATGTTACTCACATTTTTGGTTATAATTTTATAGTTTGAAATTTTATAAAAAATCGAATTTTAATACAGGGTGGCCCAGAAAGACCGAAGTGGTGTGAATTCCTTATAACTTTTTATTTAAGACATATTTTTTTAATTTTTTGTTTTTTAAATACAGTAAATTTATAGGGAATAAATAGATTAGTTATTCAAAATGATATCCCGCAAGTGGTGGCCATTTTCTGCTTCGCACAAATGTGCTCTTTCCAACACATTTTCCATGACCTTTCGCAAAACTTCCGGTGTTATATTGTTAATTTCATCTCGAATATTGGTTTTTAATTCCTCAATAGTCCTAGGCTTATTAACATAAACTTTCCCTTTTAAATAACCCCAAAGGAAACAGTCTGGTGCGGTTAAATCCGGGGAACGCGGAGGCCAATTAAAATTGCTTCTACGCGAAATTATTCTTTCACCAAAGATGTCGCGTAAAAGAGCCATTGTGGCCCTCGTAGTGTGCGCTGTGGTTCCATCCTGTTGGAACCATATTTGCGGATAGTTTTCCACGGCTGGCCTTACAAAATTTTCCAACATGGCCCGATATCGATCACCATTGATGGAAATGGCGACACCTCGAAACACCGCACCAAACAGTACACGTAACTGGGTGTAATTGTCGTTGATGAAGTACTCTCGGGTTTTCCGTAGCCCATATCCTACAGTTTTGCTTGTTAACGAACCCATTTAATTGGAAATGGGATTCGTCACTCATAACTAAGTTAAAATAGAATTTGGATTCTCTTGTGCTTTTTGCTGGAAATAAATTGCATAGTCAAGTCGTTGCTGGTAATCTGTAGGTTTCAATTCTTGCACAAGTTGAATTTTGTATGGAAACATTCTTATGGTATGCAAAATTCGCTGCAGCGACCCTCTTGAGACGCCAAGTTGTGTCGAACGTCTCCTGGTTGATGTTTCTGGATCCTCCCGAATACTCTCCTGTACCATTTGAATATTGCCAAATGTGTGGACAGTTCGTAGTCTGCCGGAACCAGGAAGGTTCCTTACTGCTTCTTGTTGCCGAACATTTGCAACCAGACGGTTTATTGTTGAATTGATGACGGTATGCACGCTGAGTCAACACAATGGACCTTTGGTTTGAAAAGTAAATTTCAACGATTTGGGCACGTTGTTCAGTTGTGTATTGCTCCATTATAAATTGTCCAAGTCTTCTTTACAAAATACTGAAAAAAAAATATATAATAAAAAAGTTATAAGGAATTCACACCACTTCGGTCTTTCTGAGCCAGCCTGTACTAAGTCACATCCTTGGCAGTAATTGGTCACATCCCGTCTCATTTTCTATAAGGTTTTTTTTAGAAAAACTAACAATCAGTGTTATCTTAAACAATTATCTACATCAAAATTATTGTGCGCATTTTACAGAAATTTTTGCAGAATATAACCTAAAAGTCATATTTCTTTAAAACTCAAATTTTTAAGGACACACCCATCGCAGTTCTCTAATGACCATTTCTAGAACATATATCGTGTTCGTTTTGTTTTTGCAATTCTGGAATAGTAGACTTTTTTTAAAGTATATTTTATATTTTTGAATTATAACGAAAAATTTGAGTATCACGGTCACACCCGTCGCAATGGTATTACTCATAACGTAATTTATATTAAATATATTAGTTAATTAAATATATTATTAGTATTTCTGCAAGTTATTAAAAGTTTTTAAGATTAACATCCTTGGGAATCGTAGTCTTTTTATTTTTTGAATAATATAATTTATATTTTTGACTCATAACAAAAAAATTTGAGTATTACGGTCACACCCGTCACAATGGAATTGCTCATAACCTAATTTATATTAAATATATTAGTGAAATTTATCTACTTAAAGGTCCACAAGAGAAATATTTTTTTTTTTCATAAGACATTACAATAACGTCATGCCTTAAAAATTTATTTATCTCTTTTATTAACGCTGTGTGATCTGTTTTCCATCAAAATCTCGTGTTTTTTTGTGGAAAAATCATGAATGAACTAAATTCCACAAATAAAAACATCTAAAACATACAAAAAAAGTTGGCCGTAGTTAACTTCTTTTGTATATCAAAATGTAAATTATTGCCATCGAAACAATACGATTCACGATGACACATTAATTAACGCATGCGTGTATTCAACATATTGAGCTTATATCGAGACCAGTAAATCTTATTCTAAATTATGACGACAGGGGATTTCTGGTGAAGATATTTAAAGTGGTCTTACTACTTACGTAAATATTCACGTTTGCTGTTTGACGCTACAGATGAAGAGTTTTCGTTGTTTTTGGTTAGAGACTTGTTTTGAAATTTCGAAAACAAATAATATGCATTATTCATAGCGGCAAATGTCGCATAGTGCAATTAATGGATATATCGGAAATATTTATTTGGCTTGACTATATCGTTTTGCATTCTTTTTTGTGAAATATTTATATGCAAAGCAAAACAACGCACTGTGGAAACATCAAGAAACAAACAACAATTTCTATACTTAGTTACTCCAATCTCTTAATTTTTTTATCCTGATCAAAGTTTACTGAAAAAATATATTTTTCTGCCAAAATTACCAAATTAATTTTTGTGTTTACTTTTATCAGCAGATTATCAGGAGTGTTATTAAAGTGAATCAATTTGCAAACCTTTGTTGACTGTACGGTTTTTTTAAAGTATTGTTGCTTTTGATTTTATTTCTCACTTTCTATTTTGTGAATTTTTTCTTCAAATTCTACCAGTTCCAATTTATTCCACTTATTTTAACTGTGTATTAATCTATCTTTCACAAAATCTCTTTTCAATATCGATTAATCGACATAAATTTTTTTCCAATTTAATTTCTATTGATTTTGTTTTTTTTTTCTCCACTACATACAATTTTATAAATATCATCAATTATATCTGTCGAATCTATTTAGACATTTTATAACATCGCAAAAAACTTGTTTACAGATATGTGTGTGTACTTTACTGTGTTCCATATATAAATAGACAGTTCTCAGCAATAACGCCAAATACTAAAAAAAAAAAACTTTCAAATATTAATGATTTGCTTTTACGTTTATTCTAATTTCAGATGTCATATCTATATTCATCATTTGCGCAATTAGTAAGCGTTCACTGCAAAACAACTGCGGCGGCGACATCGAATGTGCCTGTCAACCAGTGTAAACGGGATCTTTTAAATTATGGCTATGAAAAGTTACAAACTTTTACGGACACCCAGCTGGAGATTTTGGATCCGTATCAGAGAGGCGCCAGTGAATTAAGTAAGTTTGGTTGACGGATATAGAAAAAAAAAATAACAACAGCAAAGAGAGTTAACAATTTAGTAATTAGCAAATGGGTTATAACAATTTTGGATTACTAACAACAATTAGCAAATGAATTATCAAAAATTATGAAATAATTATTAAAATTTTGAGCGCACATCCGTTAAGACAAATTCAATACGTAAATAGTACAAAGGTGACAAAAATGTATTAATAAATTACAAAATGAAACACTACGATTAATATTTTTGAAATCATGAAGTAATAACTTTTCAAAAAAATCAATATCCTCGTTCTACTTTTTAGTTGATTTCTGAGCAGCATAGAATAAATTAAATAGATATAAAAGTATAAATAAATATATTTTAATTTTATTTTCATTTTTTGAATTTTTTTATTTTTATATTTTTATATTTTTATATTTTTATATTTTTAAATTTTTATATTTTTATATTTCAACATTTTAATATTTTTACATATTTATATTTTATATTTTTGAATATATTTATATTTTTATATTTTTATCAAAACATAAAAATATTAAAATATTGAAATATTAAAATATTAAAATATTAAAATATTAAAATATTAAAATATTAAAATATTAAAATATTAAAATATTAAAATATTAAAATATTAAAATATTAAAATATTAAAATATTAAAATATTAAAATATTAAAATATTAAAATATTAAAATATTAAAATATTAAAATATTAAAATATTAAAATATTAAAATATTAAAATATTAAAATATTAAAATATTAAAATATTAAAATATTAAAATATTAAAATATTAAAATATTAAAATATTAAAATATTAAAATATTAAAATATTAAAATATTAAAATATTAAAATATTAAAATATTAAAATATTAAAATATTAAAATATTAAAATATTAAAATATTAAAATATTAAAATATTAAAATATTAAAATATTAAAATATTAAAATATTAAAATATTAAAATATTAAAATATTAAAATATTAAAATATTAAAATATTAAAATATTAAAATATTAAAATATTAAAATATTAAAATATTAAAATATTAAAATATTAAAATATTAAAATATTAAAATATTAAAATATTAAAATATTAAAATATTAAAATATTAAAATATTAAAATATTAAAATATTAAAATATAAAAATATTAAAATATTAAAATATTAAAATATTAAAATATTAAAATATTAAAATATTAAAATATTAAAATATTAAAATATTAAAATATTAAAATATTAAAATATTAAAATATTAAAATATTAAAATATTAAAATATTAAAATATTAAAATATTAAAATATTAAAATATTAAAATATTAAAATATTAAAATATTAAAATATTAAAATATTAAAATATTAAAATATTAAAATATTAAAATATTAAAATATTAAAATATTAAAATATTAAAATATTAAAATATTAAAATATTAAAATATTAAAATATTAAAATATTAAAATATTAAAATATTAAAATATTAAAATATTAAAATATTAAAATATTAAAATATTAAAATATTAAAATATTAAAATATTAAAATATTAAAATATTAAAATATTAAAATATTAAAATATTAAAATATTAAAATATTAAAATATTAAAATATTAAAATATTAAAATATTAAAATATTAAAATATTAAAATATTAAAATATTAAAATATTAAAATATTAAAATATTAAAATATTAAAATATTAAAATATTAAAATATTAAAATATTAAAATATTAAAATATTAAAATATTAAAATATTAAAATATTAAAATATTAAAATATTAAAATATTAAAATATTAAAATATTAAAATATTAAAATATTAAAATATTAAAATATTAAAATATTAAAATATTAAAGTATTAAAATATTAAAATATTAAAATATTAAAATATTAAAATATTAAAATATTATATTTTTAAAATATAAAAAAAATATAAATATATAAAATATAAATTTTAAATTATAAAAAAATAAAAACCAGTATAAAAATAAGACCCAAAAATGGATAAAACTGGCACCCTTACCCTTAATGAATTAGAGAGATGCCCGAATGTATTTTTCGAAAACCTCCCTAAAAGGGACAAAACTGGTATAATCACCCCAATTTTATTCATCACACTTTTAGGTCTAAAAAAGGCCCAAAAGGGAATAAATCTGGTACCATCACCCAGACCAAATGGCTAAAGGTTTAATATATTAATACCCTTACCCTACGGGTTGGGGGGTATGTATCATTTGATACGACCCAAAAATGTAACACATAGAAGGAGTCACTTTAGACCCTATGTTTCTTTCAACCAAATTCTTAAGACGCTTCAACCAAATTTTTAAGTTGTTTGAGCCATGTCCGTCTGCACGATTACTTTTGCTAGACGAAACAAATTGTTTTGAAACATTGCTCAGGTTAATATTTCCCGACTAAATCTTTCAGGCCTGTTCTGTAAATCACTTGATTTCATATCAAATGCGGTTTTGAAATCACACGTGTGTTTTTTTCCTGTTCTGTAAATCACACGATTTTGTATTTTTCGGTGTGATTTGAATTTTTCAAAATCACAACAGCTGATTTTTTGACTCATTTTGTTGTGATTCAATTAAGATTATTTAAGTGAGTTGCAATTTTTACGTTTTTTAGTTGAAAAAGAAAGAAAAGTTTAAAGTAAAATGCCGGGTGATATTCCAACCCTATTTCGGGACTTATCCAAACCTATCAAGCAAAACGAAATCACTAACAAATCACAAACAAATTCACAGATACACAAAGGTAGTGTCTCAAAAAATTGCTAATTTTAGAGAATTTATTGCGCTATATGTGTAATTTTACAACATAAATTAAGAAATAACACATGTTGTTAATAAATTCAACATTTTATTTTTAAATTCCCATAAAAGTACTCGTAAAAAAAGCATGTGATTTGAAATCGAAAGGCCATTTTTGTGATTTCAAATCACTTTTGTGATTTGTGATTTTCAGAACAGGCCTGTTTTTTCTCATTTTTTCTGAATCATTTTCGAAATTTTTCAAAAATATTTAATTTAAGACTCAAAAAATATAGAACGTGGAAGTTTCATATCTTAAAACTACATACTAAAATGGAGAAAATACTTTCTTTCTTAGGAGGGCAGTGTTAAGATGTAGTGTAATTTAGATTCGAAGTAAACCTACAACTTACGACAGTTATCATTTTAAATGATATGTTTTGAATTTCAATTGATGAGTTTTAAATTAAAATTTTTTGTTTTTTTTTTGTATTTTTATTGACAAATTATTGAATTTTAATTGAAGTTTTTTTTAATTACAACTGATATTTTTGAATATTAATTGATGAGTTTCGAATTTCAATTTTTTTTTTGGTATTTTAATTGACATATTTTTGATGTTCAATAGAAGTTTTTTTTAATTTCAAATGAAATATTTGAATATTAATTGCCGAGTTTTTTAATTTCAAATAGAATTATTGAATATCAAAAATATAATTTTTGAATTTCAATTGATTTTCGTTCAATTGGTATGCTATAGTTACAAACCTACACCTTTATAATATTTTTTTTCATCTAATAACAAAATTTTATCTCACCTTACCCTTCTCTCGCTCTCTTCCACAGTTTGGACTTCTATCATGAGAGATCATCCCAGTTCCCATCTGATAACAACACGCAAACCATTGCCTACACCGCCAGCAACAAGTATCATCATTTTGACACCACAAAAATCCAGTACGATTAAACCCAATGTAGCTGACGACGATGCCACAATCACCACAGAGACACAATACCCCCAAAATCCCATGTTTGATATGACAGAACAGAAACATCAATATGCCATGGACATGGACATAGCCTATGGTTATCCCAATATGCCATCAGCTCACAATCCACAAATCGAAGTATTTGATGTGACCAACTCCCAAAATACTTATCTCACTGGACCCTCAGTGGTGCGTGTCAATCCAGATGGTTCTCCCGTGGAAGAGGATAGGAATAAACCTTTGGCCAAAGATGATGATATGGAACATTTTGTGTCGCCGCTTAATTATGCGCCGCGAGAGGAAGACATTAAGACGGGCGCGGCCGCCGCTACCAACTCAAATGGCAAACATCGTAAGATTGCCACCATCAATGCTTTGAAGCAACAATATTTGGCGAATTTGGCAATGCAACAGCAGGAGCTGCTGCCCCCATTTGAGGATGGACATGGACGTGGACGTGTACGTGATCAACGTCAAGCCATAGCATTCAATTATGAAAGGGCACGCGTTTAAATAAGGGCAGTGCAAGGAGTGCTTTATCAAAATTTTCGTTAATTCAAAGGTTTCTACAAAGAAAACAAAATATTTGTCATATTGATATTTTCGGATTTTTTTTTTGCAGTTGAAATGACAAATGTTTACTTAATTTCTTTAGCTTTACTTTAAAACTTAACTGTAAGGAATATGTATGACTGTGTGTGAGTGCATGTAAGACAGAGAGTGTAGATTTGTTTGTTTGTGTATGTGTATATGAGTGAATGTGCAATTGTATGAATTTATATACATAATTTAAAATTACATTTTTTTATATTTAATTTTCGTTAGTGTTAAGTACATTTTTTTTAGTGCTAACTCATGGAACAATTTACATACAATAATTTTATTTTTTATTATTTTAATTTTCACATTTATATTTCGTTTTTACACTTGTGTACACTTTACCACACATTTTGACGAAGAAAATATTTTTTTTTTTAATTATTTATTGAGTGCTTTAGTTTTTAAGGTTATTATTTTTATTAATTTAGTTACTTATACAAGATTTTAATTATATTAAATAAAATGAATTAAAAACAAAAAGAAAAATAGTGTTTGATTTTAGGAAATGAATTGTTGTTAAGTGAATTGACAATGGTCAAAAGTGAAAAAAGTGAAAAAAATTCATATAAACACCATTATTTTGTAAAATGTTTCTTTAACGTCTACATATTAAAGTTAAGGAGTAAATTATTTTAAAACTTATTTCAAAATGACGCAGCTATTGTACTTTAAAACAGATTTAAAAAATCAAACAATTATATTGCTAAATTTAAAAATGCCCCCCACTTATTGCATATCCACTAAACAAAAGGAAGTAACCGAATTATTAACAAATACTGTACTTGCTATAATTTTGTGAGTTGTTTTTTTGCCCATCAAAATTTTCATCATAAATTTACGCATAAGCAAATATAAAAGTGCTGCTTTAAAAAAATTGATTAACATAATAATTATCATTTAGTACACTGTAAAATTAATTAAGAACCAGTTTTGTAATTTGAAACATTTGTTACGATTGCAATTCAGCCTGGCCGGACTTTCATATTATGATGATAATTTAAACATTACACTAACCCATATTATTATGTATTTACGTCACAGCCAACAAACAGCAAAGTATTACAATAAGGTGTATTCATTATTATTGTCACATTAATAACATTTTCAAGTCAGTTAAACATCCTCCCGTTGACGCTGTCATTGTTATCGAAAAAAAGAACATTAATTACAAATCAAATGCATATATTATAATATGGGAATTTTGTAACGACAAATATATGGCGTTTTGTTTTGGTGGGAAATTTGTAATTGCATTTTTTTTTGTTTAAACTTAGAACAAGTTTTAAGTGGGCTACCCACAAAACGAGTGGGTATGTAATTAATTCCCTGTCATATTGTTCTCCAAACGACAAAATTTATAAAGATTAGGTTCATCAAAGCAACTGTCACATTTTTTTTCTTTCCATATTATTAGATAATTATCCAGTTTAAGTATTCGAATACTTACCGAACTATACTGCCCTCCTAAAAAGAAAGTCACATCTCTATTCTCTAGTTTAGAGATGTGTTACTTCTACGTTCTATATCATTAGAGTCTTAACTTAAATATTTTTGAAAAATTTCAAATATTATTTTAATATATTTTTGAATCGTGTTTGAAATTTTTCAAAAATAATTAAATTAAGGCGTCAAAGATATAGAACTCAAAAGTAACAAATGTCCAGAGTACAATAATTATATTATCAGCTAGTCCTTTCAGGTTCCGTTATGAAATTTTCTAAAAAATATAATTTTTCGAGAAATAGGTCCATTTGCATGGGAGCTACTACCAGAAGGAGTTGGCCAGATAATCATGTGTAATTTGACTGGATTCAGTGCACTTGTAGCAATTTATATGACAAACCCCAGAAGGGGTGTGCCAATTGTTTCGGGTATCTGAGGTTTTGCCTACTTTTACAATGTAATACAACTATCATCATTCTAGTATCCTTCAGCTTTTTGTTTGGAAGTTATAATATAAATAACAATTTTCAAATAAGTATGCCATTTAGTATGATAGGCACCAGAAAGGCTCGGACTATTCCGCCAGTTAGTTCTATTTCTGTTTCAGCCAAACACATTTCTTTCATCGGCAGTCCCTTCTATGTTGTCGACAGCAACTTCGCAGAAGTGTCGAGTCAATCGGCATGTCTCGGTAAAGCTTATAAAACAGCTGACATTCGCTGTCCCTTATCTCCTTAGTTGGATGTAAAGGGTTATGTACATAATAACTACATTTTTATAGAGATCAGTTAGGGTTAGTTGAGTTATCGCATCCACTAACAATATAGCCAGACAGAAGGATTTTTTTGTTTTCGGGTCGTATGGTTCAAACTCGTCGTATGGCGGACTCCAATATGAATCTGGCTAAAAACTCCCCACGTGCCACCATCGGGGGATGTATACCACCTTAGCACCGCTTTCGCATTACTTCTGTTTTACCAATCTGTATTTTTGTGCCCACGTCCAAGGTCCGCATATTTTATTTACGCCACTGCGCCCATGTCCGAATTGTTGCTACGACGGACGTGTTCCAAGAAGCATTTTACGGCATTCCAGTTGCCCTCACTAATTAGCATTTTCGGCACAATATTCGTGGCGGATGTTGTACCGATCTCTTTTTTAGCTGTTTGCGGCGCTTGATCCAACTGGAACAATTGAAAAACGTGTGTTTGGCGTCATCTAAAACTTGTTCCTCCTCGGATATACAATAGGGGGAAATACATGGCTCACTACTAGTCTTAAGAAGTGATGAAAATAATTTCGCATTAAGATTCCAAAACCTCTCCTTAAATGCTTAACACATACTCACGTATCACATTTTTTGGTAATGGGACGACACATTATGCGACGTGACTTCTATTGCAGAAATGTGTTATATTTGAAAATATCTCAATAACGGCATTATCTCTTAAAGTATACTAAAGCTCATGAATGTGAAAACTTGACAGGGATGTGTTCAAATAGCATATCTTGTACTAAATATGCTCAATCTTTTCCGCCTTGGGAGTGGAATAAACAATGCACGTCTTGTTTAAGTAGGTTGACCATTCCACGACTTTAGGAAGCACAACTGAATGCTATCGGGCGCGTCCACAGGTTGCGGACAGTGGAAGGTTTCGTAGATATTCGGAGCAGCTTCTAAGGCAGTTGCGGACAATCAGCTGTTCCGAGAGAAGAGTCTCAGAGGGTTTCCGGGTGGTGCCGGACTCCTAACAAGTTCTGAGTGCTTATGATACGCGGAACGACGAGGCGTTTAATTGGCTCCTTCAAATAACCAATAGCCATCAACAACTAGCGTCATTTCCTCTTGTTAGAGGCGACTGGAATCCTGGAGGCCATGATTCCAGTCCCAGTTCTAGGATCAGATGTGGAAGCCCATTCAGCTACTCATCTTAAACTTACTGATTACCGAAACCTCAAGTGAAAAGAGGCTCTATGTTCCTTGTAGGAACCAAAAGAATTCATAATAATAATAATGCTCAATCTTTGTACCAAAAACGTATGGTTTTTAATTTTATTGAATTCATGTAATGTCCATTTTTTTATTTTTAATTATCTTCTAATAAAAAAATCTCATGTCACGGTGTTTGTCGCATAAATCCTTCGAAACGACTCGACCTTTTTTTATGAAGTTTCGTAGGTATAGTTGGTAGGTATTTGTTTAATCATGAGAGTGGGGCTGGAGTGGACTAATTCCTAAAATGTATATTTATGTTCCCATTTTACTCAAAGCATCTTTGGGTTGAACGTATGGACCTATTTACCTGAGATTTTGATTATATTTTTGATTGATGATGAGAACAAAATTGCTGTACATATGGACCCGGTAGGTGGCGCTGGGGTAGAATTATACAGAAAAATTTTATGTCAGAACAACGTTCGCCGGATCAACTAGTAACACTATAAATGTGATTTTAAAAAAACATTAAATATATAATTTACAAGACTCAGCAGTTTCTGACTACAGAAATATAAATGATTAGCTTTCCTGACTCTCATGCTAAGCTGCTAGTTACACGTGGATACCTATTGTTTTTTAAATAAAAAATAGCCCATATCACTCAGAGATAACGTAACATTCAAATGGTAAAAAAATTTTGAAATCGTATTAGTAGTTTATAAGATTATCCCCTACATATAAACAAACACACAAACATCTTTTCTTTATAATATTTGTACGGATACAAATGCAAAAACGGTCTAAGGATAAAATATTCCGGAAAGCTTGATTAATTCGTGCATTTATAAAAATAGTTTAAATCCATTCGAATCTGTAATTGAAATAAGGGAAATATACATACATATAGGCAAATACACATGTAGCGCTGCCGACATTTTTTTTAAATAGACTGTGTATTATAGTTTGAATTCATTAGAATGAATAAAAAAATTATATTAATAGTGTACAAAAAAAACTAGGTATAACTGAAGGTCCAGGAAAATTCGTCTCTAAAAGAATTCGAGTGTTCTATTTTGAGCTCTAGGGCCCCACGGACGGACCCGGCCCAAACTTTGTTTCACCATTCCGATGTTTGTAGACCGTTGGCGAAGAATAATAGGTAATTTTTTTAAATAGACGATCCAAACCCATTTCTGGCAACCTGCTTTTTTTGTGTTTATGACTTTTTTTCATTTTTAGTTTCGAGTTCATTAACATTTTCGTACTAAAACGCGCTTTAAGATCCCAAAGATCTTTCAAAGGATTTTTCTTGTGGAATTGTTATCTTAAACAAGTTACTTTCGACTTGATATACTCTCGCAGATCAGATAAATCCATCGACAGCTCCGTTTAAAGACACCATTAGGTATTCTTTCCAAATACACGACAAAACTGTCCATAAAGAAACTCCATCTTGATTTTAAATACTTGAAATTCATAACGGCGCTTCAATTGCTTAATATCAATATTTTGCACCTGGCAATGCTGTTTATGTGTAATTGAGATGTATGCATCTCTTTCCTCTATGTGAACAATCTTTTAACTTAAGATAAATTACTGTTATCTGTTATCAGCTGTAACAAAAACAACAACGACAACATTGTGGAAAACTAGAAGAATAAAAACAAAACAAAACGACAATAGGTAAATACAATAAAAGCAATCGAAGGCACAACAAACATAGGGAGAAACTCCCTGAAAAACAGTTGATAAAATCAATTCGCAGCGAACGGTTGTACAACAAACGCGGTAATCTTACAAAATAAAAGCGCTAATCCTCCTTTATATGTTTATAATATAGAAAATACCAACAACAAATAATCAGAAGTGCTTTCGATTACAAAAAAAAAAAGAAAACTTCAATCAAAACAACTAACTATCAAGAGTGAAAGAAAATTTGCGACAATTTGCAAAAAGAGTTTGCACACAGGCCGAATACCTATAAGAAATATCACGAAGTTATTGTAAGTTAACCACGAACTAAAAAGCCGGTTCGTATATGTGCAAGTAAAATAAGATATGTATATATTTACATTAAAAGTATATGATTATATATCTGAGTTTTATATTCATATATGTATATTACTTGGTAAACAGCCACCAGGCATATTAGCTGCCCCTGCAGGGATATGGATATGTGTACATTCAGTTATTGTAACAGATACCAGAACTTATCATACAATATTCTATTTGGTATCAAGCACGACCGTCAGCCTAGCGATTGCTCTCGTTAATATATGGATTGACGTTTGTAAAATTTTACCCACAACTACAGCGTTGTTACGCCTATAAGTACATACAACTTGTTCTAATCAGTTCTGTAATGCTTAAAATTTATGTAACTGAAAACCACGTGTAGTTCCCCCACGTACGCCTTAACATGCGTCTGATGTGTTATTCTAGAAATTTCATCAAATCTTACCCATGTCTCATTGGATATTTAAAATGTTGGGCGCTTTTGGGAAGTTGTATTCCTAGCTATGCATATAAGACCAATACGAGTGGCGCAAACACACACACACATTTCTGGTTTGGCACGTATACCACCACGTTGTTTTTTTCTTGCCTGCTTGCTTTTCACTTCATCTTTCAAACAAACCGCTTCTCATTTACTTGCACTCACGCGTCAGCGATGGAAAATGTGATCGTCTGTACAATTTTGGGCAAAATTTCAGGAAACGGGGTAGGCGTTATAAAATTTTGAAAAAAAAAAAAATCGTAAATTAATGAAAAAATCAAGAAATTAGTCGTCGGACGGACCTATGTGGACCACAGGGTCTAAAACAAGGTCCCCAAAATATTTTATTTAACGCATGTTAGAGTAAAGAGCAAAGTAAGAGGAAAACATAACTGTCTTAGTTATCGAGTTATCGAACGATAAAATCAAAGTTTTGGGCAATTATTAAAAAAAAACGAAATTAAGGAAAAAATCAAGAATGCGAGATATTGAAATATTAGGCTCCGCAGTTTATTCAATAACTGTATTAGATATCGAGTTTTCGAGCGTTGAATCGAAATTGCTGGGCCAGAAGCAGATATTAAAAAAATTGAGAAAAAAACAAAAATTAAAGAAAAAGTCAAGAAATCAAATTAAAACAAGAAAACAAGAAGCTGGTTACAGATTTTTTTTCTTTAAATAAATTATATTTCAGTCTTAAATAAATAAAATAATATAAACGAATAAAAGGGTCTAAAACAAAAGCAATAAAAAAATATTTATTTTTTTTTTTTAAAGTATAATTTTTAAGTAGCAAATTAAGGGAAAAGATAATTTTTTTTTCGATAACTGTCTAAGTTATCTATTCAGCGAATGACAAAATCGAAATTTATTAAAAAAAGAAATAAAACTGAAATTAAAAAAAAAATCAAGAATGCGAGCCATCGAAATATTTGGCTTCCCAGTTTTTTCGATAACTGCCTAAGTTATCGAACGTTAACCCGAAATTTTTTGCGATAGGAGCAGAAATTAAAAAATTGAAAAAAAACGCAAATTAAAGAAAAAGTTAAGAAATCGAATTAAAAAAGGAGAAAACAAAAATTCGTTACAGATTTTGTTTCTTTAAATAAATTATATTTCAGTATTTTAAATAAATAAAATAATAAAAGCAATTTTAAATAAAAAAAAATTAGAAAACAAATTTGTACATGCACAAAATATAGAAAATTAATAATTTCGTTTCGCTGCCCGATGAGGACTCCTCAGATAAATGGGACTAAATCAGGACACGGCTTTTATTTTATTTATATTTATTTTAGAAAATAATTTTATTTTTCTTTAAAAATATCTTATTTTATGTGATGTAGGGCCGCTGTCGAAATTTTGTTTTAAAGCAACCGCTCGATATTTTATTTTTAAAAAAATTTATTTTAGAAAATAATTTTTATTTTTCTTTAGAAATCTCTATTTTTTTTTATTCCATTTCTTATGATTGTATACACTGAGCGTTTTGTAGTTGGTCTCTGACGTCGGGTCACCATATTATATAGTAAAAGTTATATAGTAAAAGACGTCACAAATAAAAAATAGAGGTACCACAGAATTCGTGAGAAAAATACCTTTCATTTGGGTACCCACACTTGGGCATTCCCAAGTCTACGCGATTTCTCCCACGCATTTTTTTTCTTTAATTTCTTTATTTTTTTTAAATTTTGTGACGCCTGCTCTGTGTCCTAATTCAGTCCAATTTTGTGTACTTTTGGAAAGTACTTTTTGGATCGTCGTTGTTGATTATTGTATTGCTTTAGAATCTGGTTTTTATTCCTAAAAAAAACTCGCTTTCGACACAAAGAGGCTGAAGTGCGAATATTGCTCGAATTTGAAATTTCAAAAATGGGACCCTTTGCATTTTATGATGACCACTTTAGAGGTCTTCGAATTATGCTTAAATTGCATTTTACGGGCGGTCAGGCTAAAAAAAGTCTAGATGTCATCCTCTTCAGTTTAATTTAATTTAAGGTCAAAATTGGCTTCGGAGCTCGAAAAAGGTTCCCTTTGGTGTTTATGATAACCTATCATAGAAACCACTATGGCGAAAATTTTTCATGAAAATCAATATTGATAAGCTTTTCAACGATATTCCTGTAAAATTTAGCGATCCGTTTTCAGATGTTTCATAAATTATGCGTTTTCTTTTATTTAATAATTTCCACATTCAACCAAAAATAAATAAATATACCATCGTCGATTGTCCACATCCTAAACTTGTTCCTTGCCAATACAACTGTATTAATCTTTATACATTATACATCCGTCCATAAATCACAATAATGCGTACATCTTTTTATTAAAAAGAAAATTTATTACTTTATTTGCTTCAACATTATTTGCGTACCTTTCTTTAGTACACTCTTACCAGCTGTGTCATCACTGTTATTTTACATCTTCTCTCTTGCCGCCACATGAATTTCTTCTCATTACTCCCGTCTCGCGCACCAGCTGTTTTGTTGTTTACCGCACCGCCTAGAGATGGTTGTCATAAGCGAAGGAATTTTTGTATTAAAAGAAAAATAATAGAAACGAATGGAAAATTGTAAAGAAATTAAAAATATTCAACCAACACAACTTTATTTAAATTGTTATTGCTGTGGTGTTTAGTAGTGCGCCGCAATTTGTAATCTTTGTTATAAATGGCATAATAATAAAGTCAAGTTTGTAATGAGATCTATTATTGTTACATGCTTATTTTTACATACTTTACCCACTCTAAAAAACTTTTCGAATGCTTAGCGTAGGTCTTTAAATTGAGGCCTGATGATCTGTAATGGCATAGATGGTCTTACTACTAGCTGACATTACATTTTCTGCAAATTGTAGGCGGAACCTGCCGTAACTATAAAATAGTTGTGCCTTAGAAGAAGGATACATAATTAAGTATCTATACACATTTTTCAATTTTGTCTGTAAATATTAAAGAGTCCTCAAGCTAATTTTGATCCAATCAATACACTTATCCTATCATTGCTTTTTTTTGCAGCCATCTTATCCGGTTTCAGCTGTAAGTGGTTAGATCAATGTTTTGCATTTATGGCTGAAGTACCTAGGTATACCTACCTCCAAAGAAATGTTGTCAATTTGTTGTACTTGTCTGCCTCCACATCTACAATACCCCCATACCTGTATTTACATTCCCCATCATCTGCTTGTCACACCATACAACATCACAACAGTTTTTATTTTCGAATTTCTTTTAACTTTGCTTCTCTGCGCTGCATTTTGTAAATAAAACATAGGCCAGACCGCCGGGGTTTTCTGTTACAAACTGCATTTTCTACAATGTGCAAGATTTCCATCATGACGACGACGATGAAAACAACAGCAATGTGATCTCCTCTACCCTGCTTACTGGCACCTACACTCACTGCATAACTTGGCGACGATTGGTAGTTACCACAGCAGCCTCAGTTGCTACAACTACAACTAGTAGTGCCCACTAGTAGTTTTGTTGTTTTTTCTATGCATGTAAAACACTTAAATACGTATGTATGTATGCATGTGTATAGCTGGCACAGAGGCAAGTGAAAAAAGTTTATTGACTTTTTGACCTCTAAAAGCACTTAATAATACATAGACCCAATGTAAAGGAGTACCGATGTGTGGGTTATGAGCTGGACATACATAGTCAGCTTATACAATGCAATGTGCAAATATATTTAGATGCAAATTTATGAATAGAATTTTGTGTGTACATTTTATTGTTCCAGATACTGCAAACTATTGAGATTTTACTTGGAAAGGGAAACTAGCAGCAGAATGTGGCATACTTTTATTGAATCTAAAGCTTAGAGAATGATTAATTTTATTAGGGGTGTATATTTAAGGATGCACTATTTAAATTGTATTTAATTGGGGCTATAGATTTAGGTTTATGTTAAAATTATAGGGGAAACACATCGTCGACGGCAAATGAAATTACGAGGGAGAGACGAATAGGTTAGTTATTTTTTTAATTTGTACCTAACCTATTCGTTAGTTATTTTTTTAATTTGTACACCGTAATATTCATAAAAAGTTATAAGAGGTTTATAAACCATTTTTAAGCAAATTTCGAGAAAACAGTATTCATAAAAAATTAATATCTTCAATAAATTAAAGCAGGGTTGTCCCTACATTAACCATGCTATAACTTGACGTTTGTTCAATTTATTGTATATTTATGAATTTGAGATCTTTATTTTGAGTTTTTCGGCATTTGCAATATGAGAAAGAGTCGTTGCTTGTATTCATTGTGTAGAAAATTGTCTTTATAATCATTCCGCAAATAAAATAATGAAATAATATTCGTGATGTAAAAACAATCAAAACAAGATAATAATGTAATCGGTATCCGATTATTATTTCGACAGGTGGAAAGGAAAATGAACGCTTTTAAGGCTTGAAGCTAATTTCTGCCGAAACTAATGCAGCTAGAAAGCTGTTGTCTACTATAAGAATCACCAAAAAAGTAAAAATCGATTTTTTCGACCCATAGGTCCCTTTTAACTTACCGGGTCACATATAAATAAATGTATACAATATAGTTAATTTTCAAATTTTGATATAAATCTACTCTCTCACTACAACAACGTAGTAAAATGAACAAAAATAAATTTTAACTATCATTACAAATCATTTACAATACATATTTAAGGAACACAACACAACAGTCATTGTTATAAAACTTATTTTAACAAGTACAAAAAGCAATTTCACTTTGTCTGACAATAAAGCTCTTCATGTAGTAATCTTTATGTAGTTTTATCAGTTTTGTTGTTTTTTTGTGGGTAGTATATAATAGGAAAATTTTCTACATTGCATGCGAATGTTTATTTTGAATTTTATCGATAAAGCACAAATTGGCCGAATTGTGAAGGGTTGTTATTGAATGAAGCACCTGTTCTCTGTCAACAACCAAGGATACGCAATACAAATATCTACACCATTGTACAAACTTATCATAGTTACCAAAACATAAAACATTGTTTACCTGACATTTTGGGCAGACACTACTACACGCAACTATATTGTAATGCTATTGTAATTTTTTATATGAATAAGACCCTTATATGCTAATTTATATGATTGAATGCTAAAAAATCCAGTAAGACAAAGTCTTTATTTTTTATTAAGTCAAAACAAGAAAGAAAAAGGTAATAAAATTAGATATTACTTAAATATATAAAAATGACCCTGAGGAGAATATGAAATGATATTATGTCGTCTGGTCTCAGGTTTGATAAAAAATATTTGGAGGTTTTTAGTCAAGTGTTGTACCCAATAGTAATTTAAAAGCAATTACTTTTTTAATGAGTCCTTAAATAAAAGTATATTGAACTAATGAAACTTTTTAATATTCATGCAATGTAAACCAATTTTATTGTACAGATCATTTAAGCAATTGACAGGTGTATTTGTGCTGCAATACAGTGCAAAATAGTTTTGTGATATCTTCTTTTATAAACCTAATCGTACTACATTAATTCTCTAATAATTACAAGAGTTTTCCCGGCAACCAATGGTACGACAACATTTCAGCTAATCAGTTGTTGTTTATTATTATTTTTGTTTACACATTTTTGTATGTCTTTTCTCTCTCTCTCTCTGTTTTTACGTACACGTATATTTTTATATATTTAACATATTCTTTCGATGAGAACGAAAACCATCATTGACTAATGGTGTGGGGATAGGGGTATACGGTTAATTTGTTTGTTTGCTTTAGAACAGTGCTCTGCTATTCTATTATTGCTAATAGAATCTGTTTTACAAGAGTTGTGGGAAATGGATTATGTGACAGCTAACAGGGCGGATAGCTATTTCGATAGTGGCCAAACTATCTCATCAGCTGTGAGATAGTGTGATAGTTTGCTCAGACTCCTCCACTATCACAAACCTTCTGTGTTAAACAGATTCTATTAGCAATAATAGAACAGATCTTGAACCGAACGAACAATGAAATCAAACTCATTATTTACGTACATTGATCAACAATACATAACAAGAGCATAGCAAATAAGTATTAAAATTTAAAAGTTCCATGTAATTAAATAAAATAACATAAATTTAAAAAAAAAAATTTTAAAAGAAGTATTTTTTTTTTAAATTTTTGATATTTTTTAAATTATTTAAAAGTTTTTAATTTTTATACAATTGAATAAGAAAATACTTTTTTAAATTACCATGATATGTTTGCCTTACTCCAGAATCGAAGTTGAGATCTAAAATCAGCTTGAATATCTTTGATCATATTAAGAGGTTATAATAGGATTTAATTATTTTGCATTTTCATTTTTGTTTATTTTTTCCTACAGCAATTTCAATATGCTTCGAAAATTTAAGTCATCTTATCCAACGTTAAAAAGAAAAAATCTTGGCGCAGCGTTTATATATTATTATATTAATATACATATTCTCATTTTCATAACATCATTTCATGCTCGACACATCTATGGCCGCCGAATACTGTATGTATATTCGTTTGCCTTATTGATAAGAGCATTTAGGGGTTTAACAAATCAAATGAGGACAAATGTTAATGATTCTCTATTATTTCTCAGTTTGCGTTTAGTTTTTTATATTTTATTTTGGTTTCTACTTTCTTTACTTTTCAACGTTTATTTTCTACACAGTATATATGTGTGAATTTGTTAGGTTTTTATTTTGTTATGTGCCGGATTTGTGGTACCGGTAAATTGCGTAGTTCTCAATTGTTTGAAATCTATTCGTGATACATTTTTCAATCTGAAAAGAACTGCCTGTCTGGCTGCCGTATTTATTCTTTAATATATTCAAAAACAATTCAAAACAAAAAAACAACGCGTTTTATTTAAAAAACAAAAACAAATATTGCGTAAGTTTGTAAATGTTGCAATCTTGTTGATTCTCAGACAAGTATTTGAAAAGAGAGATTAACAAAATAAATATTAAAAAATAATATAATAACAATAAATAGTTAGAGTTAAAAACGTGTTCGGTAGTTGTGTTTTTGTGCGTTTTGTGATACACTGTGCATATTTCTAGAACAATCAGTGTAATTTTAAAAGAAACATTAGGTTTAAAAAAAAAAAAAATTGTTATTCCCACCATCCAGGCTCCGAAAACACAAAAACCAAAGTAAAATATGCCGGCAAGTTAAGAAACCTTTTGGCTCACTTTTTTTACATTTACCAGGAAAATTTTCTTTTTTAAAATTGCATCAAATAAGGAAACAAATTAAGCATATAATAGCTGTAAACTATAAAAATAACATAAACATAGTGCAAAGAGTGCAAAGAAATGAAGAAGAACCACAAAATTGCTGAACCAGTGTTAAATGTGAAAATCCCGGGATGAAAATCCTTAAATGCCCTCGATCTGAAATCTAATAGTCAAAGCGGACTTTTATATATATTCCCATTGTAATAAATTTTTAACGGAAATAAAATCTTCCAATTTTAAACAGTCAGAAGAAGCGAACTTCCGTGAGAAATTTTTCAATTATTTAAAGTTGTTGTACAGCTGGATGTAGCCGGTGTGATAATTTTTTATAACGATTTTTTTTTCAATTTATCCGCACCACCGTTCCTTTGTAGACAACAAGGATTGCGTTTTGTTGGTAACTTATAACCGCTTAGCCATACAAATGTTATCCTATATACGCTAACGGGGATAAATATGTCCGCTTAGCTAAACGGCGATAAGTTGTACAGAAAAATAGTAAAACAAAATTAAATGTGACCAATAAAATATTGTTTTGTTTTAAATCAAAAATGTAGTACTGTCGCCTTAAAAAAATACTTTCGCTCTCAATTGAGAATTTAGTCCAAAAATCAGACAACAAAAAAACACCTTTAGTGTCTGTCACTATAATTTATTTCTGCAACCGGTCAAGGGCTTTCTCCATATGTTTTCAAAGCTAATTTAGCAGGAAAAAGCACAGTTGTCATTGATTAATATCTAGCATCTCAGCAGAAGTATGTTTTAAGAAAATCTACCTGAGGAGAGCAGGAAAAGAAAGTAAGAGACCTATGCCGCCACCAATAGCTTTCACTTGCCTTGTATAGCTGCCACTAGAATTAATTTTTACTTAACAGCAGTTATCGGGTTTTCGGGCTTCTGTAGGTTTTAAAGCAAAATGTATTTACTAGGCCTTACATACAACTTCATTTTAGATAAAACAACCCTTTCCATCTGCTATATCTGGTGCCATCTTTAAGATAAGGGGTAGAGGCACAAAGTTAAAAGGCACAATCATGATGCTTTCCAACATAACCCCTAGAATGTAATTTTCACAGCAAACACTTGAGTCTCAAACACGTCATGTTCGAAAATAGAATGGTCAACTCCCATACATTTGTCTAGAGATATTTCACCTAAATATCTAAAACGATATACTCAAATAATCTATATAAGTTTTTAGCCTAATATGTAAATGTCCCTCATAAAACGTGTATAAATTAAGAATAATAAATGAAACATATGCTTTTGACAGAAATATTTGTCAAAAATAAGAGTACCAACAAGTATTCTAAGCACAGAATAATATTAATCAGAATCCCCATCCACAGAATAATATTAATCAGAATCCCCATCTCTCTCTTTGTTCTAAAAATGCGAAAAATTATTTGTAGAGGCGCTGTCTGTCACTGAGAGGTAACTGAGAGAATGAGTGAAAGTGAAATTTGAGTTTTTGGTATATTACCAGTAACGCGCATCACAGAATAATATTATAAACAGAAGCCCTTTTTTGGTAGACAAAAATTGCCTGCAGGGGGACTCGTGTATGCTAATGGTACTAAACGCGCACTTGGAACACTCAAAGCGCACTTGGACACTCAATCTGTTTTTTCTCTTCATCTATTTTATAGACTTTGGTCTCATATATATTGTAAATATATGGTGGTATGATAGTAACTATGTATAATGCACATGTGTTTGTTGTTAGAAATACAAAACACAATGCGCGTTACTGGTAATATACCAAAAACTCAAATTTCACTTTCACTCATTCTCTCAGTTACCTCTCAGTGACAGACAGCGCCTCTACAAATAATTTTTCGCATTTTTAGAACAAAGAGAGAGATGGGGATTCTGATTAATATTATTCTGTGCGCGCATTGTGTTTTGTATTTCTAACAACAAACACATGTGCATTATACATAGTTACTATCATACCACCATATATTTACAATATATATGAGACCAAAGTCTATAAAATAGATGAAGAGAGAAAACAGATTGAGTGCTCCAAGTGCGCTTTGAGTGTTCCAAGTGCGCGTTTAGTACCATTAGCATACACGAGTCCCCCTGCAGGCAATTTTTGTCTACCAAAAAAGGGCTTCTGTTTATAATATTATTCTGTGCAACAACGCACAGAATAATATTATAAACAGAAGCCCTTTTATGACAGACAAAAACTGCCTGCAGGGGGACTCGTGTATGCTAATGGTACTAAACGTTGTTAGAAATACAAAACACAATGCGCGTTACTGGTAATATACCAAAAACTCAAATTTCACTTTCACTCATTCTCTCAGTTACCTCTCAGTGACAGACAGCGCCTCTACAAATAATTTTTCGCATTTTTAGAACAAAGAGAGAGATGGGGATTCTGATTAATATTATTCTGTGTATTATTCTGTGCGCCGGTACACCGCGTCCGAACTTAGTATTTTTCATACGCAAGTGTTCGAAATATGTTGATAAATCATTTCCTTTTTCCTTGATCCTTGCTCAATCTGGATTTTTGTAGTGAAAGCAACTAGGATATAATTTGTTGGCACAATTAAAATACTTTTTGGCACAATTAAAGTACTTTTTAGAACTTTTTGGTACACTGAAAGCATTTTTTGGTACAATATAATTTCTTTTTGATACAATTAAAATACTTTATGGTACAATAAAATGACTTTTTAGTATAATAATAGTTATTTCTGGTATATTGTCGTACAATAAATGTACATTTTGCTACAATAAAAGTCATTTGTTGTGCGTTGGAATTACTATTTGATACAATAAAAATTCTTTGCTGGACAATAATTTTACTTTTTGTTAAAATAAAATGAGTAAATGTACTTTAAATCATTGCCTGAGTATTTAAATTACTTTTTGGTACAATAAAAGTACATTTAGTACAATAAAAATCATTTCTGCTACAATGAAAGTATTTTTTGGAACAATAAAAATACTTTTTTAGTACAACAAAAGTATCCTTTGGTTCATTAAATGTTCTTTGTGCAACAATAAAGTCATTTCTTGTACATATAAGTTGCTTTTTAGTACAACAAAAGTACTTTTTAGTACAATAAAAGCACAAAAAAGTACTTTTTGTTACTTTAAAAGTACTTTTTGTTGCTCTAAAAGTACTTTTTGGTATAATAGACGTATTTTTTGGTACAGTTAAGTTGCTTTTTGGTACAATAAAATTACTTTGTGGTACAATAAAAGTACATTTTGGTACAAAAAAGTACATTTGTTTCTCTGAAAATACTTTTTGTTGCTGTAAAAGTTATTTTTTGGTACAGTTAAAGTACTTTTTCGTACAATAAATTTATTTGTGCTGCAATAAAAGAAAGTTCTTGTACATTGAAATAACTTTTTTGTACTATAAAAATACTTTGTGGTACAATAAAAGTAATGTGTGTTACAACAGAAGAACTTTTTGTTAAAACATCGGTGCGTACCACTACTTTTTTTATTGGAAACACCAGCGAATTGCGACCTGATATTGCGAAATAATTCCATTTTTGTTATTGCTAGTATGTTACCGTAGCCTAATGATAATTGAAATTAACAATATTATTGTCTACAATAACAATGTTAAGATACTACATTCCATCCCCATAGCAATCATAAAACCCATAATGTGCTATACAAATAAACAAAATTAGCTTTCGGTCTAAAAGAGAATAAAGTTTGGGCACATTTACCCAGAAAACATCTTAGTGCCAAAATATTTTATTCAATGGTTCAACATTTCATAAAAAATTTATTATTCATGTACAATTTTTTGAGAACTTTTGTTACTATACTATATTTTCCGGGTATCGTTGCTCCGCCGCTACATACACGTGAATACCTAGTTTTTTTTTAATAAAATGTAGCCTATATAACTCAGTGATAACGTATCATTCTACTGGTAAAAGAATTTTTAATATCGGAGTTGTAGTTTAGAATATTACCCCCTTCATACAAACAAACTGCGAAGCAAACAAACTCGCAGACTTCTTCCTTTGTAATATTAGTATAGATATAACTGTTATAATCGAGATAGAATATCATTTTTACGATAATAATTTGTACACTATAACTTAATTCTCATTGTTTCTGCCACTCTTTTTAAGAATTTTCTATAAGATTCCTTAGTACAAAATTTCATCATGCAATATTAGTTTTGTGATAACACGTATATGACGTCGTGAACCACGATTGTTTAAAAAATAAGTGTGTCATATTGTTCAAGACTATTCAATGACAAATAACCGGCATTTGAAAAAAAAAATGTGATAACACCATCGATGCATGTGCCGTGGAACCCCTTTTGCATTATATGTATACATTGATATAGATAATAGACGTTATCAAATATTTGTTAAGCAGCTCACATGTTTCATAATTTTTAAACTAAATAGACTTAATAAATTATTTAAAACTTATAAATTAGTAAAGACTACAATATTTTGTTCTTTTTTTTACAGATAACACATAGTAAACATAACTACCTGGCAATCACTCTCTATCAGTTGGAATTATATACATTTCTTTATTTAAGCTGCCATTTGTCAACCTCACCACCACAACAACACACAAAGTTCTAAAAAATATAACATTTTCAATTTAGTCTACTAGAGTTTTAATAAAAACGTCGCAACAAAAGTCGAATATTAAAACCGTAAAACTGCATACGCAAATTGCGCTATGTCATCGGCTACATCGCTCCCATCCGCCCATAAAACAACGTCGTCAAGCCCCAAATTTTCACCAGCATCTTCAGCCAAACGCCCCTCACCATCCTCAACTCCTCAACTCGATATAACAAAAGACGAATTTGAGCGTTTGTCGGAAGCGTTGAAAAAAGAAGAATTTCGACAATTATTCTTAGATTACGTGGAAGAAATACAAGATCCCGACAATCGTAAACGTTATGAAGAGGAAATTATCCAAATTGAAGCTGAGCGAGGTGTAGATGTTGTATTCATACATCCTGAGCCGGGATTTGTTATAAAAACCTCACAGGAGGGCGATCAGAAATGTTTTATAAATTGTGCAAAAAATGTACATGTTGCAAAGCCATCAAATCAAATCTGCCTAAATCATGCAACCGGTGAGCGTGGCATCAGCTGGTCCATACCAATGGCTCAAGCACCGCCACGTGATGATTTAGACAACAACAATAAACGATGTCGCGTCTACGATGTTGTTTTCAATCCGGATGCTCTGTATTTGGCAGAGAGGAATGCAGCATTCCATAAGTGCCTTGTGGATACAGCACTGGATGCTGTGGAAAGAGAATATAAGGTAAGTGTCTGTTACTTATGCAAAAGACTTGAAGATTTCATATTTGACATGATTTTCATTGTACATATCTTTCTGCTCCTCTTTCCAATCAAGGTCACATTAGATCGCATAAATATCAAATTTCCCAAAATGCAATTCAAAGGAATGGCACGCCCCACTGTGATACGTAAACTTGCTAAAAATCCACCCAGCGAAGCGGAGGAACCTCATCCACTCGACAGCATTTATCCCGCAAAACCTACAAGCGATGCTGCTCAACCCAAAGTACTGCCCATGAAACGCATGGATAGTACAACAGCGCCGAAGACAACTAATTCGGATTATTGCACCCCAAAGTACACAATAAAACATCGTCGTGATGTTGATCTCACTGAATTTACAAATGAATTAGATGCTAAACTAAATGTAACCGTTCCACGGGAACTGGTTGTTGATATTGAACTGCCACTTTTAAATTCCAGCAGTGAATGCCAATTAGATGTAACCACTAAAACAATATTTTTGCTCAGTGAACGCACTGGAGCTAAATATCGTCTCAACATCGAATTACCGTTTAAAGTCGATGACAAAAATGGTTCAGCGAAATTTGACGTCGACACGAGACGCTTAACCATTACCTTGCCTGTCATTCAACAAACCTCGACGAAACAAAGAGAAATGCATGAATCTCTATTGCATTTGAGTCGTGAAGACAGTGGTGTGGAAAGTGATATGCGTGAAGATTTAATAACCACAGAGTCTGCGTCTCTGATTGAAGAAATACACTGCTCTACGATATCAACGGACGAGGCTAATGTGCAGCATGAAACTAAATCAGAGACGGACAACGGGAATAGCCACAGCAAATTTCTCAAAGACAATACCGATTATCAATTCCCCGCCAAATTTGACAGCAATGTATTGGACAATACTTTGTCTGTGGTACTGCACATACGTAATGTCCAGCAAGAATCCATACAAGTACAACGCCATCAACGCTCGCTACATTTACAGTTTACATCAATAGGTGCGGGTTACTACCCAACACACTATGCATTCTTTTTACAGTTGTCAAACGATCAACCAGAGGCTTTAATACAAGATGCAGACGTTGAAGCTTGGGAAAACAATGTCATCCTCAATGTGCACCTTAATCAAACGGTAGAGCGTATGTCTAACTATCTAGCAGGTATAGATAGTGAACAGCTCAGCGAGTGTTCCATACATGAAAACTCCAAAAACGTTCATAAATCGAGACAGCGGCAGAAATTCAGCGGCGGCAGCAATGAGAAGCACACCGCCGCCGCCTCCTTAGACATTACCATCGAACGTTCCGAGTGTAATAAGTCAGTGGAAATTGAAATCAAACCTCGCCTCACAGATAATTCTACTTGCAATGCCAATACCACAGAAGATGAAGATCAACAGCAATACGAAAGTGGCCATAGCGATGGTACAATGCATCATAATCTGAAGAAGCAAAACAAGAAACAAAAACGTAAAAATAAAAAACGTCGTTCCCTATCCGAATCAGCTTGTGACGACATCAAAGCATATCAACTGCACCAACAACAATCTCAGGTGCTCACGTCCACTGTTCCCGAAGTTCCAGAGCATAATGATGGTGATGACGATGCAGATGATGACGAAGATTCGTCACCAGATCGAGTAGAAAAACCATTGGCAAAACCATCGAATCATATAATGTCATCGTCCGTAAACGTTCCCAAACTGAACTCTGTCGGTAGTAATACCAACATAAGTCAGCAACGTAAACAACGTAGTTTTTCAGAATCTCGTGATAGTGTCATAAGTCTTAGTGCTGGTAGCTCTTCGTACAAGGGTATACTAAAGCACTATAGCCGTTATGAGCCCCGGCCCTCGATATCGGATTCCTGTTCATCCATCGACGAGTGCTCATCGGCCTACTCAACATCTGTGGATGGTCTGATGACAAGTGCATTCAATTCTTTGCGCTTTGCACATTCATTCAGTGATATACCCGAAGAGAATGTGGCTGGTCTGTCGGAGAGTTGTAAAAAAACCGTGCGATTTAGTGAAGTCATAAAGAAGCAGGTGTTTAGGTGAGTTGGAAAGGGAATACTTATAAACAGAAGCGATATTTTAAAAATATGAATAGGGGGAGAGGAATCAAATGACATATTACAAATTTCTGAAGGGAATCTCTATTACATTGTGATAGTTTTACCGTGGACCGGCCGTGGCATAGTGGTAAGAACACGCGACTGCCATGCGGGAGTTCAATGGTTCAACTCCTGGCTCCAGTCATCGAAAAAATTAAAAAAATAATTTTTCTTTCATTGTCGGCTCCCCTCGAATGTTGTCGACAGCAACTTCGCCGTATTAGTGTCGAGCCAATCGGCAAGTCTAGTAAGAGCTTCTCAAACGGTGACGTTCGCATTCGTCGATAAACAAGTAGGTGCCGTTAGTTGTGAATCTAAAATTGAAAATCTAAAATAAAAAGCGTGTTAATTCACAACAACGCGAGAAGCTAACCCATACCTCCTTCATGGGGTGTAAAGGGAAATTGTTTTTTTTTTTTAAGTAAGATAATTTTATACAAAAATTTTCGAAGACTAGGCCAGAAGGACGGTTTCAATCTATTTCGGGTACGAGGAATCGATCTGCATTATTAGTTTTTGAGTTATATATATATTTTATATATTTTTTTTAATGACTCTAAAAAATATGCCCGCGCGTGTGTCCAGAGTCGTATTTCCTTTGCCTGTAAAAATAAATAATAAAAATTATTATTATTATTCTTATTTTGCATTTCACTAACGATAAACTATTATTCAATTGCCGTCACATAAAACAATCATATATATTTATTTATTTATCTCTTTCTCTCTCCCTCCATTTTCTCACACCTATGTATTTTAATTAAAACAAATGTTTATTTTATTCTTTTAGATTGGACTCCAGCATCTTGGGTCAACGTAAAAAAAATCAAAAACGTCGTGATCGCAAACAACGTGCTCTTCAAAGACGCCTCAGCGAAGGCGATTCGGCCGATTATGAAGACAATAAGGTAATAATAGTAACAACAACACCCATTGCAATGTTATACTAAAATACTAAATGATTATTATTGTGCACAAGTTTCAAATTTTCGCCTAACCCTCTCCCCCCACATCATTTGCTGCCATTTGCGGAGATGCATGATTATACGTCAAATCAAATTTTTGCCGCCGTTTTTTGTATTTGTTTCTTGTTTGTTTATTAACTGACAATTATTTATTTATTTAATGGGCTCTATAGTTGTGACGTACTTTTGTTATTAAATGTCATGTATAGTGTGGTATACACTATACGCGCCCGATGGCTCGTTCCATTTGTTATTTTTATATCTTGTGACTTGAACTAATTCTTTCATTTATTTTTTGCGGCCACGCTGATGATGGAGGAGATGTTGTTATAAATATTTGTGTGTGTTGTTTTTTTTATTTTGTTTTTGCTGTTTACATACGAGACATAACAAACAATTGAGGAAATTGTGGCACTATGCCAAACACCTTGTGCTTTTGTATTTGGTTACTACTACTTTTTTGTTTTATGAGAAATATTTCTTCATTAAGTAGTGAAAAGTTTTCTTCCCTTTGTGTTGATTGTTGGTATTTTTATTTACTCGTACTATGTATTCTGTGTATATAGTATCAATTTGTTGGCATTATTTAATCGATTACAGCATATAATTGATGTAGGTTAGGTACAAAAACAATAGCTTTTGTATAAATAATGTACAATATGTATGACACTTAAGAACTTTTTGAGGGGTTATCGGCAAAGGTTTCTTTTATTATATTTTTTCTTGACTAGGAAAAAGATAGGCGGTGATATTTGTGGTACAATTAGCAATATTTTTGGCAATATTATATGGACATTTTAACTACGCACTAATTTTTTAGAATTTTAACAGAACCCTTCATCATTTGATCTTTGAAATGTTTATATACAATATTTCTTTAAAACATAGTTCTAGAGATGCAGATTATAAATTAGCATACTTGTCTACTCAGAAATATGTAGTTTTGCAATTAGTTTGATTATTTCAGAATATTTAACCCTTTCTCCTTATAACCCTGCACATTCGTTCGTTGCTATAAAAACTGCTAAAGTAAAGGAACCAAGGTCTTCCGTATTACTTAAGACCCAATTGTGAGCCTGCGTTATTTCGAAATGAAAACGCAAAGGGCTTGGCATGCCTACCGACGGTCTTTCCAAGTCTTCTAAATCCTAGATTTTGCCGCCGGAAAGATATGTACATACAGCTCACCAACAATGTAGCAAAAAGTGCAAAAATTTCATTAGTAGTATTATAAAATACAAATGTACCAAAAAATATGTGCAAAAATACATTATGAAATCAAAAAATGCAAAGAATACCTGAAAAGGTACCATAAATAACATAATATGCCAAGAGCCCTGCACAAGTGCGCTTGATACGGTTTCATTTGTTTTTTTTTTTTGCGAACAGGACATTTTCGCTTGGGATATAACTTTTTCAATTTTTGCAATTATTAAAAATCCAACGCCATAGCCGTGTAGGGATTTAAAAATTATTAAAAAAAAATGGTGTCACTTTTTCTCTATCGTGAAAAAGTTTCCGAACCGATCGCTTTGAAGTTTTAATGGTATTTTTGTTTCTCAAATAAGTTATTTTTTTGTTTAAATTCTTAAATTATCTTCAATACCAAACCGTTTTTCATAAGTTCAATGGCAAAATTTGATCAAATCGCGATATTTTAAGCAAAAAAAGTAACTTTCTTTAAGTTGTTTAAATTTTTTTCAAAGTAAAACCTCTTTTAAAAATATCTATAGGTGCGCAAACTTTTTTAACCGCATCAATCGATAACCGGTTTTTATGATCACAACAATATTACCCACATGGTACTGGAGTGGGATTTTGCACTAAAAGAAAAAGTAATATCTCTAATGTACCCTAAAAAACGTTCGTAAAAAAAGTTGATGGGTTCGCCCCTAATTTTTGTAGTTTGTCCAAAGACAATTCGAGGACTTCAATGACCCCCCGAAATAGTAATATTATGATGTATCGTCATTTAATGTCGGACATTTTTGACACTGACGTCAATTGTATGCTTCCTCGTAACGATCGGATATCAAATGACGATACAACATAACGGTGTACGGATCAACAAAAATGTATGTTCTCAAATTGTCTTCAGACAAACTTCAAACGCATCAACTTTTTTTTTGCATATCACGATAACGGTGTGGAAGTAAATAAACAAAATAAAAGCAAGAGAGTGAGTTTTGATCTAAACAGAGTTTTGTAACTCCAACGCACCTAAATGTGTAATCTGTGACAGTAAATGATTCTTCAAAACAAAGTTTGTTTGTACCTAAAAGTACGTTTATTGTACTAATTAGTACAATTTATTGTACCTAAAAGTACAATTTATTGTACTAAAAAGTATAAATATTGCACCAAAAAGTACAATTTATTATAGCACATAGTACAATTAGTGTACCAAAAAGTAGCTCCATATAATTACAATTAGTTGTACCGAAAAGTATTTATATTATACCAAAAAGTACTTTTATTGTACCAAAGACTACTTTAATTGTAATATAAATAGTAAAATGTGTTGTACCAAAAAGTACTAAAAGGTATAATTTAATGTAGCACATAGTACAATGTACTGTACCACAGAGTACAGTTTATTGTATTAAAACGTACTATTATTGTAACAAAGAGTACAATTTATTGTACTAAAAAGAACTTTAATTGTACAATTTATTGTATCTAAAAGTACTTTGATTATACTAAAAAGTTTTTTATTGCAACAAAAAGTACTTCTATTGTACAAAAGAGAACTTTTATTGCAATATAAAGTATTGTTTACGTTACCACAAGGTTCAATTTATTGTACAAAAGCATAATTTGATGAAGCACATAGTACAATTGATTTTACCACAGAGTGCAGTTGATTTTACTAAAAGTACTGCTATTGTACCAAAAAGTAAAATTTATTGCACCGAAATGTACCTTTATTGTACCGAAATGTACTTTTACTGTACCAAAAAGTTCGTTTGTGGCAATAAATATCCAAATTTATTTCACCAAAAGGTTAAATTTTTTGTACCAAAAAGTACATTTATTGTACTAAAAAAATAAAATTTATTGTTGCACATAGTACAATTTATTGCAACAAAAAGTGCTTTTATTGTATCAAATAGTACAATTTGTTGTTCCAAGAAGTAAAATTTACTGTACCAAAAATTTAAAACTTACTTGTATTCTACCAAAAGATAAAAAAGTACTTTTTTGTACCAAATAGCAAAATTTTTTGTACCAAAAAGTAATTTTATCGTTTCAAAAAATACAATTTATTGTAGCAGAAAGTACTTTTATTTTTACAATTTGTTGTATAATTAAAGTATTTCTTGTACAATAAATTGTACTGATTGGGAAAAAATTTACTTTAAAGTACAAAAATTTTGTTTTATTGTACAACAAATTGTACTTATTGTACAAAAAGTACTTTAATGTACAAGTTGTACTTTTTGGTACAATAAAATATACTTTTTGGTACAAAAAATTGTACGAAAATTGTACTATTTAGTCAGACACATTGTAAAATTTGGTACGATAAATTGTACCATTTGGTACAATAAAAGCGCTTTTTGGTACAATTAAAGCACTTTTTGGTGCAATAAATGTACTTTTTGGCACAATCAATTGTACTTTTTGGTACACTACAGATTTTGGAATAAAAAGTTCTGTAGTACAAAATAGCAAAAACTGCATTTTGCTTCTCCCGCACCTATAAATACGACAGAAATGATTGTCACTCTATTCTAAAAAATTTTTTTTAAGATGTAGGTAAAATCCCTTTCGGATCATCAAATGTCGTCGCATTCGGTATGTGTTGCTTCCACTAAAAACATTCTTCTCCTTCTCCTTCTGGTAATTACTCTATCCGGAACAGCGTGTGCATTATTTCAGGACGATTTAGCCACGGTCATCTGTCTGCGTCCAGGCGATACTCTCACCCAGATCAACCATTTTTTGTCTTAAGGACATATTCCGTATATTTTGCCACCTTCTTCCAGTTATCTTTTCTTTTTCGTAACATTTTTCCCACTATATTTTCAACAGTAACGGTTCCAATCTCCTGCTCCGGTATAATTTTTTTCGTTCCGCCACCGACTGCGCATGAGAAAAAATTATGCTCTGCGTCGTCAATATCTCCGTCACCATATAAACACCTTTGACTTTCACTTGTTCCTATAACAAAATGGTATTTCCGGAAATAGCCGAGCCCCGATAGCATTTGAGTAACATAGATGTTGACCTCTTCCTCTCTTCTCTTATACCACTTATCTGTTCTTGATTAAAGTTTCGCTGTCCATCTTCCTTTTACGCTGTTGCTCCATTTCTCCTGCAGTTTCCTGATGGTTTCTCCTCGTAGGTCGGCTGTATCTACTTTGTTGCCTTGCCTTAGTTTAGCCCATGTTTTCCCTATCTCTCTTCAATTAAAAGGTCTATGCGGATTGTACTGCTTATTATACAAACAGCTTTCTGTGAGACTGTTCTGTATGCCGTTGATACTCTTAGCGCCGATGTTCTTTGTACAGCCAAGAGTATGTTCCGCCTGCTTTGCGCTTTCACATGTGTGCCCCACACTTTGCTGCCGTAAGGAAGCACTGAGTTTGTGGTATCCATTAACAGTTTCCGCTTTAGTTGTATTGGTCCTCCTACATTTGCCATTAGTCTGCTAAGCATCCCGATAGATTTCCAACCTTTTTCGGCTGCATGATTTATCTGTATTTTATCATATTTGCCGTCGTTATGCTGGTGGCTAGGGACTCAAAATATACCAGTAACGGTATATGCTTCTTTGTCAGCATAATCAACTCTGTTTTTTTCCGTGGCGAGACTCAGGCAAACTTCTAAAACATTCAGACTTCAAAATATTCTAATAATTAATTGCATTCAGTAAATTATTTGAGTTTTGAGATAAGAGAGCTTATCGCGAGCGAAAAGTCTACTTAGTTTGGTTTGAAAAAAAAAGTAGTATAGTAGTATATACCATAAAAGTAATTAAAATAATCGACTTTTACATAAGACGATAAAAAATTACTATTTAATAAAAACTAACGAATTTTTCATTACTATTTTATAATTAACATAACTACAAATATTAATATACAAAATAAACTGAATTTTCACATAAAACTGAAGACTAGTCTTAAATCATGCGTTTATCTAAATTTGCACATACCTTGAATCATATTTTATTATTAAAATATATTTATACTCCTTTTATATCATTTATATATTTCCAGCCCATGACACCGTTACAATCTACACCAACCAGTGCTCAATATCTGAAAGACAAGATTCATAATCCAACCACTAACGCTGGCGCTAAAAATTCCAATAAAAATAAAGGCAACGATAAGAAAGCAAATTCAAAAATGCGTGCACGACTGGAATCTGAATCTTCATCCGATGTAGATATTAATAAAAATTCTATGATGTTCGAAATGGATATGTAATCCAAATCACCAGCAGCGTTTTGTATGTAGTACACCCATCCCCACCAGCCCCATCATATTTGTCGACGACAACGACACACACATACTCTCTCATTCGTACTATAAGGTGTTTTTTAAATATTTAAACTTTTATCATATTCAGCATTGCAACAACAGACGCGCCCACACAGCGTCATACATCATCAATTGTTTTAGATAATAGAGCTCTAATAATGTTATTACAAAAAAATAATTTAGGCTAGTTGTGTAGTAAAGCGAGAGAGAGAATACGTTATTCCGAGAATACAATTATAAACCATTCATAAATTATTGCCTTATATAAACAAAAAAAAATACAAATTTCAATACAAAGAGAAAACAAAATTCGCACTACTGCGCATGCATGCCCACCACGTTCACGTTTTAGTGTAGAAATGTCAACCTCATCATTTATATTTGCATATAACTTTGCCTTTTTGAACAAACAAAAATTTGGTTTTAAAAACATATTTGATTATTATTATCTTTTCGTGTTATTCGAATACATTTTATGTGATTTGTAAACTTAGAAACAAGACTTTTTACATTTTTAAGAATTGTTAAATTTTTTCTTTTTCGTTAAAATTCAAAAAAACTAAATTTTTACTGTTTCTTCTAATTATAAAAATTGTTTGTTACTTCTGCAAAAAGGAGCGAAAATAAATTATCTTATGCATGCCTATATTTCCATCATTATTCGAGGCTATATACTAGGTTATTGATTTATATACTAATGCTGCCTGTTTATTTTTACACAGGTCAGTTTAATGGAACGTACTATGATGTATTTGGTTTAACTTTGAATTATGGATATATTCATATCAAATTATATTGTACTATATTAAATGTATTCTCCATTTTAAAATTCCTTTTAATATTTGTAATGTTATTATGAAGAACCTATAATCTATTGAAGTTACTCCTTATACAAAAAAAAATGTTTAATATCAATCACATATTGTATCACAAGATGTATTTTTTTTTGTAAGAAATTATTTCTATGTTTTCCTTATTGTGAAATAAACTTATTTCAAGCAACATTAAAAACTGGGATGTTTGTTTTAAATTAAAGAGGAAATCATCCTAAAGGTAAAAAATTTAAATATGTACATATTTAAACTTTCTCCTTAAGTTTGTGACTTATGCAGTAAAACTACCAATGTAAAATAAAAATACAAATTAGATTGGATATAAGAAATATTTCTAAACCAGAATTTTAAATATTCACAAAAAATCTATCACGATGCAAAACATGTCTAGAAAAATTAATTTTTTTCAGGACCAACAAAAATTCAATATTTATTTGCACTTAGTACACATAATGTTCTATATTTTTATAATTCGACTCATCATCATTACGGATCATAACATTATGTTTCTGCTTACAAAGCTAACATATAATTTCCTTACAAATTATTTTCAATAATAATAACAATTTAGTGCTATATATATAGTAAAATGTTTCAATTTAAAATCTCTCTTCTAACAAATTGCGAAAATGTCCAATTTGTTGTAAATCGCGTCGTTTCACTTCCAACACATAGACAACCGGACAATCCAATGAACCACACTTGAGATCACCCCCACGACCACAACATGATTGACAAATTTGCTGAGTGCTTAGATAGGCTCTCTCAATTTTCGAAATTTTCATTTGTAGTGTAATCATAGAACGTGAGGGATTACGATTACACTCATCACAAATGCCCTGCTTAGTGTGACGACCACAATCAGTGATGCAATTTGTAGTCGAGAAGAATTGTGATATGGTACTTTTTTTGAATTTACTATTGGGACAAGCAATAACCTCATTGGCAATGGATAAGGCAGGCGTCATAAGGATTTTACGTGGCAAATTGGCAAACCTAGTAAGGGTAGGGTATTAAGTGTATAAAGTAGAATTAAAAAATTAAATTCGTTTACCACTCATTGACATCAGCGCCTATTAAAAGTAAACAACGATTAAGCGGTGGTATTATAGCCTTAGTTATATAGTAAACAGCATTGATTTTAAGACCTTCATCGGCCAACACTTCGTGGGGATGTCGTATAAGCCTTATCAGAGGTACACCCGGTGGACCATTTGTGATTATAAACGGTACTCGCTCTCCTCTGCGTGGTATGCGCCGTGGATCCGTTTGTAACCATTTCCTTAAGACGGCAAATACCAAAAGTTTTTAAACGTTTTATATAATATTATCACTATGGCTTGTGCTTACCTTGTCATTTCCAATGCCGGCACACAGGCTGTTGGTTTGTAGCCATTTAAGCCTCGAAATTCTTTGGCAAATATCAAATCCTGCAAATTAGCACGACCCGACAACAATTTGGTAAAATGCCGACACACGTATTGCTTTACTTGGCTAACATCGGCCGATTCAAAGAGTATGCGTAAAACCTTTTCCAACATCTAAAAATTAGGTACTTTTTTTAGAAATCAAAATTATCTTAATGTAATGAACTTAGATAAGAAATATCGTCTACTGAGCAAGGAAGTTAAAAGAAAAATTACACAATTCACTAATAAATATAAAATATAAATAAAATATTCTTTATTTTTATATTCTTATAAATTTATACTTATATATTTTTTATTTTTATTTATTAATATTTTTGTGTTTTTATATTTTTATTTATATATTTTTTGATATATTTGTTAATAAATTTTTTAATTTTTATATTTTCATATTTCTATATTTTTGCATTTATATTTTTATACATTTATAAATTTTGAAATTGTTTTTTATTTAACATTTTTATATTTGTACTTTATTATATTACTTAATAATTATATTTTTAAATTTTTTAATTTTAATATTTTGATATTACCAAATTTTTTTATTTTTAGATTTTTATATATTTATACTTTTATATCTTAATTTTGTTACATTTTTATAATTTTTATACTGTTTTTTTATTTTTATGTTTTTATAAATTGTGTATTTGTTTTTGTTAGTTTTTAGTCGATCTTATTGTATATTATATCAATTTACGTTAGTGTATCTAATGATACATCAAATTCGGCTAAAGATCAGAAAAGTGCTTTTTTATTTTTATTGTTTGATATTTTTTGTTCAAATTCAGTGCGTCACGCCCAAAATTTTTTTTATTTTTATTTTTTTATATTTTGTTATTAAATATTTTAAATTTTTTTTATTTTTATATTTAAACGTTCTTATATTTTCATATTTTTTAATTTTTATATCTTTGTGTTGTTTTTTTACATTTTTATAATATTAATATTTTATTATTTCAATATATCAATATTACAGTATTTTTATATTTTATTATTTCAATATTACAGTATTTTAATATTTCAGCATTTAATATTTTAATATTTTAATTTTTTAATATTTTAATATTTTAATATTTTAATATTTTAATATTATAATATTTTAATATTTTAATATTTTAAAGTTTTAATATTTTTATATTTCAACATTTAATATTTTAATATTATTTTAATATTTTAATATTTTAATATTTTAATATTTTAATATTTTAATATTTTAATATTTTAATATTTTAATATTTTAATATTTTAATATTTTAATATTTTAATATTTTAATATTTTAATATTTTAATATTTTAATATTTTAATATTCTAATATTGTAATATTTTAATATATTAATATTTTAATATTTTATTTTTAAAATGTTTTAATATTTTAATTTTTTTAATATTTAAATTTTTTAATATTTTAATATTGTCACATTTGAATATTTTCATATTTTTATATTTTTTTTTATATATTTTTATTTTTTTATATTTGTTATATTTTTGTGTTCTTATATTTTTATATTTTTTTATTTCTTTTCACTTTTCTTATATTTTTTCAATGACGCTCAGAAATCATTTATAAAATTAGAAGAAGTCCTATTCCTAAGCGGCGCCGCTCAGCCCCTCAGAAATGCCGCTCTTTCATATGTTTTAATTATTTGCCGCTCTTCGCCTTTGCCTAAGTGTCTTATAAAGTCAGCTCATAAATTTTGTATGTATAACTTGCCTCTCTCTTAAAATTATTCTAATTTTTCCCACATGTTTCATGTACTTACCTTAGCTACCATCGGACAACCATCTCTTCGCACAGTCTCTATACCCTTGGCTTCGTATACAGGCTCCTTTTGGTCCGGTGTTTCGTACATATAACCCACATAGCGTTTTTTGGTCTGCAACAAAATCCCCAAGAGCAAAAAAAAATTATAGTAAACTGCTAGAAACACCAGCAGATTACACATACCTGCAGTATACAAGGCTGATAGACTTTTTCCAATTTCAGCTTTACTGGCTGAGGATTTTGTTTTGTCACCTCCTCGGCTATCTCTGCACCAATACGAAATGCCTCTTCGCGATTTCGTCCAGGTACTAAAACAAACAACGAATCCGTATCACCGTAGACGACTTTGACATTCCATTTTTCGTTAGCTTCAACCATTTTTATTGCTCTCTCCAGAGTCTCACGACCTTTAGCAACGACAGTATCACCAACCTCGACTGCAGGCATGCGACCACTAAAATTGGCCGCCGTATAGCCATAGGTAGTATTGGCCATAAGTTTTAGACCCAATTGACGAGAATGTAAGATGCGTTGTAGAGCAGAATTAGTTTTGTGGACTTTCATCGATTGTTTAACCATTTGACGGGTATCCAAAATTTCGGTGAGTAAACGAGGCAAAATACCCTCTCGTACGGATGACTTAACAAAGACAACACCGCAAGGAGAAATAGTTATGAGGTCACGATCAACTAATTTGCGGAGCATAGTCGGGGAGACACGTAGTTGGGAGGCACCAAACTCAAATGGAGCAGATCTGCAAGGGAATGTTATTTAATTTTAAACGTATAAATATCAATTCGTCACACAGTAATATTCATAGAAAAATCGTTCTTTATACTGTTAAGAACTAATTATGAATAATGTTTTATATATGGTAACCTTTGTCAACTTACTGTCCCAAGTGTTCCACCCGTCCTAGGCAAGTGGAATAACAATAATTGTAACCAATTATCATGCTGGGGTACAAACTTTGAAAATCCAAAACAATTAAAGGATCCGCATAGAATCTCGACTGAGGCTCTAAAATCAAAGGCAAATATTCTGGGGCTCTCATATGAGCCCTTTGCTGTACGCTGGGTGATAAAGGCACTAGGTTTTTCGGCTTAGCAATCCTAAAATTGTCAGTAAACACTTAAGTCATTGCTACAAACACTTCGACTTGTTATTCACTAACACCACCTACCTTAACATCATACTCTCCACACGAAATTGAGAACCTCTAGATAAAACTTCATAAAATTGTATGCCTATCAATTTGGCCATTTCACTAGTGCGTCCTATTAAATCCAGTTGATCTAGTAATCCCAATGTACCACGTACTCTTTCCAAATAATACTCAATGACAATCCAGCGTGAGCAAGGCGCTCTAAACCAATCGGTTAATGTACGATAGCTATGCCAAGGACAACGTTTGTGCATAATGTGATACATAACATTTTCAAATGTATACGAAGTTAGAGCAATTTCGGAACGCATTAGACGCCAAACATCCAAAAGTATGCGTCCACAAAGTTTCATCTATATGAGAAAGACCAGAAAGATGTTACTTAGACTCGACATATTAATAACTTGTATATTACCTCCACATCCAAATCGGTAAATTGATCACGATCTTCATCCACGAAATCCCTCACCTTTTGCGTTGGCACTCGGGACAATAGAGGCGCTATATTTAAGCATAAATATTTGGCTCTATCGATAACAAAACCCCACGAAGACATTTCAATTTCATAGCCAGCATAAATATCAGAATCCCAACGTGAACACAGACCCAATAAGGCTTCCAATGCCTCAACTTCGCTATTGACAATTGTAATCTGAATATCATGATCAATGCCATGAATGTGACCTTCTTTGGCCGCAGCATCTCTAGTGTCATGAACCATAATATAGCCACAAGATTTTCTAGGTAGTTTTTTGTCATTGTCGATGTGATCATTGGGTATACTATTCTCAATGGCATAAAATATACAACGAATTTCATCAATTTTGGGATCTGGAAAAAGATCATCGCGTGTGGGAACAAATACCTCCAGGGTAATAATCGTAAGATAATTAAACTAAAATGAGAAATAAGATAAAAAGTTAATAGTTATTTGTTATTAGTAGGGCTATCAAAATGGTAAAAAAAAAATATCAAAGTACGGAGCGAAACATTTTTATGAATCACTCCCAAAACTAATTCATAAAAGAGCGAAATTTTAAAAATTGTTAGTAGTTAAATCATTAAAGATTCAAATTTTTAAATATTTAAGGATTAAAATCTTTGAAGAGTCGAATTTTAAAAATTACTTAAAAATACATTAAAAAAAATGAAACATAATGATTAGGGATTATGAATTTGAAGAAAATATGTGCAGTCAAAGTCGAAATATATTGACGATGTTGAAAGACCCAGAAAAAAAATAATTAAAACCATTCCGAAGGTAATGTATTTTTATTTAAAAGAAAGTGGATATTTTTCTTTTGCAAATACTTTTAATCAAATATTAACCACAAAATTTAAACTTTAAAGTTGCAATAAAAAATAAATTTAAAAATTTTAAAAAGTATATATTTTTTTTTAAAAATTTTTTCTTACATTAATTTATTTTTTATAAAAAAAAATTATTCACGAGCAATATTTTTTTTAATCGTGAAATAATTTTTTTGTAAAAAAATTATTTTTTACAGAATTTTTTTTTTTAAATAAATTTAGAAATTTTACAAATATTGAAAAGCTGTTTATTTTAATTTTTCTGTAAAAACATATTTTATTCACGAGCAATAAAAATATTTTTTTTTTGTTTACAAATTTTATTTTTTTTAAATTCAATCATTTTTTAATGAAAAATTATTTGTTTTTATAAAACGGAAATCATTGAGTCAAAGTATTGATAATAACATTTTTTAGAATTGCAGTTAAAAGCACATTTCCATCTACCACTTTTACAAACTTTTCTTTTATCTTCTGAGTCAAAAAATCAAAAATAAGCCACAAAATTCAAAATCGCAATAAAAAATAAAATTAAAACTATTAAAAAAAATAAAAAATAAATTGTTTTCTTTTTCATACAAAAATAATTTATTAGCAATATTTTTTTTTAGACAAACTTTAATTTTATAAAATACTATTATTAATTTTACTCGTAAAATATTTATTTTTGTCTAAAATTAATTTTTTTTCATAAAAATTTTTATTTTTCTTTTTTTAATAAATGCATTTTTTTTTTTTGTAATGAAAATTAAAAATAACAATTGATATATTAAAAATAAATAAAAGCTATATTTTTTAATTATTTTATCATTCTGAAAAAACATATTTTTTGCAATTTAAATACTTTCTTGTTTCATTTTTTTTTTGTAAATTTTTACTTTTTTTTATAAAATAAAAATCATTGAGTCAAACATTCGAAAATAAATCGAAAATTTTAAATGGAAAAAGACGCAACGCAAAAAAAAATTATAAAAAAAAAATTTAGAATTTTCTTATTTGTCTTGCAATTAAGAGCACATAGTCAGATTCCAATTTTACAAAATGTTCTTTTATTTTTTGAGTTAAAGAAACTAAAAAAATGAACCACAAAATTCAAACTTTAAAGGCGCACTAAAAAATGATCTAAAAAAATTATTCTAATATAAAATATTTTTACTGGTGAAATTATTTTTGGGTAAAATATTTTTTTTTTTCAAAAATTATTTTTCTTTTCCTTTTTTTCAATGAAATTTAAAACTAAATTTAGAAACGTTAAAAAATTAAAAGCTTTATTTTTTGTATTATTTTACTTTTCCGTAAAAACATATTTAATTCAAGAGCAATAATTTTGATTAAATATTTCTTTTTTTAAATTTGTATTTGAACATTTTTTTTACCGAAAAAGAATTGAAAAAAAAAAAAATTTTTAAAGATTTATTTTTGTAATGCATATATTTTGAACTATTTTTTTATTAAAAAATTCAAAGCGAAAAAATAAAAAAAAAATAATAATCTAAAAATTTAAAATGTCTAAAAAATCATTTTTTTTTTCGATGGTATAATTTTTTTTTCTTTGAAGAAGAGAGAGACACTGTTAGTTTTAAATGAGTTCGATGTCAGACCATGACTACTTTGTCAATTTATCTCTGTCAAGACATAGTCTGGCCTCAATCTCAGATCATCGTTTTGTGTTTTTTTTGAGTGCCTTAGTGATTACTGAAATTTGTTTGAAATTCTCTTACCTCTATATCCGACTTGGCTTGCTGTAAATTCTCAAGGGCCACCTTGAAACCAAATGAATTATTTAACGTTGAATTGTTATTGCTGAAACCAATTGTGACATCGTGCTGTTGAATCTGTTGCATGAATGAGGAACGATTCATTTCTGCTAAAGCTGCCTGGCTAGAAACACTTGATGTCTCACTTGTTTGGGAATGAGGCACAATGCTTTCTTCACTGCATGGCACAACATCACTCTCTTGAGACTTACGGAGGACAATTGGGGATGATTTGCCTCCTTCTACACTTGGTGGCACATCACTTTCTTGATATTTGCTAACACTTGTAGACGATTTTTGTACCATTTCTTCTTTTGGTAATATAACATCACAATGTTGAGATTTGCTGCTACCAGGAGAAGATTTGTCGCCTTCTAAGGCTTCTTTGAGTTTTTGATTTAAAGGAACACGTCTTAGTACACGCCTGTTATTGCGTCTTCTCAAGAAACTTAAACGTTCCAAAGGTATTTTTTGCAATTTTGTGGTTACAGGTGTAAAACTTTTATTTATTTTCTCTTTGTGTGCATCTTTTGACAAAGGTGTTGTTGGTGTTAAAGGCGTTAGTGTTAGGCTTCTCGAAGAACAATCTAAACTATTGTCACCATCATCTCCGCTGTCGTCAACTTCGTTATTTAACATTAAGGTAACTTTTTGACGTCTCACTTTTATAGGACTATCTACTTCGGTTAGTCTTTTAAGCTTCTCTTCATCGGCTTCATTGTTGCCTTCTTTGTTTTTTAACAATTCACGCGCTTTAAGCCATATTTTAACTTCTTGCCTCGTGGGTGGTTTTTCTTGAGGTGTCATTGCCACTACTTTCTGGTCGGCAAAATATTCTCGTTGACGTTGACTGTTACGATACTTATTAAGCATTTCAGGTCCACCTAAACGTAATAGCTGGTTACGCCTCCAAGCACACAGACCCTTTAAGTCATCTCCTAAAATACTTTGAAATTCCTCTAGGTCGTTAAGTTTATTTCCTGTTATTTGCAGTATAGTAAAACCAATTTCCTTTTGTTTTGTTATATCATCAGGATTGCTATAATAAGGCTGCTGGAATTCATATTCAGGCAGTTTTAATTTAATACAACCCTTGAGAACTTCTTCTCTCGTGGGGGGTAAATCTAAAGGAGCTAAAACAACTGTAGCATCAGACGATGGTGCGGAACAATTTTTAGCATTTGCATCGGAATCATTGGATGAGGAAATGCAGATAACAGCTTGTTGGTTGATCTCGGCTGTTTTAAGTTCTTTATTTTGTGGTATAAAACTTGGACTAGAATTCTGTGTAAACAATAAAGGACTGTGCAGTGTTATGGATTTATCCTTTAAACGTGAAACACTAGCATCGGCAGTGTCCTTATAAGGTGGTGTTTCTTCAATTTCTTCATCTGAACTATGACGTATACCACCGGGAGAATTCATAAACAGATCTTTAGAAGATGTTTGCGAGGGAAATTCGTATGAAGGTGGTATGGAATTGACATTAGATGCTGCAGAGTTGGAAAGACTATCAGTTATATCACTACCGCCAAAATTTGCAAGACATTTTAGTAGATTTTCGTTTATATTAATGTCTACTAGCTTATTCGACGTGCTGCAATTTGTATTATTATTACTCGAAGGTAACAAATGTTTTTCCTGTGGAATGTTAGCAACTTTTTTAAGAGATTTTTCATTATGTAGCATCTCTTCTGATTCTTGGGATGATATTTCCTTAATGCTCGGGTGGTCGTTTCTTTCCTTGTTCATTTTATTTGCTTCAAAATTTTGAACTGTATCGGCTGAAGGATTGCTGGAGCTTGCTTGTGATTCTACGAATTCCTCCATAATGCCCAGTTTTCCTAATTTGTTAAAGTCTTTTTTTGCTATATTTTTAAGTCTAACGTGACATTTTTTCATGTTATGAGCGGGAATCTTTTTAGTTTCTGAAGTATCATTCAATTTCGCTGATATTTCTAAATCGGAAGGTTTGTTGTTGGTAGCATAATTTTTGTTTGTTTCTGAAGTATCATTCAATTTCGCTGATAATTCTAAATCGAAAGGTTTACAGTTTCCGGTTGTAGCTTTGGCGGTAGGAAAAACTGCAATTGGTGTATTTGATGATGAATTTTCTTTTAAAATGTCACCCTTTTTGTAAAGCAGAGTTTTCTGGGCGGTCTCATTATCCTTGTGGTCATTTGTTTCGAATCTTTTGCTTTTTCTCAAAACCTTTTCAACTTTTGTTGTCGATACTTCATTATTATCTTGTAATATTTTACAAGTTTTGGAGGTAGATGCTGCGTTTGTAGATTTTGTTATATACAAATTTTGCTTAGAATTGCTGGAGTCAGAGACAACTTCAGTATTACTTTCAATTCTTTTACTTTTCCTCTCATTTGCATCTTTTGCTAGTGGTTCACCTTTCTTAGTTTCTAAAAGTTTTGATTTCCTAGAAAATTTTCTCATATCGCCTTGGTCCTTAATATTGTTCTCAGTTTGTTCTGAAAAGTCCTTTGTGTTGTTTTGGATTGCAGAATCCAACAGCTTATCTGTATCTAACACATGTGCTGTAGTGTTAATCTCTGTTGTCGCCTTTCTGTCTGGTGAGTTTAGCTTTTTTTCTGGCATTTGTAAATGATCACTTGCTTTTTCTAAATCAGCGTTGGTTACTTCACTTTTAGAGTTAGCATTCCTTGCTGCACTATTCTTCACAAATGTGGCAGATGTATCGAATTTGGAAAAGTTTATTAAATCGGCATTATTAGTGGCAACTTTGCGTCTTTTGGCTGAACGCATCGATAGAAAACTACGGCGTAATCGTTTTAGATTTGGAGTTTTTCTTAATTGTATACTAGATTCGTTGTCTGAGTCAACAATTTCATCATCATCTCCGTCTTTTATCGGTATATTAGGAATGGAATTCTCTGGTTTAGATGCTTCATTTAATTTTACTATAATATCATTAACTGCGACAGTATTCGAGTCTTGCGCCGATATTGATTTGATATGAATTGTCTCTTCTGAAGTTATTGTCTGTTTAGAAAAGTCATTTGACATCTTCTTAGAAGTTAATTGCTTTTTTGGATATTCTGCAACTAAATTGTAATCATTTTGATTATCGACATTATATACTTTAAGAAGTTTTTCATTAGTTCTCCTTGGTGTTAAATTGCAGGTAACATGGGTTTTATCCAAATCCTTAGATCTACTCGAACGTCTTGGAGCGACACTGTAAAGAAAGGTTTTTATAAATATTTTAAATTATGATAATAATCTAAAGAAATCGGTTTACTGTATACATTACTAAAACCAATTTTATCTACTTACTTTGTACTTTGAAATAAATTATTATCCTCATCTCTAACATCATTTTCGATTGAGATACTTTTACGACGTAATTCAGTTAATGCCAATTTTTTGCGCAAAGAAACTGTGGGTCTGCAAAAACAATGTATTGATAAAAAAAAGTAAAACAACAACAATTTTAAATTATAACTTACATATTATTTCCTTTCTCAGCTACCACATGTTTAGAGGGTGTAATGGTATCATTACAAGGACCAGAAATAGTTTCTAACAAAAACAAAAAGGATTACTCTAAATGAATTACTTAAAAAACGCAACTTACTTTTTCCAGTCGAACGATTTGTTATAACCAATGGCAATGGTTTATATTTGTAACCACTCTTTGGCGTTCTTGGTGATCTTGAGGGAGATGCCAGTGTTGAACGTCTTTGCTTTGGTGTAGTTGGTGTACGTGGTGAAGTTTTTCCAGCTGTTGACGTGGCCTTTGTTGGAGTTTTTTGCAAGTCATCTGAACCATCAGTTTGTGGCAGATTATTCGTTGCTTCTTGGGTTACATCATGTGGATTTATTTGACTTTGTGTTAATTTTAATATCAAATCATCTAAATTTTCAAGAGCTATAGAAAAATCATGTATATTATCGTCTTCATCTATATTTTCGGTATCAGATGATTGTTGCTGCAAAGCGGACTCGGCTGTTTCTTTATCTAGGAGTGTGGGTGATAAGGCGTCTTAGGAAAGAGAAGAAAATATATAAAATAATAAGTACTACTTCGTTTTGTCCCCTCTGCATTAATGCAACTTGTTTGTCATATAACATTTTTGTCACAATTTCACGTTATTTTGAAACTGTCAATAATGTAAAAATCAATTACCCACTTACAATTTTTGTGGTCTTGCGAGAGAGGTGCTAGACTACTATCTAGATCTATTTTATCTTCGTTGTTATCCTGCTCCAATTGCTGTAAAACATCCAATAATTCCAAATCTTCATCTCGTACTTAAAATAGAAATATTCAACATATATTATCAGATAGTTGAGACAAATTTTATAACATTCGTTTACTTACAAGTTGCATCCAATGGCACATGCACCTGTTGTTGTGTTTGGGTTAAACTTAATACCAATTCTTCATCGACTATTGTATCATCCATGAAAACACTTTCGTCTTCGATGGGGGTTTTCACTTCCTCGCTGCTGCTGTTGACAGCAAACGACATGTCCATTCTAAGGCTTTGTTGAAATACATTATTATTGGATAAATGATTTTCAACTACCGAAGCATTTACTAAATTCTCATTTTGTGTACACTCCTCAGGATACACAGAGTTTTGTAACATTTTGGATAAATTAAAAGTACGTTTTTTCTGGCGATTCATTGTAGCCACACTATTATTTAATGTGACATTTGTTGTGTTCGATTGAAATGTGCAGTTTATAGTTTGATCTGATATTTGACTGTTCTCCACTAAAGATGTTTCTAAGGCCACAAGTTTGCTCACCAATGCAGTGCGATAGAAAATTTCACTTTCAGTAGGATATACATTAAGTCTTTCCTGGGTTGAAGGCACTTCTAGGGGAGGTATCTGAAATTAACACAATGTCATTGTGAAAACGACTAAGGATGTAAGATTTTTATATGTACAGCATTAAGTTTCTCTTCATCATCCTGCACCGACTGAGCCAATTTCTGCCTCCTTAGTTTTTCATCATGCCATATCGATTCAATACCGGGATTTGTATGCGTTGTATTTGTCTTAGTTACCAGTTGAAAACGATTCAATATAAAACTAGATCCTATATCTATTTCTAAAGTACTACAAGATAGTTTCTTTGCCACATTGCAATCTAAAATCTGTGACTCTTGTACATGTTTGAATGGTATCTCTGACGATCCATCAGATCGACGAAATTTTATTATCTCCACAGGAACATGTATAAAACTCATACCATACAGATTAAAATCAATCATAAATTGTAGAACGTATGGAACATGAGCTTCATGAGGATGGAAATTTTTATTCATAATAGCTCCACTCTGTAGAAGATTTGCTGCGCGTCGTACAAAACGGGGATTGAACATATAGATTTTCAAATACTGATGATCAGAACGATGGTAGCCATAAAAGGGTCTAAAGAAAACAAACAGGACGAAGTTTATTTTGTAAACAACAAAAGGTACTGTAGACTGCACTTACATTCCCTTTACCAACTGCACTTTAAAGACATGCTGAGCCGACGAACTACCTTGACTAAGGGAAATGTTAATAGCCTTATCCAAATTGATGGCCATCTGATATATCGCCTTGTTAGCGGATTCAAAGTCTTTCTGGTCATATGGCACATAGAAGTAAGGAAAGATACCATGCACATGCATGCACGTCTTTTGTCCTTGAGCATTGGATCCAAAAACTCTTATAATGGGTACCTTACAAGTAATAGATATTTATTTTATTAGAATCTCTTTGTTTTGTCATTCATTGGAATACTACACGTACTTTTTTAATTTCTTTGCCACGAAATTCGGAGTACACTGGATCTAAACCCGGCACTGGTTTTTCCATATAGAAATCTGCTATTACCAGACGTATGGAAAATATGCCCTCATTGATAGCCATTTTTACATAGCACGAGAGATTATTTTACATAAATTGCAGTCAGTTTTTATGGTATTTATCTTTTAAAAACACTAAAATTAGGATTGTTGTGAAATTAAAGACAAAACCAATCGCGCCACACAAAAAATAAACAAGTAAAAACACCGACCAGCTGTGATTGCACAAAATAGGTAAACATCACATTCACATAAAGATGTTAGCACTGAAATGAGAATTGAGCGATAATAATGGAGTAATCGAAATACTTCGAGGTGAGAGTGATAAATATAGGGAAATCGTTGTAAACTAGAGCAGTAGTCAGTTTATCAGTTAAATATGACAGGGAACGATAATGTGCAATAAATAAAATAAAATAAAATAAAATAAAATAAAATAAAATAAAATAAAATAAAATAAAATAAAATAAAATAAAATAAAATAAAGCAAAATAAAATAAAATAAAATAAAATAAAATAAAATAAAATAAAATAAAATAAAATAAAATAAAATAAAATAAAATAAAATAAAATAAAATAAAATAAAATAAAATAAAATAAAATAAAATAAAATAAAATAAAATAAAATAAAATAAAATAAAATAAAATAAAATAAAATAAAATAAAATAAAATAAAATAAAATAAAATAAAATAAAATAAAATAAAATAAAATAAAATAAAATAAAATAAAATAAAATAAAATAAAATAAAATAAAATAAAATAAAATAAAATAAAATAAAATAAAATAATATAAAATAAAATAAAATAAAATAAAATAAAACAAAATAAAAAAATAACATAAAAAAAATAATATAAAAGAAATTTAGAAAAAACTTTTTTTCTTAAAATTTAAATTAATTTAATTCAGAAACGAGTATCGCGAACTTGAGTGTATTTGTTTGTAAATAATTTTTTTTAATAAATTTGTTTTTCTGAAATTAGTATCTTTTTATTATTATAAAACCTATTATTAATAATTTCGAAAAAAAATTAGAAATGAAAAATTTCAAATTAAAGCAGATTTTTGCGATAAATTGGGGATTTAAGTGAAATTTATTAAATCAATAATTCATTATTTTCCAAAAATTAATTTAACTAAAATTGTTAAATTATTGTAAACGAATGTTATAATATAAATAAAATATAAAAAATTAATAAATTCATAAAGAAAAATAAATGAAGTTTGCTTTGTATGATTCCTTATTTTTAATTTTATTTAATAAAGCAACAAAAAGGTAAGTTTTGAGTCGAATGGAATATTTAACAATTATACATACCTATTTATTTTTGTGTATTTGCTTTTTGTTAGTCGATCTTACAGTACATTATATTAATTTACGTTAAGTGTATCGAAATGATACAACAAATTCGGCTCAAGATCAGAAAAGTATTTTTTATTTATTGTTTGATATTTTGGTCAAATTCAGTGTGTCACGCACTAGGATGACGCGTTTCGAACTCCATGACGAGTTCATCTTCAGACCCCTTTGTGACGAACTGATGCACAATGGTACATCATCAGCTGTATATATATCTACAATTATGCTAAACATATGCATGTGAAGTAGATATCAGCCGAATGTACTGTAAGATCGACTAACAAAAAACAAATACACATACACTGGCACGGCACGGCCTAACAAACTATATATGCTTAGTAGTAGTAGTGAAGCAAAAACTATATGCTTAGTTACAATAGTAAGCTTAGTTTAACAACAAACCTTGTAAAAAAAAAAGCTTGAGTTTTGTGGTGAAAAGCCATGGTAAAGCTTGAGCTTTGTGAGGTAAAAAGGGAATCGTGGGGATAAAATATCCTCCATTCTCATGTTTGATTGTGAATGGTCAAATTCATAACTATGCTGGACATTTTCGGCTGATATCTACTTCACATGCATATGTTTAGCATAATTGTAGATATATATACAGCTGATGATGTACCATTGTGCATCAGTTCGTCACAAAGGGGTCTGAAGATGAACTCGTCATGGAGTTCGAAACGCGTCATCCTAGTGCGTGACACACTGAATTTGACCAAAATATCAAACAATAAATAAAAAACACTTTTCTGATCTTGAGCCCAATTTGTTGTATCATTTCGGATACACTTAACGTAAATTAACATATTTATTTTATTTATTTATTCATTCTAATAATACAGGAAGCCTATAAGGCCAATAATATTTATTACAAATAAACTTACTTAATTTCCCTAAACTACAACAATTTATTTCAAGAATTGTAATGTTTAAACATATAACTATAACATGAGTATAACAACGTAAATCTAATACTTTGATTAAATAATAATATATGAAACACGGCTCCCCAGCCAATGAAAAAGAAAAAATTAATTTGAAAGTTAATAATAAAAAAGTATGAAGGCCTAGTTAGCAATGACAAAATACAAATATATATATCAAGATTCATTAGTAGAAATGTAGGAAAGACATTTTTGACGATAAATATTATTCGAATAAATAAAATTCCTTAAGTGCATTGGTAGTTGGTTCTAAGATTTGCTAAGTCGGACCCTAAAGGAGCGTTCGAGTATTGAGGAGGAAATACGGGACAAAATTAATTGTGGATTAATTAATTAATTTGTGCATGTACTCAAACTGTAGAATAGCCCCATCTCGGAGCAGCTACCGATTCAAATGTAAACGGAACTTGTGTCCAACCTGTATAACTCAAAATATCTTAAATTTATAAATCTGGCCCTACATTTTTAGTCTCACATTTTAATTTCGAATATGTTAATGATCCCCAGACTTTACTTCTTACCTTATTAGGACTTCTCTATGACATCCTTTTTAGCGCAATGCCCCCATAGTAAAATCATTAAAAGATTTCTGTTTTAATTTTTTGTATTTATTTTATATATTTTTTTCACTTTTTTTCTTAACATTTTAATAGATTTCAAATGTTATATGATTTTTTTTCAGTATTATTTAGTTTTGTTCTTGTTGCTTTGGTTTTATCATTTTGAATTTGAATACTTTATTTGAATTTGAAACTCTTATTAAAATGCTTAGATTAAATTATGTTTTATAAACTTTGTTAGAAAGTAATAAAAAATAAACAAATATTAGTTATATTAATTATATAGGCGGTGTTGTGATACAAATGGAAATTCGAATTCGAATGTCAGTAATGTGATTAATACATGGCCATGAGATTATTATTTTAATTAATTTTTTATAATATAGAAAATATATGAGAATATGAGTTTAGAGAATTTTTATTTTTTGTTAATGATAATGATTTTCACGGATTTCATTTAATATATTTTACTTTATTATAGATTTGAAGTATTAATAAATTAGCTTACACTCGAGAAGTCGTCGTTTTGTTTGTTATAACGAATAACAGCCAGACTTTAGTAGCGTGATCTGTTTTCTATGAATATTACAAGAGTTAATATGAAGAATATGATGGTGTATTGTTGGTATTTGTATTCTTTATGTTTATTTTGTTTTGTTGAAAATAAACATTTTCTTTGCTGTAATTCCTTTGTGGTTATTCATAATGCATAATCGTTTGTTGTTGTTGTTGTTGGGGTTTTTTGTAGAGTTCATTTCAGTTTTTGTTGTTGTTGTCGGTAGTTGTTAAATGTTACTTAATTTGTTTTGCTTAGAAAATTTGTTTTTCGGTTTTTTTTTATTAGAATTATATACTATCAATTATAATTATTAATAAATTTTACAAAGTGCACATTTTATATTTTATTCATTTTTTTTGTATTTTGTTGTGTGAAATTTATTTTTATTGTATTGTATTAAGATTTTAAGTAAAATGCATATATTTGTTTTTTTTTTTTTTTAAATTGGAAAATAAAATTACAATAATACAGCATGGGAGATTGATTATAGGTCTTATAGCAAAGCTATATTTTGGAGCCAAATGTGTATGTGTGTGTTTATGTTGCCCGAAACTTTGTGAGAACTACTAATCCCATTTTGCAGTAAGCGATATCGCGATATAACTCAGAAATTTAAATTATATTTCGGCGTTACATTGCAATATCATGAAATTGTGACAAAATATAAAATACCGCCCTGGAATACTTCTAATAAAGAGAGATAAAAGAAATGTTTAGCAGAGAGTTTTTGAAATCTAAAATTCGACATTTTAGGACATGAAAGGTATATAAAATCCTTTTTGTTCATGGAAATATTTTAAGTTTAATTCGGTGATTACGATTCGTAAACGAAAAAAGACATCGAGAAAAGGTTTTTTTCGCCTTTGAAGAAATAACATATTTCTTCTTCTTCATCAACAAATATTAAGTTTTATCCGCAAAATTTGGAATTTTAGTGACATTTTTTAAATGTTTCGTAAACTGTAACGGTCAAATCTGCTTCAAAAATGTCTGCTCTTTTTTTCAAAATTGTCTTTAACTTTTTGTAAAATCGGTAGAGTAATTTCAATAGTGACTGAAAAAAATTGTTTTATCTCAAGTCGGAAGACCCATAGGGACCTTAAATAAGAGCCTATTAAAGCAATGCGCAAGTGCTCTTGAAACCAGGGGGATTCTATTAAACTGAGAGGTAGAAGTATGGAACAAAGAGAATTGAAAAAAAAACAAATTAAAATCGTAAATAAATGCCATTTTATGTTTCAAATTCGCAGCAATGATTTACGGAAAATTTCTTTACTTTTAAACAATTTCTGTTGGCCCAAAGTGCTGTAATTCGTAAAAAAATAAACCGTTGAATGAGTTTACTGCCGGGCATAGTGATACAAAAAAATCGACATAAACAAAAGCGTCATAGGGTCTGATGACATCTCTTTCCCTTATACTCCTTGCTTGAAACGTCTTCAAGCCTATTCGTTTTTTTATCAACACATGTGATTGTTTTGATTCTACAAACAAGACATGTACAGGACAACGGCAACAGAAGTCCGTAGGAGGGAATGAGTGTAAAACAAATGCACTTTAATATGTGATACACGACAGTAAATGATTAAAAACAATGTTTTTTTATACCCAAGAGTATATAGAGTACGTTTATTGTACCAAGTGGTACAATTAATTGTTCCAAAAAGAAATTGTATTGTACCAAACAGGACATAGGACATAGTAGGACGTAGTTTATGGTTATTTATTGTACCCAAAAGTACAATTTATTGTAACAAATAGTACTTTTATTGTACCAAATAGTAGAATTGAAAGTACCAAAAGCACTTTTTATATTTATGTACTGTATTATTGACTAAATTACAATATATTGTACCAATTGATACATTTTAATGTACAAAAAATACAATTTATGGTACTAATAAGCACAATTTAGTGTACCTGATAGTACAATTTATTGTACCAAAAAGTACAATTTAGTGTACCATATAGTACAATTTTATTTTAACATTTAAAGTACAATTAGCAGTGCCAATTACATTTTTAGTACAAGTACAATTTACTATGGTACCAAAAAGTACATATTACTGTACTTCAAAGTACAATTTATTGTATCAAAAAGTGTAATTTCTTGTTGCAGAAAGTACAATTTATTGTACCAAAACTTACTTTTTTTGTACCAAAAAGTACAATTTATTGTACTAAAAATTACAATTTCTTGTCCCAAGAAGTAATATTTATTGTAGCAAAAATTACAATTTATGGTAACAAAAAGGACAATTTGTGGTACCAAAAATTGTGCCAATAGAAATATCTAGAATTTATTGTACAAACACGTAGAATTGTTTCCACAATTTATTTTATTTTTATTTATTTATATATTTATTAATACAATTTTCAATAACCGAGCCATTTAGAAAAATTTATTGTACCAATAAGTTAAATTTCTTGTACCAAAAGGACAAACTATTGATGCAAAAATTAAAATTTATGGTACCAAAAAGTACAAATTATCGTACCAAAATTCAAAATTTATCGTACCATAAGGTTAAATTTTATTGTACCAATAACATTTTAAATATAATTTATTGTATTAATAACATTTTAAGTACAATTATTTATACCAATAACATTTTAAGTACAATATATTGTGCCAAAATTTAATTTTATTGTACCAAAAAGTACAATTTACTGTAATACACAGTAGAATTTATTGTACCAAAAAGTAAAATGTATGGTACCAAAAAGTAAAGTTTTATTGTACTAATATAAATAAATAAATAAATAAATAAATAAATATCATTTTAAGTACAATTTATTGTACCAATAACATTTTTTTTAGTACAAAGTGCAATTTCATGTTGCAAAAAGTAAAATTTATTGTACCAAAACAGTTATTGTAACAAAAAGTACATTTTATGATACCAAAAAGTACAATTTACTCTACTACAGAATTCAATTTATTGTACCAAAAAGTAAAATTTTTGGTACCAATAAAATTTTATGTACAATTTATTATGTACAAATTTATTGTACCAAAACTTACTAATATTTTACTAAAAAGTACAATTTATTATACCAAATAGTACAATATCTTGTACCAATAAGTACAATTAATTGTAGCAAAAATCGCACTTTATAGTATCAAAAAGGACAATTTATATTACCAAAAATTACATTAATTGTGCCAAATAGTACAATCAAAAAGTACTTTTATTGTACCAACTTATTGAATTTATTGAAGAAAAAAGTAGAATTTATTGTACACAAACGTAGAATTAATTGTACAATTTGTTTCAGTACTATTTATAGTACCAAAAAGTATAATTTATGGTACTAAAAAAAAGTACAGTTTCTTGTACCAAGAAGTACAATTACTTGTACCAAAAAGAGCAACTTATGGTACCAAAAGTGCAATTTATGGTATTAAAAAGAACAATTTCTTTAATAAAAAAATACATATTTTTGTACCAAAATGTACAAATGTGCAACAATTTGTTGTACCTGTAAATACGACTACGATGGCTGGGACATGTAGCCAGAAAGGATGTAAATGCTTCAGCGAGAAAGGTGAAGGCAAACCTGAAGGACGGCGCAGAGCAGGGAGTCCCAAACTTCGTTGGAAGGACCAAGTGGTTGGCGACGTGCCACCTTCTGGTAGGACCAACTGGAGAACACACGCAGCGTGTGGAATTCCTTAATACTTCAGGCCTCAAATTTATGAACTACGTTCGTAAGTTGTAAAAGGCCACTTAAGTAAGTAAGTACCAAAAAATACAATATATTGTAACAAAAATTAAAATTTATGGTACCAAAAAGTACAATTTATTGTTCCAAAAAAAGGTATCGTTCGTATTCCGAGCTGCAAAATTTTTAATAAGCTCTCGGCTCGCGAGCCATGGGCCCAAAAAAGAGCTGGCTCGCGAGCCAAGAGCTACAAAATTTCAAATGAGCTCTCGGCCACAAAATTTGAAATAGGTGGTCGTGCTGGCCCGCGATCTAAGAGCCAATTGTTAGGAAAAGGTAAGCTCTCGAGCCAAGTCAACAAATAAAATCCAAATGCAAGTAAATACCAAAGTACTTTTAATGTAGCTTTCGGTACACAGTGCTTTTTTTTGTACCAAAGTATTCTTTTAATGGCCCAAAAACAGCACCAAAGTACTTTTTTGTACCAAAAAATACTTTTATTGGCTCAAATTCACTTTTCTGTTTATTTTTGTACCTAAGTACTTTTTTGTACCAAAAAGTACTTATCGATACAAAGTACCAAAGTACAGCACCAAAGTACTTTTTTGTACCAAAAAATACTTTTATTGGCTCAAATTCACTTTTCTGTTTATTTTTGTACCTAAGTACTTTTTTGTACCAAAAAGTACTTATCGATACAAAGTACTTTTTTGGTACCAAAGTACATTTTTTGTACAAAAAGTATTTTTATTGGCCCAAAAGCACTAGAAATAATTTTTATACTAAAAAGTATTTTTATTTACCCAAAAATTCTTTTATTGTCCCAATAGTACAATGAAAGTACTTTTTGGTACCAATAAGAAATGAATTGAATAAGAAAAGGCAGACTTCAAAAAACACCAAATCAATTTACTGCATTCATTAAAATAGCGGTTATTATCAGTGTTTTGTTTTTGAGAGAGGAGAGCTTACCGTGAGCAAGAGGGGTGGTGATATAAAGTTACAAATCGAGTCGTAATTTGTTGTTCAGAATTCTGGGAGTAGAATTCTCAGCCAGCATTACAAAAAAAATATTTTCTAATACAAATTCGGGGGAATTTTAATATTTTTAACCCCAGAGAGAAATTTTTATATTAAGGAGAATTTGAAAAATTACTAACTCCCGAGCGGAATTTTAACCTACTCTGCAAGATGTATTAATAAAGGTGAAGTTATCAGTACAACAAATTTGGTAGTGCAACAATAACAGCCAATTTATTTTGTGTAGTGTCTCTCTCTCTCTACTGTCAAAATCTCCATACAAAGCTTTGAGTATACAAACGTTGACAGAATAAGAATAAGAAAAAAAAATTAAAACCAGCTGGCTGTTAGCGTCACCTGCATTAAATACATTTTGCTACTCTCTGCTTTATAATATAAATCAACTGCTCTGTTGTGCTTCAAAGACACGAAATATCCCAAAAATCAGCAGCATTGTATAGCGGAATATATATTACACTGTCGTAGTCGAAAAAAAAGACAAGACCGGACCGACGGTTTTACCCTAATTCATACACGAGGAAACGAACTGCATCATTAGTTTATTGAGTTACAATGCTGGTTTCATACAAAATTTTTTTTAGATTTTTTTTACTTTGAATAGTTTTCGGAAATGCTGTCTTCGACAAAGTTGTTTTAAATAAGTCATGCTTATACGAAAACCAAACTATAGATTGTCGAAAATCTATTTAAGCCCCTAAAAACACCAAACAAAGAAAAAATTTAGTATGAAACCGTCATTGTACTCAAAAAACTAATGATGCAGTTCCATTCCTTGTCAAAACCTATCACAGTGTTATTTATCCTTTTTCATTTTCCAAATCACTATATCTTTAAACAATGCAATACAATTTTATGTTTCTTTGCATTTATTAATAGCAATTATAGAAATTGCGAAAAATATGTCACTTAATGTTCGAATAAAAATGTGAAATGCGACTGTTTGCTTTAATAACTATTTAAGAACACAATTATTACGATGCTTTCACAGCATTATATAGCACAAATAGTTTAGTAGTCTTTTTATTACATCCTACTACGTCATGACATTATTAGCCTGGTGGTTCCCTCTTTTTATAAGCTTTGTTATTATGGCTTTTTTTCTATTTCCTGTTTACCTAATTGGGCATGTAACAACACAACACAATTAAAGCTGTTGTTGCTGCTGATGATGTCAAATTATGTTAGTTGTAGTTGTTATAATCAATGTTGTTGTTGTTATTGTTAAAACGTTTTTGTTTAAACGTTATTTAGACAAAATTGTAAAAATTGTTTTTAGTTTTATATTAAAATATATATAAAATATTAGTGGTTTTTACAAAGTAATTCTTGTTGTTTTCCTTTCAATATTATTACTTTTAATAGAGTTATTTTTTATTATTATAGTAAATTTTTTATGTTATTTATATTTGTTTTTCTTTTTGTTAATTTTAAATTATGTTTAAAGTTTTTATATTTTATTTAAAAAATAGGTATGTAGAAGTCACTTTTTCACACATATATATTAGTTTTAAAGTTGTGGATGATTTTTGATGTTTTTTTTATATTATTTAAAATTTATATAGGAAAATACTAATGATGTTAACTGAAATGTTAAGTTGCGTGGCAACGTATTAGGAAAGTATGTATAGGGGAGGAAAAATATGCCAAGAAAAATAATCAAATCATAACATAATAATAAGATAACATGAAGTAAATTAGTATGTTTTTTTTTTAAATTTATTTTTTGATATATGTATATATTAATTGTTATATAATAAATCTAAAACATTCAATGACTAGTAAAGTAAAAAAAAAATAATTTTTGTTATTTATTTTTTTAAATTGGTTATGTATTTTTTTTTTAATGTTCTATTGAGTTTTGATTTGTTCTTTTAATATGTTTGTGTGAAATATGAAATATGTTAAAACACTATCTGTTCTGTTTAGCTATGGCGGCGGGCGAAATGGAAGAGAGCGGGCAGCTATTTTAAAGTAAGTTGCGAAAATACTTATTGTAGTACTATTATTTGTTAAAAAATCCAATTGGGAAGAGCAAGGAAATAAACCTGATCTGTCCATATAATCGCATCACATTTATATCGTAATGAAAAGGATGACAAGCCAGATGGGAATAAAACTAGTTCGAAAACATACTAGTTCAAAAATATGGAATTGTAAACTACTTCCATAATGAACTAGTTCTAAACTATCGAATTTTTAACCAATTAAACGTTATTAGTTGATGAATAAGAAAAAGAGAATTTTGAAATAATTTCAGAAGTTATATTTTAAATTGCACTACACGCAAAAGACAAATGCTGCTAAATGAATTTTAAACAAAAAATTATTAAAAAAATTCAATTATTGTATTTAATTTTAATATCGTATTAAAATACTATTGAAATACTAACTCAAATTTTTTAGAATATAACGAGTTCTAATGCGTTAATTTTGTTCTAGTTCTCATTAATCTCTTTTGAACTAGTTCTAAACTGCCGCCCGACTAGAATTTCTAAACTGGTTATATTCTAGAACAAAAGGGACAATTCCCCCTCAAGCCTAGGACAACTACGTGTTAAATGAGACAGTTGCTTGTATGGAATGTGAACTAGTTCACTGTCCTTTGGAGAACTAGTACTTTACTAGTTCCGAACTAGTATTTTTCCCTATTGTGAAGATTCACATTTGTCCCGAACAAAAGAAACTATTATCGATGAAATTTTGTATTTCTTAAAACGAAATTTTGTCACTAAGGCTCCATTCCATACTGGAACTGCTTAATTAAGAACTGAGCGATCAATCATTACAATTGCCACTTTGTCCTTCCCAATAAAGTGACATTAAGGGTTTCATTGGGATCTTGTTTCGGGATTTTACTTTGTCCTTATTATATTTATCTTTCGGAATTACGATTCTAGGACTCGAAACTCTACAAACGTCTCTCTACTAGAGTTTATAACGATTAGGAAGTGAACGATTTTGTCATATGCCTACGACGGATCTAGTGCCGCAACAATCGTGCGCTCACATGATTTACTCTGATTAAGTCCATCCGCAATGTAAGTGTTTATAGACGTAGTTGTGCTATCGGGAAGAGTTATTGTTGTTCTTCAAAAATCTTTGCTATGTGGTACAACAGCGAACGATTTTCGCATTTAAGTAATTCTCGTCTCTTTCCAAATGTAGGTGATGGTCATTGAGAAATAGCAAAAAAAAACCCATGTTTGCAATCATACACAAGTCGTTTTCGAAAACTATCGATGACTATTGACACAAATTTGGTATTCAGTAAGGAAATGTGACGAAGATTTTGAATCGAAACGACTCTGAATCTGTTGTTGTTGTTGTATTAACAGTTGGTGGAAGTAGCTGGGGTGATAATTCTTTATACCGATTTTCAATTTATCTCACTCGATCGGGCATATAATCCGATTATCATACGATCATTGTTGCCGACTCTGTTTCGTTCTTTTGTAGATAACAAGGTTTGTGTCAAGGACTGTTATGTGTTGTTGTTGTGAGTTGTAATCGTCAAATTCCACCAAAGATGGCGCCAGCTGGCTTTGTTGATTTATTTGTGGTGTTGATAAATCATTTCTATTTCCTTGGTCATTGCGCAATCTGGATTTTTGTAGTGGAAGCATCTAGGATGGGTTTTGTTGGCTGTAGAAACTTTTCATCGATGTTGATTGGCCAGTGCCTCGGCTGGGAATCGAACCCGGCACCTTCGGATTGCTAGTCTACGTCGCTTCCACTGAGCTATCAAAGGCCACACTCTGATTCTGTCGTCACAGTTGTTGATAACGACTTGAAACAATTTGAAGGATTTTTTTTTAGTTTTTGTAAATTTTATAAAAGTTTTGTTTAATGACGTCTAGAATGAAAAGATTAGTACCAAATATGGGCTGGTGTAGAAACTAAATCCCTCAGTGGTACAAGGATTTCGTAAGGAAACAGTTCCGTCTAATTTTAAGGGCAATGTGAGAAAATTGGAAGAGAAAACTTAATTCTTTTGGACCGCCTTTAAGAGATACTAAAGAATCATTTGTAGTAACGATTCCGGTCCTTTTTATTTGGAGCGAAAATTTTGATATTTGTTCCATTGACATATCTAATAACTCCAATAACTTCATCTAAAGTAATTTCCAATTGTATCCACTGTGGACAAATGACCTCTCTAATGCATTGAGTGTTTCGACCGGAATCTTGCAACTTCTGGCTGCACTTAAGACTTAGGTGGTAAGACCCCTGTGTCCTAGGGACCTCAATATTGCTGACAACTTAATTATGACTGAAGCAGATGTCCTGAGTTTACTTTTCAGGTGGTAAGGCCCCTGTCGTAGGGACCTCAATGCTGCTGACAACTTAATTATGACTGAAACAGATGTCCTGAGTTCACTTTTCATTATAGGAACTATTTATTCCAAAACGTAATTCAATTCCGCCTTATAAATACTTAAGTAGTTCTCGAATCTAAAAAATAGAAAAGTTGAGAGGCCTGCCAATAGTTAACCACAAATTAGGGTTTTTAACACTTATGTACGTACTTCTTATCTGGCAAGTTTAAGATATTGAACTTTGTCGGAGTATTTTTCTTTCCATTATAAGATAATTCAAGCTTGAATAAGATTCGGAATAACAATATTTTTTTTTTGAAACACAATAAAAATCTAAATAAAACAGCTGATGTAGAAATGTTACATCAGCTGTTGTCATTTCTTTCATGTTATCGATTACCAGTCGACGTCGTCTCATGGTAGTTACAGAATACCGAAATAGCATTGGTGTGACGACGATGTTGAATCGAAGTGATGTTAACATAAAAACGACGACGATGTCGACGACAATAACGGGAATAGGGATGATTATATTTCTCCTTTAACAACTAAGGTAATCTTTTCCAGCCCTATATAAACTTTTCTTTTAACTCCTGTCATTTCAAAACATATCAGAAATATTTGATTGAAAAAATCGATAATTTATTAAAATCATTTAACTTTCTCAGCCGTACTAGGGCTCTGAAAATAGTTTTAAATAGTTTTTTTTTTTTCAAACTAAACAGAAATATTTCAAAAATAATGTCAAAATCTGCACCTTAAGATCATCATGATCAAATGATAAAAAGAAAACTAAAATTCTTTCAATTACATAAAAACTGTTGGTTTCGTTTATTTCAAAGAAAGTTGTAACTCCTTAAAGGAGCGTCATTCACACCACCGCCACCACCACAAGTTGTTCAATTGCCCCCCTCTCCTCTCTAGGGCAATTTAATCGGTATTAGTTTTTCTAACTCTTCATTTCATTTGCTATAATTATTTATGTTCTTTGCTAAATGTTTTTTTTTTGTTGTTGTTTGTAAAATGTTATTATGCATAAGTTCGTTTATTGCTGATAGTTGTTGATTAGTTAAAACGTTAAATGTTAGATATCTAGATTTGTTATTTGAGAGTTTTTCTTTGCCTTTTGTTTTTTTTTCTGCAATGTTCTCCTTATGGAAGTTGTTGTTTGTTTGTTTTTTATAAAGTAAATTACTGCACTTCATGTTGTTTTGTTTGTTTTTTTTTAGCAATTATTAAATTACTTTTATTATTTTTCTTTCTTTTTCTTTTTCGTGTAATTAAACATATTTGTTGTATTTATTCTTAGCTTTATTTTTCATTTCTGTTTTTCTTTTGTTTGGGAACTCATTATAATAAAGACTTTAACAAACTTAAAATTAAGATAAAGAACAGAACAATATTGAACGGAAATAAATAATTTAAAAAAAATATATAGTATGTATGTATTGTTCAGAAAGAAGGCTGTTAAAATTTAATAGAAATTTAGAATTATTATATTAGAAATGTAAACAAAATCAATAATTGAAAAAAGTATAAAAAATAAACAATAGTTGTTTTCAAAACGTAAACTGCAAAGTTTCGTTAATAACATTAAATTAGGACTGTTTTCTTAGCTTGATTATACAAAGAGATAGTTTAAGAGCGAGAGATAGAGAGAGCTAGAAGATAGAAGATGAAATTTTTTTTATAAAATTCTTTTTTTTTTTGTTTTTCTTTCTTTCTTTCATTTAATTTTAATTTGTAATGTTGTTTTTAGTTTTTAATATAAATTTGTTTGAATTTGTTTTTTTCTTTTGTTTTTGTTGTTTATCCCTTAGCAAAAAATTACAATTAAAAATATATAAATATTAGTTAAGTATATAACTTTAAAGGAAACGCGCGAAAAAGGACTTTTTGTGATGGTTGGAAGGTGATTGGGTGTTGTATATGTGTTGTTGGGGGAAGGACGAGGGAGAGTCACAAATAGAGGTGTAGGTAAATTTAATAGGGAGTAAGGACGTTATGGAACTGGATCGTAGGGTTTTAAGTAATAAAAAAATTTTTAGACGTTTTTAAACATCAACAACCATTTTTTTGTGTATGTCCGTGTTGCCGACCACCGAACAGAATTCATCAAATGAGATTTTGCCATCTTCGTCTTTGTCGGCAAAACAAATTGTCTTATCGACAATTTGTTGTAATTGTGTGTCCTTCAAATTATTGCCTACCATCATTTTTAACACCTGCAAGTGGAAATCGATAATGAAAAAGTGTAATTATCATCATTGTTATTGCTGTGAAAAATAAAAATCTTATCACTTACTTGAAATAGTTCACCGTTCGATATGTAACCATCATTGTCCATATCATATATACGAAATGCAAAACGCAATTTTGATAATTTATCGCCTTTAACGCTAAACTGTGAGACTCCTTGTATGAATTCCTTAAAATCTACTTCACCATTGCCATCCGCATCGAAGATGTCGATGACACGCTGCACCAAAGGATTCTGTTGTAGTTCTGGCAATGACATGAACTCATCGACACTCAAGGCACCGGAATTATCTAAATCGAGCTTACGAAAACGTTTACCCAAACGACGTATTTCATCGGCATCGACTGGAGAGAGATTTAGAAAATACAAAATTTCAAATAAGTTAAAGTCGTTTAAGATTTTTTTTAAACTGTAATTGTCATTAAAGTGAAATGTAATGTATGTATAAGATTAAGTTATGGTTAGATTGTAGTGGCGTTTTTGTTTTTTTTTTTTTTAATTTTATCATATATATTTAAAGATATAAGATCAGATTTTACATAAATCGTTTATGGCGATTTGTGGTAATAAGTTCTAACTTTTAAACATTTGGGTACTTTGAGTCTGAGACAGAAATTAACATATTAGAATAATAAATATACATATTTATATGATAATAGATAAAAAGTAAAATATTTAAAAAAAAATAGGGATTTTTTTCTAAAATTGAAAAACAATAAATTTAAAAAATCTTCCAATGGAAACAAGTTATGTATATCAAATATAAACGAATATTTTTTTATTTTTAATTTTTTTTTTTAATAAAAAAAAAGGTTAAAAAAAATAATAAATAAGAAAATTTTTTTTTTTTTTAGAAAAAAGTAAATTTTGTGAAAATAAAATGTAATCAATTCTAAATTAAATTTTTAAAAAAAATAGAAATAGAAAGAAAAGTTTTAAAAATGTTTTTTGAAAATAACTTTTAAAAATGTTTTTTTTGAAAAATATTTTTTAAATTTTTGAAAAATATTTTTTTCAATTTTTGAAATACATATATGAAAAATTCAAATTTTTAAAGAAAATTAGGTGAAATTTAGACAAATGTTTTTTATTGCAAAAAAATAATCTGTGAAAGAAATAATATCTGTAGAAATTATTGTTTTTTTTTTTTTTTAATTTATATTGATGTTTTAATTCATATAATGGATACAAAGTATGTATTGTTCTACTTATATGTATATGAAAAAAATAATAAAAAAAGATTCAAAACAAAAAAAATTGTTCATGATAAAGAAAATATTTATGAAAAAAAATATATTTATCATAAAATAAAAATTTATAAAAAAATATTTAAATAAAATAAAATTATATGTTGATTTTTGTAAAAAAAAAAATTTTCAAAAAAAATTTATTACGAAAATATAATTTTTTTATAAAAGAAAAAACTAAATTTTTTATGACAAAATGAAAACAAAAAAAATTATCATGATAAAGAAATTTTTTAAGGAAAAAATTTATTTTTCATAAAATAAAAATTTATAAAAAATATTTAAATTATTAATTCTAAATTTAATTTTTAAACAAATGTTAATTTTTGTTACAAATAACAACTTAAAAATTAAAAAAAACATGTATGTATATGTAACGTATACCATTTTATATATATATTTTATATAGTTGAAAAAAGAACTAAATTTTTTATGAAAAAAAGAACTAAATTTTTTATGGAAAAAAGTAAAATTTTTTATGAAAACAAAACAAAATTTTGTGAATATAATCAGTTCAATCTTATATTTAAAAAAAATATATTTTATTTTAGTAAAAAGAAAAACGATTAAAATTTAAATAAAAATTTAAAAAACTGCATAAAAACAAATTAAATTAATGGAAATAGAGTTTTTCCTTCAAAAATATTTTTTTAAATATTTTAAAATATATTCTTTTAAATTTTTTGAAAATTATGCTAAATTTAAATTTTTAAATAAAATAGCTGAAATTTAGATAAATGTTTTTTATTGACAAAAAAAAATAATCCGTCTAAAAAGTAATATCTGTAAAAATTATTGTTTTGTTTTTTAATTTATATTGATGTTCTTGTTTATATAATGGAAACAAAATATGTATAATTATACTTATATATAAAACGAATAATTATATTTGTTTAAATTTTTTTATGGTAATGAAAACAATTTTTTTATAATAAAAATTTAAAAAAAAAATTTAATTTTTTAAAAAAAAATGTTTAATTTTTGTAAAAAGAAAACATTTTAAAAAAATCTATAGAAACAAATTTGTAATTAAAAATTAAATAAAAAAAAATTTTTTTTTCTACATTTCTGTGGTCTTTTCTAACATGTAATTAAAGGAAAATAATTTTAACTGTTTATATATATATATCTATGTCTTAAGAAATTACATTTTTATTTTTTTTAATGGTTCGGATTTTTTTTTTTTGTAGAAAAAATTAATGACGTTTGGAATTAGCGTCGATGTATATTTTTGGGTAAAATTTAAGGAAAATTCTCGTTTTGAAAAATTGTAAAAGTAAATTCAGAAACCAAATATAAATAAAAATTAAAAAAAAAATACCATAAAAATTTAATTAAAAATAAAAATTTCTAACGATTTTTTTTAAAAAAAAGTTTAATTAAAATAAAAAAAAAATCTTAAAAATGCATGACAAAATTTTTACAAAAATTTATCAAAATAAATATGCAATCCAAAATTTACTTGCTTACAAAATTTAATAAACCAAAATAATTTTTTTTTTAAATAATTGATTTTGAAAACATACAAATATTCATCAAAATACTTAACTTAATTTCCCTTTGCACCCCATGAATGAGGTATGGGATAGCTTCTCGCGTTGTTGTGAAATAACACGCTTTCTATTTTTAGATTCACAACTAACGGCACCTACTTATTTATCGACGAATGCGAACGTCACTGTTTTGAGAAGCTCTTACTAGACACGACGATTGAATCGACGCTTAATACTGCGAAGTTGCTGTCAAACAACATTCGAGGGGAGCCGACAATGAAAGAAAATTTTATTTATTTTTTTTCTTTTAAGATGACTGGAGCCAGGTTTGAACCTGCGATCTCCTGCATGGTAGTCGCGTGTTCTAACCACTATGCCACGGCCGGTCCCATCATCAAAATAATATTATTTATTTTGAAAACATACAAAAATTCATCAAAATTTGTCAAGGCCAATATAATAACTTCAATTGAAACTTTTACACAAGGAATCTATTACCAAATATTTTTTTTTATTTGAGCTAAAAAGCTACATTCTTGTACAAATATTTCATTACATATTTCATACAGAAATTTTAACCAACTTTTACCATTTTCATATTACTTCCACGTCTTTTCTACAAGTATAACAAAATTTAACCTGCCTAAAAGTTACACTACATCCGTTCATAACCACAAGAGCTTTAAAGTATCTAAATCCTAACAAAATCCAGTATAAGCAAATTTTTGCACTGACAACAAAAAGCAATATGCAACCTCAATGATAAAAGAAAAGAAATTATAATCTTGAAAAATAAAAACAATGTAAATTACGTGAAAAAAGAAAATAATGTCACATATAAACAATAAAACATGTTTATACAGCCAATGCCAAGGTTATATTGCCACTTGAAAAAAGAAACAACAAATACGATAGACAACAAATTGACTCAAGAGTCACAACAAAGCACAGGCAGACGGACAGTGTCATACTATTTCATTTCAATTATTTAAATGTTAAAACATATCTATTTGCATTCAATTGTATATAGAATTTGACAAGCGTTTCTATGATTTTGTCTTTGTTTTGTTTGCCCTCATAGGGAATATCAATATTTATACTGCACATTTCTAGCCTAGTATAAAGAAATAAATAAGAAAACAACAATAAAAAAAATTGATTATATTGGTAGTGGTGCGTATTTTAAGAAAAAAAATCGTGCTTTTTACATGACTACAAAGAATGTGACACACTGATACGGGTGAGATTCACACTTTTGGTATTAATTCTTTTTTTATCTTGGAAAGTTTATTATAAATAATAAAGGCGCCGATTATTAAAATGATAATACATACGTGGGTTGTATGATAAATTGTATTAAAGTTTTTAAAAAAAAATTATTAAGAAATCAGTGTTCTATAACTTAAGATAAAGTTTATTTTCTAAGAATGGCAACACATCAAATTTTATTTACAATTACAAAAAAATTACGAAATATGAATTCATATTGTTTTAGTTTTTTTTTTTTTGACAATATTGGATAACATCATGATTTAATACGAAGACGGACAAGGTCCAATTTAATGTAACTATTTCGTAAATAAAATGAAAAGCTATTTTCTTGTTCGATTAGCTCGAATTTTTCCATGCTGCACTTAAGCATTCGAAAGCATCTTCTTAAAATTGGGTAAATTGGGAACTTTATGTGAATTTACACAGAATCAAAAGCTTTGTCAGTAAGCTCCAGTTTTGTAAAATATTGTAATAATTTTATATTAAATTGGTCGCTGGACTTTTAATTACAAGATATAAATAAAAAAAGCTATCGATATTATTTTTTATAATTTCCCATGTTGTATTTAAATATCCCACTGACCTCGAGCCTAATTAATCAAAACTTGGGATAGTATAATACATTCAAAAGTCGAACAAACACTTAAAAATATAAATAAAAAAACTATACATTTTTTTATTTTTTGGTATTTTTTAATTTAATTTTTTTATATATTTCATTTATTTTTTTCATAATTTCCTTATTTTAAATTTTTTTTCTTGGTTCGTATCTTTTAATTTATAATTTGTGTTAATATTTGTTTTCAGTTTTTAAACTGTAATTTTTATTCTTTTTAATTTTGAATACTTATTTTTAACTTTTAATTTTAAATCTTGAATTTTCAATAGTTTATATTTAATTTTTAATTATTTATTTGTAAGTTTTATTTATTATTATTTTTTTTAATTTTTTTTATATTTTATTTATTTCTTAATAATTTGTTTTTTTTTTATTTTTTTTTTGTTCATTTTTATTATCCTTAATTTCATTTAATATATACATAATTTTTCTTTATTTATAATTTGTTTAAATATTTTTTTTTTAATTTTTTAATCTGTAATTTTTAATCTTTTTTATTAAATTAATTATTTATTTGTAAGTTTTATTTATTATATTTTATAAAAGAAATAACATATATATATTTTACTTAATATTAAATTTTTTTATAATGCTTTTAATTATAAGATACAAATAAATAGTCCAACAATTTCTATAAATTTTTTTATATATTTTTTTAATATATTATAATTTTTTTATATATTTTATTTTTAGTTTTCATATTTTGCTCTTTATTATTTTTGTTTTTAATATAATTTTTTATAAATAAATTTTTTCATTTCAATTTTCACTCAGTCCTTAATTTCTTTTAATTGTCAATTTTTTATTCATTTCATTTCATTTATTTTTACAATATTGTAATTAAAGCCTCTTGGTTAATATTATATAAATTACAATATGCATTCACAATAATAATTTTTTTTTTTAATTTATAATTTGTTTAAATATTTATTTCTAATTTTCAACTTGTAATTATTTACCTTTTTTTATTTTAAATGTAATTTTGTTTGTTCCTTTTTTAATATTTTTAAATTAAATTTTTTTTTTAATTTTTTAATTATTTTTTTAAATTTTTTTTTTATTTTTTTTTTATTTTTTTTTTAATTTTATTTTTAGCATTGTTTTATTGTTCATCTTTTAGTTTTAAATTTCCTTTAATGTTTATATTTTAATTTAATTGTCAATTTTTTATTCATAATTATAATTATATTATTTTTTATTTATAATTTGTTTAAATACTTATTTTTTTTATTTTTCAATCTGAAATTATTAGCCTTTTTATTTTGAATACAAATTTGTTACTTTTTTTAAATATTTTAGTTTTTTTATTTCATTTTTTTTAATTTAATTTTTTTTAAATAATTTTTAATTTTATTATAAATTGCGTTTTTTTTATTTATTTTTAGTATTGTTTCATTCCTTTTTAGTCCTTAATTGCTATTAAAGTTTAATTTTTAATTTTGAATTTTTAATTGTTAATTTTTTATTCATAATAATAATTTTTTTTTTAATTTTTAATTTGTAATTATTAATCTTTTTTTGAATCATATTTGTAACTATTTTTAATATTTTACTTTTTTATTTTTTTATTATTTTATTTTTTTAATTTAATTTTTTTAAATAATTATTTTTTTTTAATTTTATCTTAAATTTTGTTTTTAGTATTGTTTTAATGTTTATCGTTCATTTTAGTCTTTAGTTTCATTTAATGTTAAATTTTTGTTTTTAATTTTAAACTGTACATTTTTTATTTATTCATATAATTAAAATTTTTTTTGAATTCATAATTCGTTAAAATATTAATTTTTTGATTTTCAATCTGTAAGTATTAATCTTTTTATTTTAAATATTTATTTGTAACTTTTAATTTAAAATCTTTTATTCTTAATTTTCAATTTTTAACAATTTATTTGTATTTATTTATTAATTACTTATATTTTGCTTTCTTTTCTATTTCATTTTTTTTATTATATAAAATAAAAAACAAACATTTTTTCTTTGAGGCTAAGTAGTTATCAAACAATCCTCGCAACTAGAGGTATTGTCGGCTTAATACAATCATTCTTACTTATATGCCAACAAAATAATATTAAATTTGCTAATTGCAAAACTTTAAATAATTTGTTTTTGACTTTGAACAAAATGAATGAATGTGTGTCTGTGAAATATATTAGGGTAAGCCACAAAATGTTATGTTTTTTTTAATTCAAATTCTTTAATTCCAAAAACAAATAGCAATATGGTTTTATGTTTATAGCGTTAAGCAGAATCTTTTCAAAATAAAACCAAATAAGAAAAAGTGGGCGGTACTTTTAAAAAAATTAATATGAAATTTTGGACAGAAACGATACATATAATTTTTTGTAATCAAATAGAAAGAAAACATGTTAAATTGTAAAAGTGCATCGTTTTTTTAATTACGAGGCAAAAAATATGAGTTCATCAGGTTGGATGCATGTGATTTACAATCGCCAAAAATTATGCGATTGCGATCTCTGTGACACCAATTTTGCGATTCCAAATCACAATCGCAAATTTCAACAAAATGCGATTGTCAGGACATGGGCGATTATCAAGTTTGTGTGTAGAATTTTTTTTATTTTTTTTTGGGAATAGGCTTTTTTTGCATTTAGCATTTTTATACGCTATATAATTGTAAGAACATTTTTTTAATTACACAATATAAATAAATTTTAAAATAATAAAAAAATTTAAAAAAATGTCTTAAAAATATAATCAGTATCAAGTTTATAACTTTAATTTGGTTTATATTTTTGTTTATTAATGACAAAGAAAAAAAATCGCGATAGTTTTAATATACGAGTAGTAATTCTGTAATTTTCAAACAATATCATCGAGTATGGATGTGAATAACATATTTCCAAACCTGATGTATTTGCCTTTGAGTAAGCACTAATATGGTCCAAATGAACATAATAGAAGACTGAAGTTTTCTAAAAAGAGTTACTGCCAGTAAATTTTTGTATTCTACGAACAAAAAATATTGTTTGCAAAACTGAAAGTAAACTATGGGATTAACTTATGCTGCTATAAAATATATTTAAAAAATGTCAGTCTATAATCTACCTCCCTGGAGATGGACTATTGATCTTTCATTCAGAATTGAACGAATCAAATATGCATCTGCTCTCAGACATTCTTTACACCACCCTAATGTATATATAAGTCTAAAGGTATAGGTTTTATATGCTCTCGCGTCGTCGTCCACAATGTTGCTGCCTATATCTCTGTCTCTGTGTATTTATTTCAAAATGATTCGAAAAATCTAAAAATAGCATTACAAACAAAACAAATATTTTGATATTTTTTTCAAGTAATATTTGTTGATTTTGAAAATTGTCACATGCTTTTCCTCACCCCTGCTGTACAATGTAGTACATTGGGAAATGTAAAAAAAAATGTATACAAAAAGAAATGCCAGCACAAACAACAAAGTCAATCCGTTTTCACAAAGATTCATTCATAAAATATGTACGAACATTTCTTTCTGTTTATTTTCCTGAATGTTTGTAATTATCACATGACTATTTCATTAGCTTTTGTCTAGACTACTTATGTACATATAGAAGTATATAATGTATGAAAAAAAACACTTGGGGTGCATCTCTTAAAAACTATTTAGAAAAGGATAATGTTTAAAAATCGATTTAAAATGTTGTCCAGCCCGAAAATAACAACAACACTATAACACCAACAACAAATTAGCAAATACAATACATACATAGTGATCCACTAATATACAAATAATGAAATATTACAATAATTAAATTCTAATATTAAACGCATCATTTAAGTAAATATTTGCCACACGGGTTAATTTGTGTATTCAGTTGTAGGTTTCGTATGAGTAAACTTTAATATGAGAAATATATTTTGTTTATAATTAGATTAGTTGAAACAGATACTTACAGTTGGAACACATCTCCATAGGCAGAGAAGTTTCATTTCCCTGTAAAAAGAAAAGAGAATATGCAAAGTTAATAATGTTAAACAATAGGCTATAGATAAAATAATGTTGTGAGTAGTCTTATTATTATATTATTTGTTATTTGTTTATATCGGCTCAAAGGCTCTAAATTACAGAAAAAATAAAAACAAATAATAGTCATAATTTTTATAGATTTCCTTAAATTAAAATAAAAATATAAAAATATTCATAAAATTCATAACATTCATAATATTCAAATTATTCATAATATTCAAATTATTCATAATATTCACAATATGCATAATATTCATATAATTGATAATATTCATATAATTCATAATATTTATAGTATTCATAATATTTATAATATTTATAATATTCACAATATTCACAATATTCATAATATTCATAATATTCATAATATTCATAATATTCGTAATATTCATAATATTCATAATATTCATAATACTCATTATATCCATAATATTCATAATATTCATATTTTTCATAATATTCATATAATTCATAATATTTATATAATTCATAATACTCATAATATTCATAATATTTATAATATATATAATAATATATAATATTCATTCATTTCTTAATATACATAAATAATAATTTATAATTTTCACAATATTCATAATAATCATAATATTCATTATACAATCGAAACCCTCTATTACGAACTCCTATATATTGCGAAGCAATTATAAGAACACTGTGTTTTGGGTCTACTTTTCGTGTATTATAACGAAGAATTTTTGCGACCGTAACTTCAAGATTGAAGCGTTTTCAATCTCCGTATAACGAATTTATGAAAAAAATCGAAGAATTGTGTTTTATTGGTGTTGTTATTGTTATTGTTGCTCTGTGTGTACTTTGTTGTTTTCACAACGCACAAGCAGCCTTGAATTTACTTCAAACAAAAAATTTACTTCAAACCAAAATAACTGACTACTACAAATAAAAAATGTTAAAAGGAACAACATTGTTTTTCTTTTCCATATGGCGAAATTTCTTTATAGCAAATTAAATATCCAATCCCTTGGAATTTGTTATAGAGAGTTTCGACTGTAGTAATAATATTCATACTATTCCTAATATTCCTAATATTCATAATATTTAAAATATTCATAATATTCATAATATTCATTATATTCATTATATTCATTATATTCATGATATTCAATATACTCATTATATACATTATATTCATAACAATCATAATATTCATTATGTTCACAATATTCATTACATTAAAAAACATTCATAATATTCATTATGTCCATAGTATTCATAATATTAATAATATTCACAATATTCAAACTAACAATAACAATACTGACAATATTCTGTAATATTTATAATATTCCTGATATTTATAATATTCATAATAATCATAATATTAGTATTCACAATATTCATAATAATCATAATATTAGTATTCACAATATTCATTATATTCATAATATTTAAAATATTCAAAATATTCATAATATTCATAGTATTCGTAATATTCATAACATTCCAAATATTCATAATATTTATAATATTCATAATATTCATTCTTGCCAATTTTTCCATCATGTACCTACTATGTATGTATGTCTGAATAACCTTTTTGTTCATATCTATTCACTTCACAAAGAATCCATTACATACACCAACAACAACAACTTCTCCATAGGGACACATAGGGACACATAGTACTGAGGTGGCAGCCCCTGGCCGAAGAATTGCTGCTTCGGGTCAATCCGGTACAAAGAACCGGCTGCCGTGGGATTGACCAGAATAAGCCCAGTGACAGGACGGTCCTCGTGGCGCTTGATTTATCGAAGGCTTTCGATACAGTAAATCACGCCACGCTCTTCGAGGACATCGCCAACACGTCCCTCCCGAACTATTTGAAACGTTGGATCGTGAACTACATGTGTGGACGCCAGTCATACGTGGAATTCAGAAATAGAAAGTCCAAGCCCCGTAGAGTGAAACAGGGAGTTCCCCAAGGTGGGGTGATATCTCCGGCACTGTTTAACCTCTACCTTTCTGCAATTCCACCACCACCTGACGGCGTAAATATAGTATCGTATGCCGATGATTGTACGATACTGGCGTCGGGCCCCTCGACTGATGACATTTGTGGAAGGTTGAATGCCTACCTCGCTGATATTGCCAATTTCTTCGCTGCGAGAAGGATGAAAATTTCCGCCACCAAATCATCGGCCACACTGTTCACCGCATGGACAGCGCAAGTGAAGGAGCAGCTCAATGTGATAGTCGATGGCACAACAATTCCGACCACCAACCACCCCAAGGTCCTTGGTGTCACATTTGATAGTCTGCTCAGATTCAACGCGCACGCCACAGCTATCTGCAATAAGATGAGAAGTAGGAACAAGGTCCTCAAGTCGCTTGCCGGCAGCTCTTGGGGAACCGACAAAGAAACCTTGTTGACCTCTTACAAAGCGATAGGTCGGTCTGTGGTGAACTACGCAGCTCCAGTGTGGTCACCGAACGTGAGCGAGACGCAGTGGAAGAACCTGCAGATATGCCAAAATGCCGCCCTGAGAACCGCGACAGGGTGCCTCCTCATGTCATCTGTGGATCACCTACATGAGGAGACGAAGGTCATTCCCGTGCGACGACATAACTTCCTTTTGTCGAAGCAGTACTTGCTTGGTTGTTATCGGACCAGCCATCCCAACCACCACCTTATGGATAGGCTCCCTCCCCCCAGGCAGGTCAGGAAAGACCTTCATGATCTAGAGCGTGAGATCCAGCGCTACAAGAGAGAGCCTCTAGATCAAAGCGCATATCAAGCAGGATTAGCAGACATTCACTCGGACGAAGTCTTGGAAGCAGTAAACAACTATAGAGTGAATGTCGTGCTCGGAGATCACCCTCCATCAGTGGCTTCGGAAGAAGAGGTTTTACCGCGGCAGACGAGAGTTGTTTTGGCCCAACTAAGATCCGGATGGTGTAGCCGCCTCAATTCATATTGGGCAAGAATTGACGGCAATACGTCGAACGTCTGCCCAGCATGCAACCAAGGACCACACGACACGCTACACCTCTTTAACTGCCCAGCCAATCCAACTCTCCTTGTTCCCAGGTCTCTTTGGACCCACCCAGTGGAAGTAGCTTCCTTCCTTGGCCTGGATACAAGTGCAGCGGAAAACAACGACGCAGGATAAACAAACAGACACATATGCTGCTACAACAACAACAACTTCTCCATAGGGTGGCCATAGAAATTGTTCCAAATCATTATTCACTCTATGTAACCAACGAACGAACGAACCCCTAACACACCGACATATGGTTCCCTTTTTAAAATTCCCAGAGAATAGTTAAAAACCTAATTACATATTCATATCTAAGATAAACAAGAAGTAACAGAGATGAAAAATTCAAACAATCGAATAAAAAAAAAATTACACGAAATAAAAAAAGAAAACATACACAACTGTTGAATCGATCTTTACACCCCCAAACAATAACAACACCCACAATTGCGGCGAAAAGCACAACCTTCCTATGTCCCATATAGCACGGCTCCCTCCCTCCACACTCCTTTCCAGTAACGAAGGATAGCACAAAAGAGAAAACACAAAAGAGACACGAACTTAGACAGCATTGACTCCTGCTCCAACCTTTAGCATCAAGTTGAAGAAAAAAAACAACAACAAAATTCATTCAGTAAAACATTATTGAATGGTTCGCAATGGTGAACGTTCACTATAAGGACGAGTATCCTGTAATTTTACAAGACAAGAAAAAACATAGCACATAGAAAACAAAACTTGCACGATGAAGAGAGTAGATATGTGGATGGGTGTTTTTGAGTAAAAACAGAAAGGATGATATGAATAGCAACTATGTTGTAATCACTTATCTAGAATAGTAAATTAAATTTTTCTTCAGGGATATTTTGAATTTCCAAATATTTTACAACAGTTTCAGGTTAAGCATCCTATAAACAAAAATAACGCATTTATTTAAAAAAAATCGTTGTTGTAACAGTAATATTATTCATTTAATTTAGTTTTTTTTTTTCAAAAATTATGATAACCCCTTTTGCATTTCTGATTAAGATCTGGAAATTGGAATTAGATTTCAAAAGAAAATTACATCTTGTGAAAATGCAAAAGTAAATCTTGTTCCATTACAATAATTTTCAGTTCTTATAAACTCTTTCTGAGAAACCCTACGCCAATGTGGCGCTTTGGTTATTAAAACAAACAATCTTATTAATATACATAAGATTATCTTAAGTGCTACTATACAAGTAAAATATGCAATAAAGGTTAATAGCTTAAAACTTTTCTGTGGCGTTGCCGCACGAGCGCATTTTAAATACGGGTCGTAAAATAATGGTTTAGAGTGATTAAATTATTAACTCTTGTCACCCGTTTGCAACATTGAGAGTTTTACGATGCTTAATGCATGTGTATGCTCAAATTCTTACAGTCAAAGGGTGTGTGTGATGCATGTGAAAAACTTTCCCTGGTTGTGTGATTGGATATACGGAATTTTTCCATTTGGTCTCATACAAATCTGTATATCTATATAGATAAAAAAGTGTATATTTTGATGAACCGTAAGTCAAGATTTTGAAGGTGTTAGAAAACATTGGTATACAGTTTCATGGTGCACTGGACAAGACCTACGACATTCACCAGGTTACTTCCAAAGTTCCTTTAATGTTTTCCATTCTGTCACAGAGTGTTAATTCTGTCGCTTGCTTCACTGTGCCCACAAGGACAAACGTGTCCTTTAGTACTAAACAACCATACAAAGCACTTTTAAAAGTCCCATTCCTTCTACAAACGCGACAACTACAACAACTCTTTCTTTCAACACTTTAGTGTTTTTTTCTCGTTTCTAAAACGAAAAATGTTTAATGAGGGGAAAACTCAACACAGCTACAAATAATAAAATTAATTTGATTTCCTTCTTCTTGTGCTATGTGAAGTTTGCTTGCTACATTTTTTGCTTGCTAGTACGGCGAAAAATACTAAATTGTTAACAGGAACATAGCAAGTACTACATAGTAAGATGTATATAAACACAGCAACAAAGCACATATGTATGTAATTCATATGTACCCGGCCATAAATACATACGAATATTTTAATGGGCCCCAAGGTAATAATAAAAAGAAATTAAACTATAGACTTGAACAAAAAAATAAGGAGGAGCTCACTATAAACGACAGAAAGTCACAGCCAGTGGATAAAAGAGAAAAAAAAAACAAAAACTTAATATAAAAGTTAACACATATATACATAGAAATGTACGAGGGATGTGTAAGGATAGTAGTGGGCGCATATTAAAATTCTGCATTAACGCCAAGTTAAGAATTTCTTATGATCATATGAATTATAGTAGTGAAAAGACATGGTGGCTGTGAGATAACTAGTCACACAAAAAGAGTATTAAAAATGTTATGGCACTAAAAATGCATTTCAAATTCATAGGCAAGATACGGACATTCTCTATGTGCAAAAAACACATTCTTATTAAATCAAAGTTAAAGTTTGAAAGGCATATAGGGCAAAGGGTTAAGGAGAAAAATGGACACGATGTATCTCGATTTCTGGAAAAAATAGCCAAAAAGGATTGCAGATTTGAAAAATTTAATATAAATAACAAAGAATAGCATCATTACTGCAAAAAAAAAAAAACTCCGTATCAAGAAAATCTGAACATTAATATTTCATAACTTCCCCTTTTTGTTAAAAGTCTGCTGCAACAAATACACAAACTTAATTTCAGGAATATCAACATTTAAATACACTTTATATCATTTCTGTTTATTACAGATGAACCGTAAAGCGTACCCCCTACCTTCGTTTGTATGATAAAAGAGAATTCCTTATCTTTTCATCCATGTTCACATACATACATACATATGTAGGTAATGTAATATGCACAGCACACAACAACAACAACTTCGTCCTTTGATCTCAGGGCTCTACGACTAGAACACAATGGATAGAAATGACAAAGCAGTTGAAAATACATTTTATTATAAAGATTACTTCATTTGTTGTTGGAGGATTTCAACCATGGCTGTTGCTACCATTATGGTTGTCCATTTTTATATCTATTCCATTGCTATTCCGAAACAAAGTAAAGTTAAATCCGTAACGGTGGCCATATTTATTTTAATTTAAATGTTTTAAATAATACATGGGGCGTTAACCATATGCATTCATTTTATTTAATAAATTGTGTTTGATGTTCTGCTAATTAACTTCTTTAAAACTCCAGATTGTGTATGAAAAGTGCAAGATTGAAAACAAATGGAATGGAATCTCAATTCGACATACTGGGAAGTATCAGGTTTAAATTAGAACTTAACTGTGGACTTAAGCAACTACTAGTTGTTGTTGTTGTAGCAGTATATGTGTCTTGTTTGTCCATTAGGTTTTAATTGGTTCGCTTGAGTGTTATTTTCTGCTGCGTTTGTTTCCAGGCCAAGGAAGGTGGCTACACTTTCACTGGGTGGGTCCAACGGGACCTGGGAACAAGTTGAGCTGGTTTGGCAGGGCAGTTGAACAGGTGAAGTGTGTCGTGTGGTCCCTGGTTGCAAGCGGGACAGGCGTTCGACGTATTGCCATCAATTCTTGCCCACCACGAATTGTAGCGACATCTTAGTTGGATCAAAACAACTCTCGTCTGCCGCGGTAATATCTCTTCCTCCGAAGCCATTGATGGAGGGTGTTCTCCGAGCATGACATTCACTTTGTAGTTCTACACGGCTTCTACGACTGCGTCTGAGTGAATGTCCGCTAAGCCTGCCTGAAATTCGTCTCCTCATGTAGGTGATCCACAGACGACATAAAGAGGCACCCTGTCGCAGTTCTCAGGGCGGCATTTTGACATGTCTGCAGGTTCTTTCACTGCGTCTCGCTCACATGCGGTGACCACACAGCATAGTTCACTACAGGCCGCCCTATCTCTTTGTAAGAGGTCAACAAGATTTTTTTGTCAGTTCCCCAAGTGCTGCCGGCTAGCGACTTGAGGACCTTGTTCCTACTTCTCATCTTGTTGCAGATAGCTGTTGTGGGGTGCGCGTTGAATCTGAGGAGGCTGTCGAATGTGACACTAAGGACTTTGGGGTAATTGGTGGTCGGAATTGTTGTGCCATCAACTATTACGTTGAACTGCTCCATCACAATTTTCATTTTTCTCGCAGCGAAAAAATTGGCAATTTCAGGTATATCATCAATCGAGGAGCCCGGCGCCGGAATCGCAACTACTAGTTACTAGTTGGTCTTCGATAGCTCAGTGGAAGCGACGTAGACTAGCAATCCCAAGATGCCGGATTTTATACCCGACCGAGGCACTGGCCAACCAACATCGATGAAAAATTACTTTTCAAATACTTTCGAGTTCTCCAGTCAACAAAACTCATGATGCCACCCTAGATGCTTCCACTACAAAAATCCAGATTGCGCAAGGACCAAGGAAAAAGAAAAATGATTTACCAACACCGCAAATGAATCAACAAACCCAGCTGGCGCTATCTTTGGTGGAATTAGGCGGTTAAAACTCACAACAACAGCTAACAATCCTTGACACAAACCTTGTTATCTACAAAGGTACGAAACAGAGTTGCCAACAATTATCGTACGATAATCGGATTATATGCCTGATCGAGTGCCGATAAAATTGAAAATCGGTATAAAGAATTATCACTCCATCTATCCACCAGCTGTTACAACAACAACAACCGTGGGCAACGTTATTAACAAGTGAGGTGTCGGTTCTGTTATGGAATAAGTTGATACGTCCGTTTATTTGAAAGAAGTGTTTTTTTTTATTTTATATGTCCTTGAAGACTATGAGAACAAGTTGACAAAGGATGATTTGTCTGTCTATCGGGAAAGCCCTTTCCTGGAACACAGCCAATTGCATTAATCGGTGCAACCAACAATACACACGGTATTTTGAACAGGCACATATAACGTTCGGAAAAAGTATGCTGGGAACAACGCACAGGTTGCATTATATCCTAATGCCCTAAACTGAATAGAGACGAACCAGACCTCTTTTGTAGTTGGTTAGGAAGATTGTCAAGCGGTTAATAGGCGGACGATGAAATTTAAACTATTGAGCATTTGCTTTTCCTTGTTCATCTCTTCACATTAGGAGTATAGAATTACTAGAGGAATAGTATGTTGATAGTCTCAATAAACTACTGTCATGCAACATATAAAATCTAATAAAATTCAGTAACGGTTAAAGCTGGATTAAGACCATAGTATCTCCAAACATGTATGTCATGCCCTTACTCACTTTATTTATATAAAGTTGCACGGGATAATAATCCGAAACACATTGAACATTTATCTCTTTCCTTCTAAAGTATATATTTCTAATTCCACAATTTTGACTATTTCTGTTCTACTCCATACCCATTTCATTGTTTTTAAATAAGAAAGTCACAATGGCCAATTGATCAATGGCCCATTAGATCGCTTTCCAATAGAATCACAGAGTTCTGCTCAATAGAATTTCATACATCGCCATGTCTTTGATCTTTTTATAATTTATTATTATATATTATTTTTATCATTTGGATTTTGATCAGTGCTGAGTCTTTGATATAGACAGAATATCGATTGTCGTAGCAATGTCGGGAAGATAGTATGAAATCCCATATCCTGAGTTTTAATTTGCATCCCATTGCGACCCATATAGGTGTCCATGAGATCGACTACACTCATGTGCCCGTTGTACTCATTGATAATTTGTAGACAGTCAATTTCAATATATAAATTTTCTTTTCGGTTGATACGAACATGGCTGACTCTCTGAATTGGTTCTCAGGAAAGGCTTAGTGTCAACATATGTTGAGCACAGTCCGACATTCTTAGTACCCTTTTACAAACGTTGGTTATGCCAACAACTTAATCAGACCCAACGAATTCTGTGGAGTAACCTCGTGGTGCTTTTTTCAGATCTTCGCTTTTGTCGGCTGGTAGTTTGCAATCCGATTTGCTCTCACAGTGCCATAATAAACATATTAGTATTGAAATTCTAACCAACACCAGCTGAAGGTAATACCCGTGGTCCTGACGTTTCTAACTTGGCAGTTCGTTTTATCTATTTTTAAATCTTTTTGTACTGAAATCGATTCTGGCAAATCAATTAAATATTCATCCCGTGGTGCATTCTCTTCTTTAATTGATATTTGCTGTGGTACAGTAGTTGTGTTCAAACTCAAATTGCTGACATTCATGGACAAGTAAATTTCATTCACAAATGGTGCAGAATCTGTTACTTTCAAACAATCGATATACAATGCGATATACTGTGTGAAGTTGCTGTCTCATAATCGCAGCAACAACAAGCTAAGTTCCAGATTATCGCAAGCTTGTTCAAAAGCAAAAAGCAGACTATTCGCAGATGAAAATTATATTCGGCCCGCAAGCTTTTCTTAAAACCCAAATAGAGCCTGCCAATAGGGAATTTGCATCTTTTCCTAATAATGATTTCGATTTGAAGCATGATTATGTTCCAGCGCTGATTGCAGTACATAGTTCTTTTTATCGCGAATGGCAACATACCTCGAAGTGTGTTAACGATAACCCAAACTCATGTTTGGATAAATAGTAGTCCCTAAAATCGAAATTCTTCTGTACAAATAGGTTGAAAAAGTAATCGAATTTTCATTCATCATCACCTTGACCTCCATTATTGTTTTTTTTTTTTTTCAAGAAAAACTAAATGGAACATCCGTTCCTAGTAAAATCCACTCAACGTGCTCCTTGTAAAAATAACACAGTTTCAACTTTTATGTGTAGTGTGTAATGTTGACCATATGATATCCGCAACTAGATCATTATTTTTGCAACACGAATTAAAGAAATAAAATTAAATTATTTTGACCCAAAGGCCAATGGATTTGGTTGTAGGTAAGACAAGCCTTGTATGTAGCTACTTGTTAACACAACAGTTGATGCAGCTACAACCCTGTTGCATTCGGTTCTACACCCTTATTCTAACCATAACTCTGTGTAGGATTTGTTACTCATACGCAAGGTGTTCCCAACACTCGGACAACTTGAGTATACATCTTAGATTGCAAGAAGTGTACTTGAACAACATAAGACAAAACTAGGCTAAAATGATTTTTTTTCTTTTTGGCTTTTTCCTTTGACTGGCTGGCTGCTGGCTGGCGCGATAGACTGACAATTAGGGTAGCGCAAAAAACACCAACAAAAACAAAAAGAAACTGCAGATATTCGTGGTGGTAGCAGACACAGTCATCATCAGCAACAACGATGTGCTGAATTCTGCTCTGCTTTCCCCCACATTGCTCCCTCCCAAAAAACGAACTTTGGTATAAGAAGAGAAGAAATTGTTGGCACCACCACTATACAGGTGGCGATAGTGGTTGCTTTTTTTTCTTTCGTTTTGGTTTTTGCTCCGCTTTTATTTTGCCCCTGTTGTAGTGGCCTCATTGAGGCCTCCTCCACTCTACGGCCAGCAGCACATACTCGAATCATATGGGCTCAACACATGAATTTAACCAAAGAAAAACAGAGCAGAGCATACAAAAATATTTACCATTTTGTTTGTTGCTTAAGTACGCCTCCGTATTATTAATACAACAAAAATTTAGAAATTTTGTACACGATTTTGCAGGTTGGCTGCTTGTTTTGTTGGTTTCTTTTAACTATATATATATATATATAATTTTTTTTCTTTAAATATACGCAAAAATATGCGCTGAATTTCACTTCGTGTGTGTGTGTGTCACTTTTTTTTAGAAGCAGCAGCAGCGAGAAACAGAAACAGAGCAACACTACTGAAAGAGAACACCACACAAAATACTCTTTCTCGCTTTGCTACTTTTTTACAACTTTTTTTCTTGCACTTTTTCTTTTTTTTTAATTAATAATATTTGTAACTTTTCGGTGTATATTTTCAATAACTATAAAGTGTATCGAATTGAACTTTCCGTTATATTCCGATGTGGACTATTTAGATACTATAAAATTTTTGTATTCCAATTAGAATTTATTCTTTTTTTGGAAATGCACAAAAATTCCTTTTGGTATGTGTCTTTTTTATTCCGTTATTCGTTCGATATACACAAAAATTGCCAAAGGACTACTGAGTAGCGAAACAAAGCACTAAACGGCGACGTTGTGGCAAATGAGATATGTCATTGGCATATGTAAAATTGACCGAAATAACGTCGTCGACTGGAGCGTTTATGGTGAGGTTTCATGAACGTGTTAACGACGTTTAGCCATTTAACTGTAATAAATTAATTCTGCTTTACAGTTTATTGTTTATACAGTGAGATAATTAAAGAAATGAAAAAGTGGTAAGTGTTGTACACAAATATTTGGTACAAGTAAATGTATTTAAATATAAACAAAATAAATGTAATGAATTTGCAACCAATTCGTACGTATTGTCAATTTTTTATACAAACATGTTAAACCTTTATTACAGATTGTATTTAGCTATTTTAAATAACGTCTAAAGCTTCTGCAATTCTAAAATATGATAAATAAAATGGAACTTTTTTAGACAAATAGTCAGAAATACTTATTAAAATTCCTACAGACTCGCAATGTTTTAATAAATACATTTTCTTGAAAGTATCAAACCTTTTTTAAATATTAAATTAGTTATTGAAGTTTTTTATCTAACCATATGGTATGAGTTTGCTTTTAAAGCATATTCATCAAAAATCGTAGCTGGCAATGCTGTAATTTTGCTTCATTTCACTTTTGTAGCGTTTCACCTGTTGTTTTGACACTTAAGTATTGTTTACACGCTATCTACCCATATCTACTCATATCCCTTTAACAACATGAGCGAGATAGCCTAATTAGAAAACATGTAGGAGTAAGCATGACAAACACTACAAAATTATAGCAAAGTAATATAGGAAGGTGGATAGGAAATCAATATGTCCTGATTTTACAGTTGATAGGGGATATGGGTGGATAGCGTGTAAATCAGCCTTTAAGTTATGTATAGACGGTTGTCAGATCTGCTAATTTGGACAGTGTTTTCAATATAATTATTTCTCTGCAATTGGTGTATTTGGTTGCCATACAAAAATGGTTGTAAGACATATTCTGAACATTTATCAGGAAATATTGTAAGATCTGGCAACCGTCTGTGCGTAACTTAACTACATAATTAGGTAACTGCAGTAATGTTTGGAAAGCTCTGAGTAATTTGACAACAGTGGGGTTGACAGAAGTGCGGTTGGACAAAATAAAAATGCCAATCGCTTTCAAAATACACCATAAACACGAAAAGAGAGCCCAGAAAGGGGGTTCTTCGGTTCCTATTAAAACACCCTATGCGTGATTACCTAAATTAAAGTTATTACGATTTATACTACCCTATTTAAGCTAATACTATTCTGGACCAAGTTAGACCTATTTTTGCAAGTTTTTTGTGGAATATTTTTTTTTACATGAAAATTTTGAAATTAACTTGCGTGTGCATAAAAGGATTTCGCATACAAAAAATTTAATTAAAAAAAAAAATTTTTTTTATTTTTCTTATAATTTTATTTTTTTTAACCTTGATCTTTGTGATATATTCCAAAAGTATGATAAAAAAATTATAATTAAGTTGTAGAAGTTAGAATTAAGACGCAGCGGTTAACAATTTTAATATTTATGCGGCATTTCAAAATTATAAGTAAATAATTGTATAATCTATAGTTTAATAAGTGTAAGTTTAAAAAAAAAATTTGGCTGGTGCAGAATATGGGGTGGGAATCCAAATGAAATAAAAAATTTTACTGCGGCGCTTTGTGCTTCGTCCCTTATTATTTGCTTATTTTATTCTGTTGGTTCAAAGTAGGCGTAAGATAGTTCATACAATCTACACCACTGGATTCGTCTCAAAAATATCTTTCAGTTTAGTACCCACACATAGGTTTCAACGTGAGATCCAAGGGTCTCTAGCGGCCCAAAAAACCAGCATTTTCTTAAAAAATACAGCATTTGATTCGCCTCGAAAATATCTTTCATTTGAGTTCTCACACATAGGGAGCCTATTAGAACCCAAGGGGCCCCTTTTGACACCCCGGCGCCAACTTTGACCTTAATTTTTGCGTTTTAGGACGCATTTAGGAGGGCGTGGTATATTTTTTCTTTTTTTCACTTTTGCAAATTTTTATGCAACATTTTTTTAAGAGCACATTGCCGTAGGGACCTATAAATAGCATGATTGGAATCGTTGTGATAAAACCTTTATTGGAAGTACCCACACATATAGGCTCTTCATAGAACCTAAAGTTCCTTGTTTCCCCAGCTGTTTATTTTCACTGGAAAGGACCTCGCCATTTAGATTGTAAATCAACCACTTTTTTTGGAATGCGTTAATATTGAACACTATGTACCCAATTTGTTGATATTAAGCCTTGTTTATATAGTGCACCGATCATTTTTGCGATTCCTGTCTTGGCAGTCAAATTTTAAAACGTTTTGATATAACTACGGCAATTAGAACTACGGTATTCAAACAATGAGTCAGTGTATTGAACCCTTTGCGACTTTTCTGTTCTGGCAATACCATAAACTAGTAGTTCTGCCTGGCAATTCCAAAATGGCATAGGACTACTGCTGCAGGTTCGGTTTCTGTGTTTGGGTGTTTTTTTTACAAGCTGCAAAACAACGAGTTTACTGCTTTGCCATTTTTATTTTCGCAGAGCAAAGACATTTATCGCAAACCAAACAACAAGTGAGCTGTGGACACAAAAGTGATAACGACAATAATAACTTTCTTCTGTTGCCAAACAATTGAAAGACACATCCATAATTCGGTCATCGTAATAAAACAACACAAACAGCGGTCCAGCAATGGCTTCAACAAGTTCGCAATTGAACGACAATAGCGACAGTTTAACTCCTACTCATCACCTAAATGCCTTGGCGTCCAGTTACGGCGGCTCCTCAACTACCATCGCCATGATCAACACCAGCGGCAGCTCAAGTAGCATGGGATCTTTGGCGTCAGCCGGTGATACTTTAGGGCAGGACATGATGAAAACAATGAAAAAGACTTTAAACCTAGAGGAAATTGATAAGTTGCCATACGAAATCTATCGCTATTCAAGTTTCTCCACCAACTATGTGCCAGAGTGAGTAATGTAGTTTTAAGACGACAACGACAACCAAAAATACGCTTAAAATAAGATGCAGTGGCTTGATCAAGTTTCAAGATAAACCACGATATGTATTATTAAAGTGTTCTACGGCAGTATATACGGTTGTGTATGAGTATAACATTTTTTTTTCTCAATAATTTGCATAACTTTAGCGTTTTGTTTTTGTCACAGCCATTTCAATAATCGAAGAGAATTTGTTATGCAGCCTTGATTTGTTTGTTTGTTTGCGCGATATCTTTCTTTCTGCATGAAGGAAGGTGTCGTTGTCGTTGCGGTTGTGGGGGGTATTTTTTTCTTGTTTTTTTTTCTTTTGCTGTTAATGTATGTAACAATAATTAAACAACAACCTTTTACGAACGAAACAGCGGCTAAAGAGTATAAAACAACAACAAAAAGAAACGGCATTTTATGCACTTGGTTGACAGAGTTGCCAAGTCTGTTTGGGAGGTGAAAAATAGCATTTTCAACGGGAGCAGTAGGAAAAAATGCCAAAACGGAATTGCTGCGTACATTAAACCAATTCTGGGTTAACAATATCGCATAATAATTTTATAAAGTTGCTGCTTCGAAAAATGTGCGTGACTCAAATTCGGTTTGATACGAATTCCGCTATTAGACACAGATGAGGCTCTGCCTGTAGGCAAAAATGAGTAAAACTGCTTATTCAAGTGTTTACTATTCCGATGTTTGGGGACCAAGACGAATATAATGATATACATAGATCCATACTATTTCTCCATAGACTTTGAACATTCCAAACAAACAACTGCCACATTTATCATGTTGTTGTAGTATAGACCCGGTTGACCTTTGAACCATGTAATTTGGAACCAGTTCAAAAGGCGGTGATTGGAACTAGTATAATATTGAGGCATTGGAACTAGTTCTTTTTTAGAAAATTTTGAAATAGTAGTGTATGTAGTTAGTAGTTCTTTTCGGTGAATTTTCAAAATATAACTTCTGAAATTATTTTAAAATTCTTCGAAATAGTTTATTTTAGAAGTACGTAATTTAGATTTCCTTACTTTTGAACTATTTCGTGTTTGAAGTTTGAAGTTTCAACAGTCCCTATTGAAATTTGTCGCCTAATTTTGCTCGCTGCTGTTGGGATTTTTATATTCTTAAGGGTAGGGGTTTATGATCTTGAATCGATTTTCGCAGACTATAGTTGGGTTTTCGTATATATCGATTTCGACAAAGTTGTTTTAAATAAGTCAAGCTTTTCCGAAAATCCAATTATAGCTTGTCAAAAATTTATTAAACCCATTAAATCTCTAATCAAAGTAAAAAAAAATACTTAAAAAAAACAATTTTGTATGAAACCGTCATTGTAACTTAAGAAACTAATGAAGCATCTCGATTCCTCGTCTCCGAATTAGGTTAACGCCGTCGAGTCCGGCCTTGTCTTCTAAAATTTTTGTCAAAAACTATCACAGTGTAATTAATTGTCGATAGAAATTTTAATATTAAATAGAAGTATAAAACAATAAATAAAATCAATAACAACAAAACATTTGACATATCGAAAAGCCACTTGTATTATTAATCTACAAGAAATCTCTTTTGTTGAGAATACTGGTGCATAAGACTTGATAAACTTTTTGCAATCATTATACCAAAGTATACTGATGAGGATTCGTGGCTGATTCCGAAACAGCTGTACAGGTTGCCAGGGCACTATGAGAATATCATTCTTCTAAAAATCCTTCTTTCATAAAATGGTCTTGAGCTTGAAATAAATTCTAAATCAACGTTCAAAATTACAGACTGAATAAAAACAAAAACAAAAATAATTAATCTTCTTTCCTTTCCACTTTATTTCAATGCCACAGTATTTTTCCGTATAGTTGTGTTCTTGAAGTAGGTCAGCATTTAACAATTTCCCTCCTATATCATATGGCAATCCCTTGTCGCACCACGTTGTTGTATTTGCTTATGTTTGTTAGAACAGCAACAAAAACAAAATGTTTACGCTGTAAACTGCGCAGTTGGCGGCTTAGTTATATTACGATAAATTAAAAATCATTACACGGTTATGATAATCTATGTACCCTACAACCTGTCGCCAATGAATATGAGATAACAACAACAAATTTTGCAATAACCACAACCTTAGTTGTTATTTACAATATCAATAGAGGCAAACGTAATTTTAATTTCTCATAATTGTTCTTCGTTTCACGGGTAGACCGGCAATTATCAGATAAATTCTACGATTAACAAAAATTATTGCTGTTTTTTAAATTTTATAATATTTTGACACAAAAATGTGTTACATTTTCGAATATAGGATGCTTCATATACCCGCTCACTCCATGTCAAATCAATGTTACCATTGCATTTTGTATTTTTTGTTGGAAAATCGGCCGAAAATATATTGAGCGAACTGAATTGTATCTTTGTCTTAACAATTAGTTGTATTTGTTCTAAAGGTCTTTAACCAATGCTTCTAATCGTTTTCAATCAGCTAAGAAATAAGCAAAGAAAGTAAAAGAACTGCATTGCAGACAGTCAAGATCGTTTGATAAGATATTCTGATGTGAGTTCTTTGACCAGGTTTTATATATATACTAATGTTGCGATTAATAGCATTACGTTCGTTAGTCGATTTGTTGACGTATTTGCCAAATTGACAAATGAACATTTTTAAAATGTGTCATAGTGAAAGAAATAACTATAAGGGGTTACATACCAGCGTGTCGGACGTTTCAAGCGAACGCTTCTTTTAATGAATTTTTATAAAATCCTAGCATATATTTGAGAAAGGTGTGTATGATCGAAGAGCTATCTATTGTTATAATAAATAGAAATTAAACAATTTTGTTCAAATTTTTAGTTTAAATATGCGTTGGGACGTTTCACAAAATGGAAGTCATTTTGAGACTAAGTTAATATCATGCCTATATCTGCAAATTTATTAGCCGTACAAAAAAAAGTTGGTAGACAATATTTTTTATAAATATAACAAGCTTTCAGAAAATCGATAGGTTGTCTTCATTAAGGGTAGCAGTGCGGTCATTACAGCGATTTATTTAGCCCTCTGACACTAGATACCGTTGCTGCTGATTTATATATATGTATATGAATAAGTACAAATAAATATGTATAATATAATTATATTATGATTAAAGTGCTTATATTAAAACCTAGCGTTCGGACGTTTCAATTTAAAAATAGCAGTAAAACCTGAACGCCTTTATATTTTAAAATAATTCTTGCATTGTATTTGGTAGATGTGGGTTATTTTACTTAGAAAATATAATTTCTTCAGGAGTACAATACGTATTTGCAGTTGTGTTTCACACTATGACTTATGACAAGGATTCACGATTATACAATAGTAATTTTTCTATTTTTGTTACAGAAATATCTTAGTAGACTGCCCCACTGATCAGTCTTCCCGCTGGTCAGCACACAACAACAATCCACCACAGTATCTAACACTGAAACTGCGTAGACCTGCCATTGTTAAGAAAATCAAATTTGGTAAATTTGAAAAATCGCATGTGTGCAACATTAAAAAGTTTCGCATCTATGGCGGTTTGGATGAAGAACACATGGTGCTATTGCTTGAAGGGTAAGTTGAGAGTTGACAGTTTGGCGGCAATATATATGTATACATATATATAATATATAAATTCTGAAATGTATTTGTACATAGATTGCTTATAACAACAAATAAAAAAAAATATTCTTATAACCACCATGCCTTTGTATTACAGCGGTCTTCGCAATGATCACATACCCGAAATATTCAATCTACGATGCCACGGTAAAGATGTCTCTACAAATCTGCCCATATTGTATTTGAAAATTGTACCACTTTTGTCATGGGGTCCTACTTTCAACTATAGCATTTGGTATATTGAACTAACGGGTCAAGATGATCCTATGTACACAAGTAATTGTTTAAGGGACTACAATAAGGTATTTCCTGACATTGCAATTTATGTTGAGGGCCTTGTACTATATTTATGTGTTATTATCTTTGCAGTTACGTGAGGTGGAAATTATACGTTTGTGTTTGAAACACTTTCGTCAACAGGGTTACGATGGAGCCTTTAAAACACTGCAGGATCAGACAAATGTACGCCTTGAACATCCACTCATCAGCGAGTTACATCAGTGTTTGGTAATAAATGGAGATTTTGAAAAGGCTGAAAAGTTTATAAGGGATTGTATTGATGAGGGTCTCATGGATGAATATTTGCATCGTCAGGATTATAAGCACACATGGCGTTTGCAACAAACTCAAGGAAGTGTTCAACCAGGTATGCGTAATTACAAAATGAGACGGATGGTACATTTTTAGTACTTTTTGATACAATAAAAGTACTTTTGGGAGCAATAAAAGTACGTTTTGATACAATAAAAGTACTTTTTGGTACGATAAATGTAGTTTTTTATACAACAAAAGTACTTTTTGGTACAATAAAAGCACTTTTTGGTACAATAAAAGTACATTATGGTACAATAAAAGTACATTGTGGTGCAATTAAAGTACTTTTTGGTACAATAAAAGTTTTTTTGGTACAATAAAAGTCCTTTATGGTACAACAAAAGTACTTTTTGGTACAACAAAATTACTTTCTTGTACAACTAAAGTACTTTTTGGTGCAATAAAAGTACTTTTTGTAACAATAAAAGTAGTTTTTTTACAATAAAAGTACTTTTAGTAAGATAAAAGTAAATTTTGATACAACAAAAGTTCTTTTTGGTACAACAAAATTACTTTCTGATACAATAAAAGTACGTTTTGGTACAATAAAAGTATGATTTGGCACAAAAAAAGTACGTTTTGATACAATAAAAGTACGTTTTGGTACAATAAAAGTACGTTTTGATACAATAAAAGTACGTTTTGGTACAAAAAAGTATTTTTTGGTAGAATAAAAGTTCTTTATGGCACAATAAAAGTACTTTTACAAAATAGTACAACTACACAAAAGTATTGGTACAACAAAATCCCTGTTTGTTGCAGCCAAAGTACTTTTTGGTACAAGAAAGTACTTTCTGGTACAATAAAAATACTTTGTGGTACAATAAAAGTACGTTTTGGTACAAAAAAAAATCAATTTATGGCACAAAAAAGTACGTTTTGGAACAAAGAAAATACTTTCTGGCACAATAAAAGTATTATAGGAAGTATTCAAAGCACAATGCTGCTATAAAATGTGCCGCAATATTATGGAGCATTATAACTGTATAAATATAGTAATTATTCTAGTGGCTCAATTTTTTGCCAGTGCAGTTCTCTTTCAATGGTTCTCTCTTGTTTAATAACACAACTGCAAAATATGTATTTTTTAGTACATTTTATATACTTCTTAGTACATTTTATAAACTTCTTAGTACATTTTATGTACTTCTTAGCACATTGAGTTTAGTACAATTTATGTACTTTTTAGTACAATTTGTATACTTTTCAGTACCATTTGCATACTTTTTAGTAAAATTTATGTACTTTTTAGTACAATTTATATACATTTTAGTACAATATACATACTTTATTGTACATTTTATGTACTTCTTAATACACTTTATATACTTTTTAGTACCCTTTACATCCCATGAATGAGGTATGGGATAGCATCTCGCGTTGTTGTGAATTAACACGCTTTCTATTTTTAGATTCACACCCTACTCTAATCCTATACCATTTCCCCTCCCTCTCTTCCAGGCAATCGTGGTGGCCATCAACTTGTTATGGATGCCCAAAAGCGACTTGTTTACCTTTACGGTGGCTGGGATGGTTTTCAAGATCTCAGCGATTTGTGGGTATTCGATATTCGCACTAATTCTTGGACTGAACTATTTGAACATTCCGAACAATTTAATGGACCCACTCCCAGATCATGTCACAAAATGGTATTTGATCCTATTAGCAAGAATATTTTTATGTTGGGACGTTACCTCGATAACTCCATTCGCACTACGGAATATATAAAAAGTGATTTCTTCCTGTACGATACTAGTGCGCGCTCATGGCTACAAATTTGTGATGACACGTGCCAGGTGGGTGGACCCCAGTTGGTATACGATCATCAAATGTGTATAGATGTTGAGAAGAGAACAATTTATGTTTTCGGCGGAAAGGTATTAACGCCTCGCAGTGTGAATGCATCGACCACTAGTGAACCAGAGTATTCGGGATTATTTTCCTATCATATAGCCACTAATACATGGACACAAATACTGGTGGATTGTCATCATCCGACAGCCTCACAGCCAGATGTACTGTCCATTAAGTCAAGAATAACCCATTGTATGGTATTTCATAATGTAAGTCGTGTAGTATTTTTTTTGTAACATAGTCAAGCAAAATATTATATCAATATGTATATATTCGTATATGCAGAAAAAACGTAGGCTTTACATATATGGCGGCCAAAGGGGCAAGGAGGACATACATGATTTCATTACCTACAATGTGGATAGTCAAGCCTTGGAGGTTTTAAATCGTAATCCTAATAATGGCCGTACGTCTTCCTCATCGACCTCAGCGAGTGCCGCCAATAATAATGCTGGCAATAATAATGGCTGTGGCACTGGTATTGATTCACTTACGTCGTCTGATGGCAAAAATGAACCTTCACCCGGTTACACACTAAGGGCTACCATTGATTGCGATCGTAATGAAATCTATGTATTTTCGGTATGTTTCTCCGTGTTTTTCATTCATTGACATAGATAATAATTTTTGTTAATTTTTTGCAGAGTCTAAGTAAGATAAAAGACCGCCGTGACATTCATCATGTTGATGCTTCAAATTCATTTTGGGTTTACTGTTTGGATACCCATAAATGGTCTCGTATTTATACTAGCCGTTACAATTCTCCGGCTCAAGATATAGTCAACAGTAATAAGAGCCGTAAAAGTGAAATCTTGGAACCATGTCCACGATATGCCCATCAATTGGTGTATGACGATGTAGCCAAATCTCATTATATGTTTGGTGGTAATCCGGGACGTTCGACAACGCCACAATTGCGTCTGGATGATTTTTGGATTTTGGAATTGGAAAAGTAAGTTAACAAGAAATGGGTTGAGTGATGAAAAGTCGTCATATGTCGGCGTACAACGTGGAAGGATATATTGGATGTTCTGTCGGTTTCATGACGGTCTCCGAAAGCTGTTGTAGCGAGAAGATAGCTTTAAAAGTTGTAAACATGTAATTTTTTTACTTTTTAAAGTGTGTCTTTTTGAAAAGTCGTCATATGTCGTCATTCATCTTGGAAGGAAATATTGGATGTTTCGTGTCGGTTTCATAACGGTCTCGGAATGTTGTTGTGGCGAAAAGAAAGCTATAAACATGTACCTTATTGACTACTCGAAGTGTGTTTTTTTTGCATTTATGATCAAGTGCTGAAAATTGATAGAAATTGGCTGTGTCATGTAATGTTTTAATCTTTCGATCTGCTGTAACCTGTAAATGTTCGGAAACCTATCCCGTACTTGCATATAACTCTTTCCTACTAAGTTAAACAAGTTTTTTTTCTGTGAAAATCATACTCCAGTTATTCGATAATACATACTCAACCTATTTTTTCCCCCATCATTTTCCAAGCAACCGTTTGGCAAGTCAGTCTAATTTCTCTTCCAGACCAAAACGTGAAGAAATTTTGAAACATTGTCGCTATTTGGTGCGTAAGTTACACTATGAAGAGATGACCAAATCGGATCCATTTAAAGCTATGCATTATTTACGACAGCACATAGCTGAAGTTATAGATCACAACAACAGTGAACAATTGCAAAATGTAAGTTATATTAATTTGTATGTCTGTAATAAAATTTTGTAATTAAATAAATTTTTTTTTTAGTTTCATCGCTTAGCATCGCTTCTTTTTAAAAGCGATGACGAAGATGGCGATATGGACGACCCACGCTTGGATACCGTTCCCTTAGGACATGTTGGATGTAGCAGCAGCAGCAGCAGTGGTGAAAAGTCATTAACAGAAAACGAGTCTAGTTCAGATATGACATCAACAACCGATGAAGGTGAGCAAAGCAACATTCAAATAAAATGTTGTATTTATATTTCTATAATTTATTATCTTTTCCATTAAGATATTTGTACTAAAGCCGAGGATAGCACTCAAAATACTGAAGATTTGTCTATGGAGTCTTGTGAAAGTTCTACTACTTCATCGGGTATATCGGATGCTGCCTCCTCCTATATAGCTTATCGCAAATCGGGTGGCAAACGTTCGCGAGACAATTACATTTTCGAATTGCGCTCGCGACGTTCTTTTCTCTTCAATAAGCTTGTTCAATTGATGCCTTCAAATATGGTACAGCCCAAACGTAATCTTAGTGATTTTGTTATTATATAAATACAAGTTATTATTTTTTTTATGTTTTTTTTTCGATCTATAATTTTTCTATATTTGTTTATTATACTTATAATTTATTTAATCGTTTTTTTATATATATATATATTATTTGTAACACATGAAAAGACTTTAATGTTAATTTAAATTTTATGTATTGAAGTGTGTGTGTGTGAGTGCGTGTGCGTGATTAATTGAATTTATATAATTTGGTAAAATTTTAAGTGATGGAAGCAAAATAGGCAAGATTTTTTTTTTACTTGTTAACATTTACTATATACAATTTGAGTTTACTTTAAAAATATGACTTGCTTGCTTGCCTTTTGTGATAATTATTATTATTATTTTTATTGTTAAATATGCAGCAAGGTTGATATTAAAAACAACACACATCACATACACCAACGCCACGCCACCACCACCGCTTGCTTGCTGTATTATTGTGTTATGGCTTTTAACTATTCGTTTATGTTGACCGAATGTGAGTGGATTATTAAAACAAAAAACACAATATTCGAATATGTTATAATTATAGTTTAAGTAGAATTTTATGTAATAAATTAAATAAATTTTTCATACTTTAATATATAAATTACAAAAACAAAAACAAACAAATATTTTGAGTAGTGTTTTCTTGTTAAAGTAGTAAAAGCTATAGGAGTAAATAATGAGAATGTCCTATTGGCACAATAAAAGTACTTTTGGTATAATAAATTGTACTACTTGGTACAATAAAATAACTGTTTGGTACAATAAATTTCACTTTTCAGTACAATACAAGTACTATAAGGTACTATTAATTGTACTTTTGATACTTTGGTGTAATCAATTATACTATTTGGTTCCATACTGTGTACTCTTTGGTGCAATAAAATTTCTATGGTACAATTACTTTTTGGTGCAATAAAAGTTTTATTTGATAAAATTTTGGTACTTACATTTACTACAAATGTGATCTACATCAATTCCACAACAACAACAACAAGTATTTTATTCTTTAAATTCTTTATTTACAATTAAGTGTAGCTTATTAAAAACAATTTCAGTTACATAGTATATTTTCCATTGTTTTTGTCTATACCAATATCAGCATCATCATCATCTATCCGTCTTACGATGTCACCTTATTAAGATAATTCCATAGAGAATGTATAATCACTGAATAGAAAGTAAATACTAAAATTTTATCAACAATTACAAAGGTTTTATAGCGGCGTTGTGACTGAGGCGAACTAATTTCATCCTCTTTCATAAGTCTCTTTATTCCCTTGATAACATTGAGAAACATGATGTCCATATCAAGCGGCACGAATCCCTTCAGACTAAAGTCTTCACTGGAATTATATGAAGAAATGTTGTAAATATATAATTTAAGCAAAAATTGTTGGGTTAACAAGGAAAAACGACTTTTTTCATGTATTTAATTTAAAATGTGACTAATGCCCCTATTACGGCTTACAACTCAGCTCAGGCATAAAAGATTGAACATTTTATTTTAAGTCGTTTTTCTTTACGCAGAACAGGTTTAAACACTTACATTTCAGCTTCGGGTACCATTTTCTCCAATTTAAATAAATTGTCCATTTTGAATTTGTATTGTCGGCTTGAAAATTTATCCAATGTCTTTGAGGTGAAAACCAAACGTCTCAATAGTTTCATCGTCCTGGCAAACAAGGAGGAAAACAATAAATAAAAATGACGAGTTAAAATGTGAACTCAACGACACGAGTACTTTTTAATGTTATTATGATCCACAAACTCAAGATAAAGTATACTAATTTATTGATTTATCTCTTTATCTCGTCCCAATAAATAAGGCTTTAAATATTATGTTCACTTTAACATATTCCCCCTTAATACGTATGTCGTAGTCGACTTTCGACAACATTCGAATGTTTTTTTTTAATTTGAATAAAATAATTAATAATTAACAGAAATGTTTAGCGTTTAGAATTTTTTATCATTTGTTGAAGAACATGATAGAAGCAGTCTCACAAACGACATCAGCGATGCCATATTTAAAAATCGACAAAGATTCGACTTGACTATGACATACATAATAAGGGTGATTGTACTACATTTTAGTATTGATTTGGAACTTATCGCTTAGTCGCTTAAATACTCTTTTTTTAAATTACGTTCATTTAATCAATTGATATATAAATAAAAAAAATAAATAAAAAAAGTTCTATTTTAAAAAATTAACATTCAAAAAGTGTTGTGCTAACTTTTTGTGAAAATAAAAAACAAATATTAGGCATGTTCCGGTACACCGTTCATATTGACTGCTGGTGAAAAATGGAAGTTCGACAGATACGTCAGTGGTGTAAAAACGAAGACAGATGTTTACACGGATTTTTTGTATCCCTGACAAGTCTGCCAGTGTAAAGTGGGCTAAAGCCAGTTTTTTTTTTAATTTTTCTGTAATCTACTGTAATTTCTTTAATAACTTACATAGGTTTCTTTTTGTTTAACATCAGCAACGCATCGTATGTGGTACTTAGGGGAATATCAAACAACAACACATGCAACAGAAACCAATAGTAATTGTTGGTACAACTTGTAGACGGGGCCCAAAGCGTATTAACAAAAGGCTGCAAATCATGATATTTACACATCATTTGCAAACTCTGATATGTGTTTATGGGCCAAAAGCGATCGCCACAACAATTTATGATATCCATTTGTTGAGCCAATGGTTTCATTGTGCTGCAAAGAATATAAAGATTTTCATGATAATTTGTTAAAATTTTTTCAGTTTTACTATATACCTCATGGTATCCAATCCTTTTTTGTAAGCCGACACAACTGTCATACGTGTGACAGCATCTATGGATACAAATGATAAGCGTATACGTCTATCCGCATACATGTAACGTGTAGTGCCTAAAGCAACGGCTGTCAGCATGCCAAATGGTCCATTGAAATTATCTAACCAACCGGGACAAGGCTCTTTTAGAGCACTGATAACAATTGAAGGACGAAATATAACCATGGGTAATCTATTGGAATATTCATCAATGATTTGTTCCGATAGTGTTTTGGTAAAACTATACGGGTTAGGGAAATAATTTGTATATCTAGACGACGAAAATAAAATATATTTTTGCAAAGTGTTTATAACTAGTGTGTGACAATTATGGGGATCGAATCTTACTTTTGGCTTAATATATCCAATATATCCTCATTGACGGTTTCGGCTAATTTTATGGTCGTACGCCAATTATTTGGTATCGGAGTAATCTGAAATTTCAATAAGGTAAATCGTTAATATTTTTTTTAAGGTTATGTACCATGTACTATGTACCATCGCACAAATTATATAGATTGAGATATTTTCATCATACCTTCTCTTCACGGTTGGTCTCATTTTCATTTGAATTCACATAAGCTGTCGATACATGTATGAAGGCCAATAGGTTCTTTAGAGTTTCGGCTATTTTTACCAGCTCCCATGTTCCTCTTACATTCATCAAAGTGGAATTGGCTAAACTGTTGTCGAACCTTTAAGTAAAATACATTAATAAATAGATTACTTGTAAAATATGTCAAGCTTCAAGCTTGTTATTGCAAACATTGGAATTCCTTTTTCTTACCTTACGTTAGCCGCTCCATGAAATATTATGCTAACATTTTTCAATTTATCCAAATCTTCTTTGCTGATGCCCAAACCAATTTCACAACAATCTCCGGTAATGACATGAACTTTCTCCTTAAATATGTTAGGTCGCTCTCGATGCAGTCGTTCGAATACAAATTCTTTAGAAAATTCCTCAATACGATCAGCAACCGACCTGCCCCTTTTGGGACGTAGTAGTATATAGATTTTGTCGATTTTTGGGCAACTGCGTAAGAGTTTGTCAATCAATGCCTTGCCAAGGAAACCTAAAAGGAAATAGTTGTAATGGAGGAAAATCTAAGAGACTTCGAAGAGAATGCTTCACTTGCCAAGTCGATGAAACTCGTGTTAAATTATAAAGTTAAAAAATTATATAAAATATTTATCGATAAAAGAAATTTTTAGTAGTGTTATCTTTTATTATTAGAGAACATTTTTTTTAATAGAAAAAATATGGAATCTGTGATTTGAAGTTCAAATTTGGTCCCTTCAAATATTGTTCTTATGCGTTTTGAAACGTTTTACAAAATTAAATGTAACAAATCAAGTTGCGCCTAAGCCGCCAAACCAAAGTGCATTGATTTCGTAACACTTTAAATTATGGAATTATATTTATATATATGTTTACTAAACAACTAGAGCACATTAACGTATAATTGAACACACAAACAAAACAATATTTTTTATACTCACCTGTACCGCCGGTTATAAATATTTCACGATTTGCATAAAAGTCTGCGATTAACATTTTGAATGCAAATTAATAAAGCTCGATTGGAAATATCTGCAAATATAGCATAGAAAATACGTAATTTTTAAAAGCGATGTATGCAGTTATGGAAATTATAAGAAATATTATATTAGTTAAAAACTGATTCAAAGTTGACTTATGTTTTGGATATTCTTCATATAAAATATTAAAGCAAAATATTCAGATTTTAGTTTAAAACAACCCACTTGACATTTATTCCGCTTGCATGCGGAGGTCCGCGCTGGCGGGTTAAAATTGGATGTTTTATTCTCATTCTCTTTGTTTTTTTTTTGTTTTTTTGTGTAAACTCGAACTGAAATAAAAATGTAAACAAATTGAAAACAAAAGAGTATAAGAATTTAATTTCTCATAGGAACATTTGAATATGAAACACAAAAAACCTCCGACTAGCTTCCGAAGGTGGATCCAAAAATGAGAGATTGGCGGATCCAAAAACGAACAATTTTGCTGCCACAAAAGGCGACGATGTGTCTATTTTGGTATCCCTTTCGGATCCTAAAACGGACATTTCATCCGCCAACATTCCGTTTTTTATTCCCTTTGGGCATGTTTCTGGACTTCAATGTCAAGTGGGAATACAATTATCATTTTTTTTTTTTGTTGAATTGAAATTGTCAAATATTGTACTTTAATATTGTACATGTAATTCAATAGAAAGTTTTTTGTTTTAGTTTCAATACAGTTTGAAGTTTTCTAAGAGCCTTAAAAATTCATATATTTTGAAAATTTCTGATGTTTCTTGGACTTAAACTTGTGTTAAATCACCTAACATTAGCAAATCCTTATTATTACGTTAAGATTTGATGTTTACTCTATTGCAAGGACTTAGAATACACTGCCTATTGTTGCCTTTTTTCCCTTATTTTGCCCTTTCCTTTGATAAAAATTTTGAAAAATTTAGTCCCAAAATTAAAAAGATTTCTGATATGCATGAAACATCGTGATCATCATGATTTCGAATCCGGAATCAAATTTTGAAAAAAAAAAACAAAATGGCCGACATTATTTTCAAAAAGTTCTGGAATTCACCCAAACAAAATGTCCGCCATTTTGTATCCGCAATTTAGTTTTTTTTCTAAAACTTGACTCCGAATTTGAAATCAGCGACCCCAAAAGCCTCGTTAGGCACAATATCAGTTAAATTTTAGCATTATTTGATAAAATATCCGCCATTTTGTATCGACAATTTTGTTTTTTTTTTTTTGTTTAATTTGACTCCAGATTCGAGACCAACGACCTCAAAAACCCTTATAGGCACAATACGATTGTCGTGGTGAAGAGTGATCCGTCTTCGGCGGTTAGTTTCATACTAGGCTAACCAGATGGTCGGGAATAGGCGGGATTTTCCCGTCTTCTTGCGAAATCCCGAGTCCCGAGTATTGAAGTAATTCAGGAGAAAATCCCGACTTTTTAATATTTACTGCCTATACTTAGAATAATCAAAGAAACAACAAATTAAATAAGGTACAAAAAAATACTTTTCTCTTATAAACTAGTTGTGTTCACCTAAAATTTTTTCATCACTGGTATTAATCTCTTTTCCATCCCTAGCAATTGTCTATCATCTGATTTTACCACAGCTTTTGATAACATTAAAACTATCAAGAAATGTAAATTTTTGGACAAATTGCAGCATTTAATCTAAAAGACTCACTATTGACTTGGGAGTAATTGAGAGGAATTCCCAAAGTTTAACAATTATCAGATGCAGTGGACAACGCCATGTTATACAGCGACTACTCCAGTCTTCGAGCTGTTAATGGAGAATTGCCCAAAGATGACAAAATATGGTCACATTTTTACCAAATGTGGCAAAGAAAATCACTTGAATTTGTTTAAATTGATCTCATTTATATTTTCTTTGTCGATAAGTAACGCTTATTGTGATAAAGTATTTAGTATTTTAAACAATTTATATACGAAAGATAGTAACCGAATGTATTTTGATATTATAAAGGCTGAACTAATCATAAGATTGAATATTGGTAAAAGCTGTCAGGAATTCTAGTCATTTTTAACAACTGACGAAAAATAAAATTAACTTATAGTGTATGTAAAAGTCATATCTGAATATTGGTATATTTGAGTTTTTTTTTAATCCATTATAATAATGGTTGTTATCAGCTTTAAACTGCAATGAGTTTTCAAATAATATTTCTTAATAAAAAATTTCAAAACCAATACAATATGATCTTTAAATTTGTCCCGACAAATCCCGCTTTTTATTTTCGGTTTTCCCGACTTTTTGAATTCGGTGCCTGGCAAACCTAGCTCATACGCGTAAATCCAGGATTCATCACCTGTCACGATGTCATAGACGTGTTTCGAAGCACCGAGATTGTGTTTTTGGAGCATTTCTTTCGATCAATCGACACGAGCCTCTTTTGAGCGATTGACAAATTGTGTGGGATCCAACGCGAACAAATTTTTTTGACAGTCAAATTTTAATGCAATGTATGCTGGTCCCATTAACGTCTAAGATTGTCTCAATATCACGATAGGTCACATGAAGATTTTGAAAATCAGTTCGCGAACAGCATCAATGGTTTTCGGAACAACAGCTGATTTTGGACGACCTTCATGAAATTCGTCTTGAAGTGAACTACGACCACAATTGAATTCACCATACCATCGATAAACACTGGTTCAGGTTGGAGCTTCATCGCCAAAAATTGAATTAAGTTCATCCATGCACTGTTGCTAAGTTAATCCACGTCGAATGTTGTAAAAAATAATCGCACGAATGTCAAAACGTTCTGAGTAAGTATAACCTCAAAAATTTCCAACTTTACGATAGAGCTGTCAGTTGCCAGATTGCAACATAAGGTTTTCCAAATCCCATAAAAACATAAAATTCAACTCGTATCAGTTGAATTCCAGCGTTTTTTGAAAAAAATTTCCGCCATTTTTTATTCCACGATTTTGTTTTTTTTTTTTTTAATTTGGTTTCAGATTCGAAACCAGCGACCCCAAAAACCCCCATTTCCACAATACAATATTTTGTTTTTTTCCAAATTTGACTTTAGATTCGAAATCAGCGACCCTAAAATCGTCCTTAGGCACAATATCCGTTAAATGCAAGCATTTTTTGAAAAAAATGTCCGCCATTTTGTTTTTTCCAAATTTTACTCAGGATTCGAAATCAGCAATCCCAAAACCTCTTAGTACCGTGATTTATGCTCATTGGAAGTCTCCTTCACATTAAGGCAAAATTTTTTACAGATCCGACCAATGTGCAGCCTGATCTACTAATAATCTGAGCATAATTTATAAATGTGCGTAATAGTTTAGGAACAGGAGTCAAAAACCTAAAAAAATATGTTTTTCTTAATACGAAAAAAATTTAATTTACATCCTTGTGAGGATCATGTATGATATCTAAAGAAAGTCTGTAGATATCTATAGAATCTACAGGGATGCCCAAAATCTATTTACTTTTCAAATGGTGATATAAAATAAATAAAAACTCTGTATTTTTTTATGACAGCACAAAAATAGGGTTATGTTTTTAAAAATAACGTCATCCCTATATGATCATTGATTGTTTTGACACTGCTTTCTTGTCTGTTTATTACATTTATTTCATATTTTTAGTTGTTGTTTTTTCAACATTTGAGCAATAAACGTTTATTGATTAAAATCAATGCTACGAAAATCGATTTTCAAGGATATTATAAAATAATAATTTCAAAGGAACATTTTTCAACTTTTTTTACAAAACAAAAAAAATAAAATATTAAATTAAATTCTTCATAATTTGATCTTTTATTTAATACACATGCTTTAATTTTATAACTTGAACGGAAAAATACAAATATCATTGAAAATTAACACTCTCTCAAACATTGTTTGGTGTCCTTTTAAACAAATAAAAAAACAATTCTAAAAACTTCTTTTTTTTATTCAAATAAATTTCAAATTTTAAAATGTTATTTTAAGCAATTGTTCTATTCGTTTTTTTTTTCTCTGTTGTGATTTAAAATTGTTGTATTTTTTATAAATGTTTAATTGTTCGTATAGTATTCTTTGCAAGGATTTTTATTTAACAAACTTCACTTTATAAACTTTCAAAAAGGATTTTTTTTGTAATCCAATTTAAAGGCTAAGTTTTATAATAATCCTTTACTTTATAATCCTTGAAAAAGGATTTTTTTTGTAATCCACTTTTAAGGCTTAAGTTTTTAAATCATTCTTCACTTCATAAACTTTCAAAAAGGATTTTTTTTTGTTATCCACAATTAAGGCTGAATTTTATAAATAATCCTTGATTTGTTATAAAATGTTTTTTTTTTATTTATTCAAATCCTTTTTTAAAACTTCCTTTGCGTTTAATTGCAGTTTCACTTGATTTTATTTCTTTAAATATTTTTTAGTTGTCCACTCACGTTACCACTCGCTTAAAGCACTGCACCGACTAAACGATTCATAGAAAATCGATGGCAATTTCTACTTTTTTGAAAATTAATAATAAAAGGCACATATTGAAGACTGCAAAATGGTAATTTCTGTTTTAATGAGTTAAAACTAAGGTGTATGTGTGTGTATAATGTATAATTCAGTACTATTAGGTGGCATAAGTTCCGTATTGGTGAATGAGGAGTTTTTTTTGCCAATGTAACACTGGACTACATACGGAACATAAGGATCACAATTTGAAATACAAAACAAAAAATGTTAGAGAACATCTCAACTTATACATTTTTAAATCATAAAGATGATACTCGAAGAGGATCGAAATATTGAATAAAAATAATATTAAAAACAAAAAAAAAAGAAACATGACCTCGAGCTTAATTATTTAAAAATATTATCAATCAAGCAAAAATAATCTTTATTACAAGTTGTAATTTACATTTTTATTTTCCTTAATTTTAAATCAAGCTCGAGGTGAAGTATTTTTGGGTAAAATTTTTTTTCAATAATTCTGCCCTCTTTGAGAATTATCTTCAAGAAGAACAAATAAACATGTATGTAAGGGTCAAATTTTCTAGCAGTACATATACATAATTACATAAATTTTTTTCTAAAAAAATGTTGGAGATTTTCAAGGGATTTTAAAGGATTAAATTTGTCAAGGACATTTTGAAGTCCTTTCTATCCTGGAAGGGTATAAACAAAAAAATATTGAAAATACCCTAAATTATCCTATTTAATTTGACACCTTTATATGTATAAAAATAAAAAGATATAAAAATTGAAAAAATTATAAATATATAAAAAATTATAAATATAAAAAAATAGAAATATAAAAATATTCTAATTTATTATTTTCTTTAAATATTAAAATATAAAAATTTTAAAATATAAAAATATTAAAATATAAAGATAAAAAAATATAAAAATATAAAAATATAAAAATATGAAAATATAAAAATATAAAAATATAAAAATATAAAAATATAAAATATAAAAATATAAAAATATAAAAATATAAAAATATAAAAATATAAAAATATAAAAATATAAAAATATAAAAATATAAAAATATAAAAATATAAAAATATAAAAATATAAAAATATAAAAATATAAAAATACTAAAATATAAAAATATAAAAATATAAAAATATAAAAATAAAAAAATATAAAAATATATAATATACTAGTGGGCCCGGCAATGCTTCGCTATTGCATATTAACTTGTAATATATTTCACATTTAGTTCGACAAAGTACTTTAAAACGGTACTTAAGCTCGACAATAATATGTTGAGTTTATTAACTTACTAGTGGGCCCGGCAATGCTTCGCTATTGCATATTAACTTGCAATATATTTCACATTTGGGTCTACAAAGTACTTTAAAACGGTACTTAAGCTCGACAATAATATGTTGAGTTAATTAACTTATGTAACTAATTTCAAGTAACTCCTTAACATGGAAGTTAACTAATTAAGTTTTATTGATTTAAATTCTAAATATGATAGGCTCTATGACGATAGTAAAAAGTTCATCATCAAAGTCATATCTATAGTTTCGACATGTAGATTAAGTTTTGTCTGTATGTTATGTAGCGAGAAAAAACAATTCCTTCACAAATCAGAAACGGAAATTCCTCTAAAGATCAAAATTCAATTTTTATATTTATCTGTAGTAGCGGAAAGCGTCTGTATACTAATTATGTCTTTGGGCGTAAAAATCACTTTTGTTATGCCTTCTCCTCATAATGACCGCAGATGAAAATTTTGTTTAAAGATTCATGCCTTTAGCCATAAAAACCTCCTTTGCCATGTCTTCTTCTCATACGGACCAAGAATATACCCGAATACTCTCTATATATTGAACTCGTATTACCATTTTTAGAGATAATTCGGTCATCAACGTTTGGCTTAACAAAGTGATGATCTCGCGCGCTGCATGGCATATTACGCCGTCGTGTTGGAACCATTTCTCCTTCAAATAATGTGCAATGACATAATAAATAAAAAAATCAATTGATCGTCCACTTGCTCTAGTTCTTCTACCAGTTGGATTTTATATGAATGTAGACTAAGATCTTTTCTCAGCATTTGCAGAGACCGAGTTGCTGAGAACGGCGTCTGTTCGATGAATTCGAGTCCCCTGTCACATTTACGTCTACAGCGTTTATGGCTTCTATTACTTGCTCAGATGGATGATTATATGCACCATAACTTCACAAAGGGCTCCATAAGTTTGGGGAACAGAACGCGCATTTCATCTATAGGATTTATTACCGATTCGCTCTCCTGAAAAGTAATTAAAAATACATATCTGTAAATTTAAAACAAATCACTGTTTTAGTCTGCGCAGTGACCATCGGTCCTAAATTGCCTGGTGTACGGACTGGTGTTATTTGGACAGAGCCTCGGCACTTTTTACTTATTAAGTTCCAAATAGCCTGTTCATTAGGGCGGATCAATTTTTTCGCGTCGAAATAAACGTGGTAATCGTATACCAATCTCGGAATCTACGATGAATTCTTAGAAAATTTCACTAAGAGACAATATGTATAAAATCAATTCCTAGTTCGCGCTGAGAAGCATGAATATTTCAGGTTAACAATGGGCAACTATTGAAACCTTCAGACCTATGGGCCCCGGCTCTAATTTTTAGCTACTATTCCGATGCTTAGAGACCAAGACGAAGAAAACTGTATATTTTTTACATTGTTTTCTGTATGCCAACACTCAGAGGCCATAACTTTTTAACTAATACATAGATTTGCTTCTGTAATACTTCATTTAGTTTGTTGGAAAGTCAGTTTTACGCAGAAGTTTTCTGTTTGTGCTCATTTGAAAACAAAAAATTCTCTATCTGAAATCTTCCTGCTTCCCAGCGCGAGCTAGGAATTGATTTTAGACACGAATTTTATTGGTGAAATTTTCTAACAATTCATCGTAGATTCCGAGTTTGGTTACGATTTTTGCGAATAAAAAAATTGGCCCACCTTACTATTCCTATCTCTAGGCGAACTGCAATATTCTGTGGAATTTTGACAGTAATTACTGTTTCTTTTAAAAGGTGTGTGGAACAGCCCACTTTCTACCTGGCAGTAATTAATACTGCTCCAAAAACATATATACCAAATCTCATCTTCATAACTCAGATAGTCATGAGATATAGCCCTTCTTATTTTCAAGTTGTATGGGCGGTGCCACGCCCCTTTATCCAATCACAACCAAATATCGCCAGGGACTATCTACAGGTCAACTGTACCACTTGGTAAAATGTTCGTATCAATCTGTCTATTGGAAAAGCCTGCAGAGCAATTTTTGAAAAGGGGGCGTGGCACCCCCACTTCCACCCTGGCTGTAATTAATACTGATCCAACAACATATATGTATATCAAATCTCATCTTCATACCTCTGATAGTTCATGAGATATAGCCCTTTTGATTTTCAAGTTGTATGGGCGGTGCCACGCCCTTTATCCAATTGGACCGAATTGTTAATCTAAACCACCCGGGGCGCCAGTCAAACGCATACAAAAAAATTTATGCAAATCGGCCCAGCCGTTTAGGAGGAGTTCAGTCACAACACACGTACAGTAGAATTTTATATATAAAGAAGATAAAAAAAATATTTTCCTTCTGCTCCCTGTGACTTGTGGTCTTGCGATATGTTTTCGTATTATTAAAAATATATTTAAGGCAACAATCAAAACTTATTTTCAACTTCAATTAGTAAGTTGTAGCATTGTGTTATTATTGCCGATCACACATATTGTGTAGTAGTGATAGGAAATGAATGAAAAATATTATTCACATATATATCCATATATATATTTAGTAAAAAAATTAAATACGAGTATTAAATTAATTTAAAAAGAAATTTTATATTCGCATTAAACATACTTCACGTGTTAGTAGTTTGCTTGGGGCATTGAACGCGCAAAAAAAAAAACAGTAAAATATGGGTCATTTAAGTTCGTTTGCTGTACTCGTGGCAAATTATCTAATATAGTGTGTAGTATATTAACAAGTCAGGAAAGAACATTACAGAATACATACAAATCATTGTTTGTATTAATTATTTAATTACTTACACATATACACAGTCTGGAGGCATATAGTTTGTTGTCACCTATTAATGTATGCCTAAAAGAAAAAATAACAAATGTTTGTATTATCTATTAAAAATTACTATCTATATCTTTCACGCCTAAAATTAAATATGTTTAAAAAATTATTAAAAAATATTTTAGAATCATTGTGACTTTCTCTCATTAGAAAGCAGTATAATTATCCATTAATAAATCTCAAGTTTGTAAACTCGCTATAAATCATTTGCTTCATATTGGTAATAAAGAATATTGATATTTTTTTACACGTGTACACCGTACAGTTTAATAACGTTAATTTTCTATTACTAAAAATTTAGTTGAGACACTTTAAATTTTTATGAAAAAAATAGAGAAATATCTATCAAACTTTAATAAATTTAACGTACATATTACATTAAAATTGTAGCATAGTGTTACTACACACATATAGTATAGCGATAGAAAATGAATGAAATTATTATTCTAAAATATTAACATACATATATTTAGTTAAAAAAATTAATATTTATAATTTCAAAAAGAAATTTTACATACTTCACGTGTTTGTAGTTTTCATAGAACTTTGAACGCATACAAACCCATTCTTTCCGATATTAACAAAAAAAAATATATATATATGTCACTTAAGTTCATTCTCCATACCCGTGGCAAATTATTTAATATATTAGACAGGAAAGAACATAACTGAATGTTTTAATTAATTATTTTAACCTTAATAAATTAATTGCACTTGTAGTGTGAAGGTATGATGTATGTATATGTTGTCACCTATGAATGTGTGCCTAAAAGAAAGTGATAATAACAAATTTCCGAAATGGTGAAATAATGGTTCAGAATCATATCGGCAAAGTTGTAGATCTAAACCAGAGCAAAAAGAGGCTCAAATAGACCTACCCAAAAAAACTGCATCCAGTGCATGAAAATTGCAAAAATATGGGAAAAAGGATATTTTTTGATGATGTTTTCACGATAAAATTATGAAAAAATTCTGAACGGTTTATGAAATATGGACTCCGTAAAAATGGTCAAAAAATCGTGTTGGGGTAAACATATTGGAGTATCCATAAACAAATGTTTCGATGTGATGGGGCCAAGTCCTTTGGGGATTTTTTAAGTTTCGGTGCAGTAAATAGGAGTTATTTTGATTTTTTAAATAAAAGTTACAAAATAACACTTATTTTTAATTTTTATAAATAGAAATAAAAAATAAGTTATTTTTAATTTTTTTTAAAGTTACAAATAATAGTTATTCCGTAATTTTTATTTAAAAAAAAAATAAATTTAAATTGAATATTTTTTGAATCTTTTTAAATTTGTGCTGTTAGGGGTACAAACATTGGGTGGAAAGTTATAATACTGATACTATAGTCTATAATTACTCTGTTGGTTTGAACAGACTTCTTATAGAGTAGGTGGTCGAAGAAGTGATTTTTTTTTCAAAATTCCTGCTTTTAGAGATCTAACTAAACGAAATAATTAATTTTAGTTCTATTAACATTATGCAACAAAATTAAATAAAAGCGATAGCAGTATTCGATCTGTATTTTTTTATGCATAATGGTTTTCTGATTACAAAAATAATCGCAATTTTTTTCCTTTAATTTCTGAAAAATTGAAAACGGTGCAATTGTGAATAACATGATAACTTCTCTATTTATTATTTTTATAAAAATTTATATTTCTTTAAAAATGGAAAATTTTGAGAAATACCAAGAGAAAATAAATATTAAAAAAAATTATTTTAGTTGAGTGTTTAAATTATTACCGTTTTTCAGATTTTTCTATATAAAGAGGAATTAATGTAAAAAAATCGTTCTAAACTAAAAATTATTTTTTTTTATTTTTTCGTATAATTTTTTTTAGAAATAAGAATACTTTGTATTTTTTGGTAAAAAATATTTTTTTTTAACTTAATTCTATTATTCAATCACATTCATTATTACATAAGATACGCACAGACGGTTGCCAGATCTTACAATATTACAACCGTCCATACATGCTGTAGTAACATTTAAGTAATTTTTATAAATTTTTAAAAATATTGTTTAATAGTTTTTTTTTATTAAATTCGACTTTTCTTAGTTATCTTTATATATCTTATTTTTGGTTTATTTATTTTATTTTTCAATATTTCGACCCGTCTTAAGGATCATATTCAGTATTGACAAATAAACAAAAAGAATAAACTTATGTGTGACTTTCGTCTGTCAGAATAGAAGACAAAGACGAAAGCCCACACTTACACTCACTTAAGTTTGTTTTGTGTTTATTTTTCAGAGAGCTACTTTTTTTCAAAAAAAAAATTGATGAAAAAATAATTTTTTTTTCTTTAAAAATTAATTTTTTCGGATTTTTTATTACGTTTTTTTGTAAAAGAGTACAACTCTTTTAAATAGGAGCGATTTTAAAAAGTTGATTTAATTTTTTAAAAAAAAAAAAAAACTCAAAATTGTCACGTAGATCTTGTTTTTTTTAAATTTAGAAAAATTAAATTTTTGTTGTTTTTTTTTTCTTTAAACATTTATTTTTTCGCAGTTTTTTATTATATTTTTTTTTTTGTAAAAGAATAGAACAATTTTAAAAAAAAGAAGCGATTTTTTAAAAGCTGATTTAAAAATATTTTTTATTAAATCTCAATATTGTCATGAGAGCTTGTTTTCTTTAAAAATTAATTTAATTTTTCTCAATTTTTTACATGTTTTTTTGTGAAAGAGTTAGTTTTTTCTCTTAAAAGTATTTAGGGTATACACTTTTTTGGTTTTTTTTTTTTTTTAAAAATGTGCTTAGCTTTTTATTTATTTGATTTCATTTCATCGGATTGAAAAAAAATTATAACATTTAAATTTTTATTTAAATACAATTATATAATACGTTCCATGAAAAGATATTTTATTTCATTAATATTCTCATTTTTCAATTTCTTTAAGAATATTAAATTTTATTCACATTTTTACTAACGATTTTTTAACAATTTTGTTGGATTTAAAGAAATTCCATTAAAAGATATTTTATTTAATTTTTTAATAATTTTTTAATTTATTTAAAATACTCAATTTTTATATACCATTGTCTTCGTCATGATTCCCAAACATCGAATTGATAGGTTAAATTTGAATTCTATAGATTTCAGTGGCGTAAATTTCAAGATTATACCCATTTTTGTTGGGTCACTAATTAACAGTTTTGAGCTGCCCAACTGTTATTCATTCTAATGAATTTTAACTAAAATAACAATTTCGCCAACAAAAAAGTGCAATTTGTTTTCAAAAAGTTTTGCCGGCGGCGTTGCTATATGTAAATTTCCTAATTTCTATTACCGATTCTGATATTTGAAATTTTTTTCGTTCCGCCTATTTCCAACAATTTTCTTTGGTCACCTAACAAAAATACGTTCCTTTTGGACTAAAACTAGATTTGTTCCCTTAATCGTAATCACGTACATTGACTCGTTCTATTTAGGTTTAGTTCCTTTTTATTTTATTCTGTATGGTTTGAAAAAAAATACAACCTTGTGCCGCCAAATGTCACCCTGTACTTAATTGAAATCTACTGCCCTTTTACTGCAATCGTGAAGTAAACAGAAAAAATTACTCAGTTGTTGTTGACGTTTTAAATTTGTTTGTGTCGCTTTGTGTGTGCGTGTGTTTTTCATAACCGATTTCATGTGAGATAAAGCAAACAATTTCGGAAAAACATAAATAAATGTACAAATTGCGTGTCCGTAATAAATAAAAGAGTTGGTCCTTCGCCCCGATAATGAATCAAAATGATGGCCAACGGGAGAAATTCGTCAACACAAAATTTATTGAGACGCTGAGCACAGCAACAACTGCAGTAATCACAACAACAACAACGGCCCATGAAGACACGCATGAACAAAACGAAGAAGTGTTAAGGAATGCAACAACAACAACAAAGTCAACTGAAATACCAGTACAACAACTATTCGAGCTAAACGAGTTTACGCCGCCAGTGTTAAAAGAGGTCTGCTTGGGAACGACGCGTCCAGGTAGTTAAATGTTCATTTTTCATTCTTCTTATGGAAATTTTGATTAAAACTAAAACAATAATAGTTATTTTCTAATATTGCTCTGCAGATTATCAACAATCTTACTACGATCCTCCCATAACTACACAAATTGCTAAAATTTCCTATAATCCTCAACCAAAAAGACGTTTACGAGGCAGCAGTAGCAAAAAACGCCAATCGTATTCCCATGCCTCAACTGAGACGGCGCAACTAAGCGAAATGGATACGACAACAACAGCAACGTACGCATCGAATGTGCAACATCAGCAAGAAAATTTTGCCAAGAAGAAACAAGAAAGAGAACAAGAGATACAAGAAATACAGGAAATGTTAACAAAAATCTCAAAATCTCCACAGGAATCAAAATCATCCCGAGATTCATCTAAGGATAGGCAAATGGAACAAAAGACCGATGAGAAAGATTCCACGAAAACAAAAATGGAAAAAGGAAACACAGCAACACACCCCAATACATTGCAGAGGAGCAATACTGATTTGCAATTAAAAACAAAATCAGAGCAGACAGCAACAAGGGCATCGCGCAAAGACGCAGTAAGACCACTGGGTGCTGATCCAACCAAACGTCGTTCCAAATCCTCGCAACTGCCGGCGTCTACAAACGATAACCAAATTAACACACAAATTTCTAAAAAGATTTCGTACAACCCTGAGGAAGCTCGACGTTATATGGAGATGCAAAAGAAAAAGAGAAAATCGTCCGCAGCTGAAGATCCGCAAGTCAAGTCTAACATGGAAAAAGAGGAAATCAGAAAACGTCTAGAGAATCTGAAAAAAAGCACGCGTAAATTAGTAACTAAAAATTTGGAAAAGAAAAAGCAACAGACGCATAGGACAGATAATTCCAACAACCTAGTACTTCAGTCTGCTCATCCTCAAAAGTCTAAAGAGACCGAAGACGGAAGAGATAATATGAAAATTTCTAGGGAAATACAAAAGGATAATGTCGATTTCTCACTGAATTTGCAGAAACCTTTACAAAGTTTCCAAACAGATAGTCTCAAAGGAGCCAACATTAGAAAAAAAGCTAAACCAAGACTTGCACAAAGTTTATCGACAAATTTGCAGCAACCAGAAGAAGGGCACCGCGAACTATCTCTGCATTTGCAAAAACCTTTTAAAGGTTCCCAAACAGATCGCCTTAAAGGGGTAAATACTCCGAAGGATGTTAAAACAAGATCTGCACAAAGTATGCCAACAAATAAGCCCCAAACAGAAGAAGGGCAGGTCGAAATATCACTGCATTTGCCGAAACAATTACAGTGTAACCAAACAGATCGTCTCAAAGGAGAAAATATTTTAAAGGATGCCAAACCAAGATCTGCTCACTGTATGTCGTCTAATTTACCCCAACCTGTCTTACCACTAAGGGAGAATCACAAACGCATAGGCCTATTAAGGAAAACAGAAGATGAAAAAGATTACTCTTTTAGTTTATTAAAAGGCTTTACATTGGGCAAAGAAAATATGGAATTGGATGCCATAAGCACTAAACTCAATACGTCTGTAGAGGTGAAAAAAGACAAGGAAAATAAAGATATACACAAAGATATAGAGAAACTCGCAGAAAAACAGCAACAATCAACATCCTCAAGCCTTGCAGCTTTGGAAGATAAACCTAAGTCAACCTCAAGAGATATCCCTAATTTAGATATACCACCAGAAACCCTTCAGTCATGTTTATCCCAAGAGCAATTTAGCGAACATCAGCACAAACCTGAAGATCCAGGTAAAAATTTGCCTAAATCCCATAATTTGCCCTATTTGTTGAGACCTTCAGCGGCCCAAGTGTATCCTTATAATTTTATAACGGCTGTAAGGCGTAAATTGGAGGCCATAACACAACCAGCTACTGTCGTGCCCAACAAACGAGAGAGGTATTTACCCACAGCAGCAGTAACACCTTCGGCAGAAGATCCGAAAGTAACAGCTTCTAAATATCCCTCATATGATAGCCACAAGAAAAGAAAGTTATACGAAAAGCAAGAAGATCAAGAAAGAAAGAAACTAAAGGATCGTCAAGAAAAATTCAGTGAATTCAACCCGGAGTTAACCAATAAAACTGATATAGAATCACAAACTCAAAAATCGCCACTATTTTTGGATTTGGCAGCTCAAGACAAAGCTAAGTCAGGCAAACAAGGACTACAAAATCTGGCATTATCATTGGAAAGTTTAAAATCTCCCCAAACCTTCACGATGGAAATGCACAAAAACTCTCCCTTTAAAGAAAAGCTAAATAAATCCTTTGGTGTTGCCAAATCTTTACAAAGTTCCAAAGACTCCTCGTTGAGCTTTGAAGAAGACATACCTATGGCGGAAGACAAACATGCCTCAAGGGCTAAATATAAATCAATGGAAAGTATAACATCAAACTTTTCATCCGTATCTCTACAGCTGCCAATTTCAAATACTTTAACCGAAATCTCCTCACTAAGGACAGAATCAAGAAGAACGTACACACAGTCGTTAGGCAAACAAAGTCAATTGAATACCGAAGATGAATTGGCTTCCACGAAATCTTCTCAAGTATTTAGTAGTCCAGAAAAAAAGTATCACAAACAGCATATGCACGACTTCGACTTCATTAAACCTCGACCAGTAAGTCCTCTGTCTCTGGAAAAGGTCGATAAATTAAAAGTTACAACGAAGCAACGCATGCAACGCAATAGCGCTAATGACAGCAACATGGAAACGCAGCAAGAGAATCAAGAAATTCACTTTTCTCAATTGCTGGAAGATTTTAATCGTAGTCTGTCTCAGGTTATACAAGTCAATGAACAATTGAAAACCACATTGGATAAATCTCAACGTATACTAAGCCCACGAACGACAAAGAAACGATCACCCGGCTCTGAAACGGATAAACAATATTCTTCCGATTTTGAGCATTCTTCACATCAATCAATGGATAATGAACAGTTCAAATTAAGTTTGGAAAATACTAATAAAAACCTCAAACAACGCAAGCGACAGCTGTTTGAAATTGCTCACACAATCAAACCTATGCTGACACCACAAAAGACCTCCTCAGCAGCATCGGGGACAACAATTGAAGATCTAAGTGAGACACAATTGCCTAAACTGGATTTAGGTATAAATCTTAAATTAATCAGTAACTCTAGTAATAGAACTACCTCAACTATGCAATCAAATGAAGAGGAGATAGAGGCGGGCGGGGAGGAGATTGAATACAGCAAGAAATCAATGGAACACTCGGAGGAGGATGAATATGAGAAACGGCTTCAGGTTATTGAACAATTAAAAACTAATCTTAAACAGAATATAAAGGAATCACAAGAGAAACGCAAGAGTTTACAAGAAAGTGAACGATTTATAAAGGATAATAAAGCAAAGAGAGATCTCAAATCAAGTTCCCGAGAAAGTACTTCCGTTGTTAGTTCAAAGTCTAACATGTCGATATTCACTTTAGAAGACGAGAATGGTATTGACAAATTAAAAGAAATCAAACCCAAAATAGGAACTGCTGAGCTAAAAGAAAAAGCTAAAGCAAACAGTTACAAAGATTGTAGCAGTAAGGAAAACTTCATACAAACATTTGCAAATTCATTAAAAGAGCACAACAGTCATGAAACAGTGGTTCTCTACAAACGTAACAGCCAACATGACAGTGAAGATGTTACACAATCCAACACGCCCATTGAAACTTTAGAAACGGAAAATGCTCATGCAACAAGTAAATATAACAAAATGAAAACTAAAGAACAACGTGACTTTCCATCAAGCCTATCTCCTGTAAAAGGTATCAACAAACACTTAAAATCGTCACAAATATCTTATGAAGCAAACAATTATTCTGGCCAGCAAACTTGCTCCGAAACTTCACCTCAAAAATCTAAACAAAATACCCGTAGCAGCTCCCAAGCTACCAAAGTAATGGAAAGTGAGACGCAAAGTGAAGTAGAAAGTTTAATATTAACTTCTGGCACAGATCAAAAAGAAGAACAATTGGCAAAACGAACAGAAGCAGCAACAAAAGAAGATACTTCCTCAAGTATAGCGGAAGAATTGCAAAATACATTTGAATCAGCTACACAGGATAATGAAAATATCCCACCCGCCAAACAAGCCAACATGTCAAGCAACCGAAGTTTATTGAAACAAGATAAGTCCGACTTTATTAAATGGCACATAAATCGTTCACGTGGAGATTTTCCAGAAGGTACAACTAATGAAGCTATGGTAAATGAAACTCAATTTCGTTTGGCCATACAAGAATCGTCTCAGCCAAGTTCTACGGATTTTTCCCAAGGAGCCGATGATGAAATTACCAGCAGTGTAAGATCTATGGCTAGAATGCAACAAAGTCGTCGTCAAATACACTCCTCCAATCCTCCGAGTTATAATGCTGTTACAGGCAAACATACAAAAACATCGTCCTGTTTCCTTAGCACAACATCACCATCAAAACCTGTACGACGCATATCCATAGGCAATGAAATTGTTAAATTTTTCCATCAGTATGATCACGAACGAGCTGCAAGTAGAAATCAAGACAGTATGTCTGAATCATCTGTGAATTATTCCAATGTGGGAATGGTAAGGAAATATTTTTAATGTTTGTTTTAAAAAAGACATTGATTAATATTTACTATCTTGTTTAATCTGTTTTTTTTTTAGTACGATAAGTTAATACAAAATGAGTTGACAAAATCACAGCATTTAACAGCTCTTTTGAAAATGCGTGAAAAAGCATTATTGGATCGTACTAAGGGTCAAATAGCTTGGTTAGAAGTACAAAAGGCTCACTATAAGGCCAAAGGTTCAACCAGTAATATTGCCGCCGTTAAAAAGAAACAGCGTGGTATTCTCTTAAAAATGGAAAAAGAACGTGAAGAAATAAAAAGGTAAGTGCAGTTTATATTACACAGTGCAACACATAAATTGGTGCCGCCTTCGTACCCAGTTATTTTTGAAGTATATACCGAGACTAAAAAAATCCCCAAAGGATTTGGCCCCATTACATCGAAACATTTTTTTATGGATACTCCAATATTTTCACCCCAATACGATTTTTTGACCATTTTTACGGAGTCCATATTTCTTAAACTGTTTGGAATTTTTTCTTTTCGTCTTCGGCAAAGTTGTAGATCTAAACCAGAGAAAAAAAAGTGTGAAATAGACCGACACAAAAAAATTGCAACTAGTGCATGAAAATTGTAAAAATATGGGAAAAAAGGCTATTTTTTCATGATATTTTCACCATAAAATTATGATTATAATAAGTAATATTCCACATAATTCATACGCCACGGAGTACAACAAAATAAATTTTGTGTGGAAAACATAATGAAAAAATATTCTTTTTTCCTATATTTTTGCAATTTTCATGCACTGGATGCAATTTTTTTGGGTCGGTCTATTTGACACTTTTTTTGCTCTGGCTTAGATCTAAAACTTTGCCAAAGACAAAAAGAAAAATTTTCTAACGGTTAATGAAATATGGACTCCATAAAAATGATAAAAAAAATCGTGTTGGGGTGAAAATATTGGAGTATCCATAAAAAAATGTTTCGATGTAATGGGGCCAAATCCTTTGGGGATTTTTTTAGTCTCGGTATATACATCAAAAATATCTGGGTGCGAAGGCGGCACCAGACGATGACCTTAAAAATGTTGCACTGTGTTATGATACACAATTTAAAAATGGTGATGCCTTTATGGCATTCTAATGAATTTTGTATAAGATGTCATACGGATTACACAGTAACAGAACCTGTTGTCGATTTGGGTTTTATCAACAATATTCCGAACAGACCCTACTATATACTTTGGAAGAGATGTGCATTTCAATTCATTTTGCCAAATACTTTTGAATTGAAAAGAAATTGCTCTTAGCTTTTGCCAAATACATATAAATTTATTCAAATTTCATTAGAATTAAAAATACAAAAACTGATTCATTAACAGCTCTTACAAATAAAAATAGATCCTCAGATAGAAGGAGAAAAAAATGCAATATCTATTATGCATCACACAATTCTATACGGAATGCAAATATATTCACTTTTTGCATTCAAAAGGAAAATACCTCTCGCGTTGCCAAATTATTATTCATAATATAAGAAAATCGCTCCCCTTCCTTAGGGCAAACATATTATTTAATTAAATACAATTTATGCTATTACCCTCCCCACTTTGTCTCTAATTTTGGTCATGAACAACTTGACATTCTGCCACAATTTTCACATTTCACTTGTTGTAGTTTGTTTTCATTGCAAATTCAAGGGGGTGGGAAAGAAAAGAAAATATTGCAATGTTTTCTACAGTGTTTTTTTTTTTATATAGTTTTTAATATTCAAAATTATTATTTTTATGATTTTAATATCATCATTAAAAACGCACATCAACAATCTTTATAGTGTGTGCGTTTTTTTATCTTGTGTATTTTTGGTTGTTTTTATTTTCGGCATAGACTTTCTACTGTTCTCTATGGGCTTTACGCGTTCTTCTTGTATTATTTTTCATTATTTATGACGGTGGATTCAGTGCCAATTAGAGAAAAACACATGTATATATATAGACACACGAATGTTCATACATCAAATTAATACGAAACGAGAAAAAAATACATACATTTTGGATGGCGCCCACAAAACGAAAAAAAAAACAAAGAAAACAACAATCCCAAAGACAAAAATCATCGTCTGAATGATATTATTTTGAAAATCTCTATGATACGATATTGCGGTTGTCAAAGAAAATATACTATTCTATACAGTTGGGTATGAATTGATAGCATGAATATGTGGAAAATGTTGTCCTTGCAAGACATGTGCATGAGATATTGGTGAAATATAGTAGATTATGGATATGAAATGATATTTGCATAAAACGTTTTTTAATAATTTAAAATGGTTTGACAAAAATCCAGCACTACAAATCTAAATTTGTACAATTGGAAGTCATTATTTTAACTTGAATTATGGGAAAATTTTAAAATTTCCATCAAAGTTGTTGGTGGCAACATGTTCTACTCAAATTTAAACATATTGGGACTAAAGATCTCAAGTCAAAAATTTATTTTTAATTTTATTTTTCAAAATTTGTTTTATGTTATGTTATGCTAAATACTGAGCAAAAATCTGGTTGTTAAAATTACGAAAAAATTTTAAATTTTCAATAAAATTTAAAAAAAGGTTGTAAAAAAAAATAAAGATTTATTTAATATTCCTTTTTCTAAACAATATAAAAAGCAAGCTAATTAATGGTTGTTGGAAAAATTTTAAAAAAATTAAATTTAGAAATAAAAAATTTTAGAATTTTTTTATTTCAAAAATATATTTTTTATTTTTTTTTTTAAATAATTTAATATAAAATAACAATAAAGCCAATTACTGAGCAAACATTTGATTGTTAAAATAATGTAAAAATTTCAATTTTAATAATCTTTTATTGTTAAGCAAATTTATAAATTAATTGATATAAAAATATTAGGAAAAAAAATATTGTGTAGTTTTTAAACAAGAAATTCCATAAGCTTCCGCCTTTTGCTTTATTGAGCCTACTAAATATGACTAAATATGATTTGCATGCGAACGATTACATATTTGTCATTTTTACTGCTATATTCTTGAGCACAATTGTGTGCCAGTCAAAATAAAGGTGGTGCCGCCAGGCGCTATTATAGATATGCACAGCGAGTGTATGAATATGTTCGTTTTGGTGGCTGGGGCAGAATATTATAGATAATATGAGGAAAATGACGAAAATAAGGAGACGACCAAAGCGATGAGTCTTCTTTTTATGTTCGAGGATCACACTATAAGTAGCTAGACTCGAAAAAGAATATAATATATGCGCAGAATTTCCAATAGAATGAATTGAATTTACTGTGCTTTCATACAAAAATTATCACAAATTTTGTCAAATTCCGAAACATGTAAGTTTCTTAATAGAAAAAATTTCAAATATTTTTGTATTCGTCTGACCATAATAGATGCCAGTTGTCGATTGGGAATCCGGAGTTTTGATCCAATCTATATTTTGATATTTTACAAAAGTTGTTGATCCTTCCGATATCCAAGAATGCCAGTTCCTCTATACCATTTTTCCCCAAGGTTTCCAGTCTTCTTTTGTATAGTTTTTCTTATCTTGTATTCAGGCCATGTCTTTTTGGCCTTTCTACAGGTTACCTCATTCTTCCATCTGTCGTTTTCAGTTCTAAACGTTATATTTCCGATAGTATTCTTACAGGTGGATATAGGGCAAAGTGCTACGTGTTCAATTCCGCTGTATTCGGATATCCACGTAACCAGAACTCTGTTATTCCTGGATATCTCGTTAAGAGATTTTCGGCAGGCACTGACCACTTTCGATTTGATGTCACAGGACTTCAACGAGTTTACCGCCGCTAAACTGTCCGTTAATAAAGGATCGTTGAACACGATCCAATTGTCTAAATTTGCTCTTCTTGTCGAGCGCGTACCACCAAACTATAGAGCCATATTGTAGTATTGGCTTCACTATAGCATTGTAAATCCAAAGTGTTACCTTGGCTTTAAATCCCCAGGTTTTTCCGATAGCTTTGCGGTATGTTTTCAATGTTATGTCTCCAATTTAGCTTCCCGTCTAATATAAGGCCCAGGTAGTTCGCCGTATCGGAGAAGTTGAGATGTTTATTGCCCAGATAGATGTTCGATGTAGCGGGCGATTTCTGTTTCCGACTGAAAAGTACTAGCTCTGTTTTGTCAGGGTTCGCATTAAGTTCTCTGCTGGCACACCAGTTTGCCAGGATGTTGATATAGTCCTGCATCCTTTGTTCGAGGAAAGATAAACTTCCCACAGAGACGCAAAGTGCTATATCGTCTGCATACGCTACTACTGTGCATCCTTTCGACTCCAACCGTTGTTGACGGCAAAATTCCACAATAGCGGCGATAATACTCCCCCTTGAGGGGTGCCTCTAGTCACCCTTCTAGTGAGGGTGTGATTTCCCAGCTTTGAGATGATAGTCCTCTTTATCAGCATGTTGCGAATCAGCTTAATAATATGTGAGTTGATATGTAGACTGTTGAGCTCTGTCATGATGCAGAGGGGTTCAGTGTTTTTGAAAGCTCCCTCTATGTCCATAAAGGCAACTAGAGAAAATTCTTTCTTATCTAATGATTTCTCTATGGAGTGCGGTTTCTGTCGATTTCCCCTTTGTGTAAGCATGTTGAGCATTCGAAATGAGATTCGGGATATTATTTATTTTATTTTATTTTATTTTATTTTATTTTATTTTATTTTATTTATTTTATTTTATTTTATTTTATTTTATTTTATTTATTTTATTTATTTTATTTATTTTATTTATTTCATTTATTTTATTTATTTTATTTATTTTATTTATTTTGTTTATTTATTTTATTAATTTTTTTTTATTTATTTTATTTTGTTAAATATTTTTTTTGTTTTGAAGTTTTAGTCATTATGCTTCCCTCGTATATGCAGACAAGTCCTATATTTCGTGCCCATATAATATATATAGGAATGTAAATCTTTGCCGTACAGTAAATCGTGTCGTATACTTGATGACCAATACCGATGTTGATGATCATCATCATCATTATCATGAACAGCATAACGATGTTTAATGATAATTGTTTTGTTGTTTGTATAATAATGATGCTGATAATAGTAGAATGATACTATTGATTGTGATGTTGCGGTGATCATATCGAGATATGTATGTATATAAATTTTACTTGTACGTGATAGCGTACATTTCATTTAATTTCACAAATAGTACTTGCATACGTTTGTATGCGTGTACATACGTATTATTCGCATACAAAATAAAACAAATAAAACAACAATTTACTCTACGAAATTTGCGTCAAATTGGCGCCTTAATTATTGTTCTTGATTGTATTCAAGCAAAAATGGAAAATCCTAAAGACATAAAGGCAATTGCCAGCCAGCCAAGCAGCAGCGCTGGGGCATCAGAGATCATCCCAAATGAAAAACAATTTTTCCAATCAGACTAAATGACTGACTGAGTGACTGAATGGCGGGCGGCGGCTACTGTTTGTTGGATAGTTGCTCTAGCTGGTTGGCTGGCGATTTGACTGAATGAGTGACAAGACGTATATCAGGACACACACACACACGCGCGGAGTAATAATATTTGTTTTTGCCAATTCCGTTGCTTATGAGTCTTGAACTGTTTATGCATAAGGGAAATTAGACAAGATGTTGTTGTTGTTGGGGCCATCACCTCGTCAGTATGTGTGTATGTACATAAATACATATATACTCGTATACAGTTTTGATTTTGACAATTTTCTGTGTTTTAAGTCCCATATGTGAAAATGTATATCTCCCCTTCGCACTATATGTTGATGTCACTCGGACGGTTTAGATTTTTTTTTGTTTTTTACTATTTTTTTTTTGTCGAAAGAACAAATGATTAAATAATGTATTTGTACTAGGTGGCTTTCGCCGCGACAGTTTGTATTAGTGAAAACAAAATAGAAGAAAAACAAATGATGGGATTTGTAAAACAAGCCACATTCAATAAATCTTCTTCCTTTTGGTTAGATGAAGAGGTTTATTTTTGTTGTTGTTGCTTTGAATACATTTCGGATTAATACATTGTTTCAGCCAAAGAACCTGCTGCTGCTGCTGCTGCTGCTGCTGCTTCTATGTTCATGCTAAAAGTAAAGTCCACACCTGTTTCTGTTTATTTGCCTGACAGCCACTAATTTGTGCAAATGTGAACGAGAGCGAAAGAGAGAGAGAGAGGAAAATAAAGAAAGTTGACAATGCTTTCAAGTTCTGAGTAGATGTTTTAGTTTCCTTTACAATGTAATCAAAAACTGACAAAGGATTGCATGTATGTAATTAGATAAAATTAATCATTACAAATTTTTTTCTAAGAAAAAATTAAGAGAATAGGTATCTAAACAAATTTTGAATAGTGACATCAAATAATTTTAAAATATACATCACCATTAGTAAATTATAGTACACTAGCTGACCCATCAGACCTCGTCCTGCCTGCAAAATTATTGATAACAAGTTTGAGGACTGTTATATTTTACTAACGATAAGTTCATTACATTGGTCACACTTTTCGCTAGACAAATATTAAATTATAATTTATTTAAATTTTTTTTTTGACCAGATTTAGTGCCTCACCTATTTCTTCCTTAATAATGCCTAATGAGGCACTAAATCTGGTCAAAGGGAAGGGATTTATCTAATAAGCTGAAGTCTACTTCATTAGGGGAAACCCACACTAAATTAAATAATCCTTAGTCAAGGCGTTTGATGAGTGTGATATTTAATTTTTTTAAATGCCAATCACCTGATTTTACCGCTTTTAGAAAAATATTCACAACAAATTTTATTCTTCTACGACGCGTTTGGTCCAAATTTCAATTTCTCTGATTTAGTGACACACCCATGTCTACTGCCCCCAATTAGAGTTTTCTTTACTGATTTGGTCTGGGTTATGGTACCAATTTTATCCCTTTCTTGACCTTGTACCCCTTATAGTACGAATTTCGAAAAAACCCTTCAAATTGCACAACAATCCAATCAAACAAGAATGACACCTCATATTCGTGATTCTACGTTGTGTTGTTTGGTCTAAGTGATTGTACCAGTTTGATTCCTTTTTCGGCCTTTTATTCCCTTAAAGTTCGAAATTGGATAAATCCCTTAATAGCGTTCAACTACTCCATGAAATACATATTCTCTAACATTTTCGCGATTCTACCTTGTGCAGTTTGGTCTGAATGATGGTACTAGTTTTTTTTGTTTTTGTTGGTCCTTTTTTCGCCCTTAAAGTACGAATTTCGAATTTCGTTTGGTTGATGATACCTTTTTGAATCTTTTTTGGTTCAAAAAGTAAAAATTTTGTAAAATCCCTTTATTTAACTTTTGTAAAATCCCCTTATTCTAACTTTAGCCGTAAGGTCTGAGTGATGTTGCCAGTTTTATCCCTTTTTTTTATTTTTTTTTTGGCAATTTTTAGTCTTAAAAGAACGAATTTTTAAAAATTACTTCATGCAGCTCTATAGTTTTATAGGGAGCACACTAGAATAGGGCGATTTGAACATCTGAATGGGCGCTTTGCGTTTCTGATTCTTGGGATTGTATTGAGCAAAAAAGTCCACTAGACCATACGTCTACGGTGAAAGTCGAGCTTCCACATTTTGTCGAAGTTTTTTCTCAAACTTTATTTTTTTGGAAAATTTGCAAATTTTCTTGGGCTCATATTTCGTAAACTATTTGAAATTTTCACTTATTTTCAAAAGTAGCTATTGTCTCGGGCTACAATTTCTCTGAACATATTACTTAGAAAAAATTTCGTTTTCATGGTCAAAAAGTCGAAAATGTAGAAAATTCACCAGTTTTTGTCACGTTTTTTAAAATTGTAGCCAAGACAATAGTTAAGAACTCTCTAGTACATCGCAGAAGCATTGGAACGCTCCTTCAGGCAGTTTTGGGCTTGTAAAAGTGCATATTTTTCGTGAAAATGTTGATAAATTACCATTTTCAGTTGTTCATAACGCAAAATCATAAAAATTTTATATTTCTTATTTTTATTCTAGAGCACATTACATACTTTTTTGTGATTATGGCTTTACCCGTTTGGTCCTGGTTATGGTACCAGTTTTATCCCTTTTTGGCTCTACAAATTTCTAAAAATCCCTTCATATAGCTCTCTCATTTTATAGGAAGCAAGCCCATATGGTTTTAGCGATTCTAACTTTGATCTGGGTGATGGTACCAATTGTATCCCTTTTTCGACCTTTTTTTTCTAAAGTTCGAATTCTGAAAAACCTCTTTGCATCGCACAAGTACTTTATACAATAACTACGCACTCCAAATTTCGAGTTTCTACCTTTAGCCATTTGGTCAAGGTGATGGTACTAGTTGTATCCGCTTTTCGGCTTTTTAGCTCTAAAAGTACGAATTTAAAAAAAAAACCTTTGATCGCACCACAACAATTTTCGCGTTTCTACCTTTAACCATGTCGTTTGGGTGATGGTGCCAGTTTTATCCCCTTTTCGGGCTGTTTACCCTTATATAGCATATATCACTCAGGCAAAAGATTACCCCATATAAACAAACAAACAAACTAACAAAATCACAAAAAGCTTCTCTTTATAATATTAGTATAAGATCCATACAATTTACTAAAAAATCGCGTTGCCCGACAAATGTGATGAAATATACTTTTACAAAATATAAGCCTTGGGTAGGACATATCCCCCCTAGCTTAAACTTTATTATATGGCCTGATAGTTTTCAGTTTGAACTTGAATAGATTTTGAAATATGTATGTCCTAAAAAACCTAGACTTTTTAATGAGTTTGCGCATTTTCGGTAAAAAACAATTCAATGATATTATACGAGATTTTATTTTTTGTGAAACATTTTAACCCAGTGTCTCAACTCCTTACGTGTCATTTTCTTCCTTACTTCAAGGAATGGCATAAATATTCAAATGTTCTACAAAAATGAAATGGCAGAAATATTCAAATGTTCTACAAAAATGAAAAAATTTTAGTTGGGGTGTTCTAAAACAAAAAGTTGGTATCCAAAGAAGATCAAAGCCCATAAAGCTTTTCTACGTACGGCTTTTATCGCCCTCTCAATATAATAATAGCCTATGTGCTGTAGAAAATGTGCCATTATACGCTATTGTTTTATTGAGGTGACGATGTAATCGGTAATTTACGATTGAAATTAGAAAAAAATGTCATCGCACCAAGAAAGCATACTGCAATCTCTGCAAATTATTTATTGTAATAAAATTACATGATCTCTTTGCAGTAATTAGATACATTTTCAAAAGGTTCTATGAATCTTTGCAACTAAGTACTACTCGTAAGCGGCGGAAGTAACTTTATCACTTCCCTAAACAACAAGTTTTCATGGCGAAAATCTATATTTCTCCACCAACCAGACAGTACAAGTTCTCGGACATAACAATACGTTATATTGTTGTTCAAGTTGCATTTGCAATTACATACATACATATGATAATATGATATTTCAGTGTCTTTACAATGTCATAAAGAATCGGGAAGTAAAAAGTATAACAATGTATTATAGTATATTTCAACATATCTTCGTAGAAGGGACCAGTCGCGACTGATAATTTTGTATTCAAGGATTTAATTAAAAACATAATTACATCGTATATTCGTATTGGACCAAAAGTGGCGTAATAAACAAATTTTCAACAACAAAAGAAATTCTTATGTTAAGCCAAAAACATCGCCGCGTATGCAAACACCAGACACACACACAGGTACAAAAGTAAATGTACCACTTTGTTCAATTGTATGAGGAAGAAAGAAAAAGGAAAATAAAACAAGGAGTACAGAAATGATGTTATATCATTTTGGACTCCTCTTCATCCTTAAACACACGGCAGTAGTCCGGTATTAAAATTCTACAGACCGGTCTCAAGTCACTCCTACATGGGCTAACCATGTTTTCCGATCAGGATCTGCTATATTCGGGCTACAGCGACCTAGCAGGTATACATTCGGTTCTTGATTAGGTATATCACATATTTATCTAGACAATAAGTTAGCTGTTTCGTTCTCATGAAGAATTGATCTTTTAATTGCTGCTTGGCTATCTACTAAGGGGTATCCATCTGCTAGTAACGATTTCACATTCCATTATAGCCTCAGCGGATTTCTGAATGAGGAGTACTTGAGTTTGAAAAACACTACATTCTTTTTGTAGCCTGAAAGAAAGGCTTAGCTGCAGGTGGTCCCCCTGTATACACACAGAAATGGAGTCACCATAAGGACCCCATTTCGGATTTTTCCAGAATTTCATCTTTTACATTGCGAAAATCCACACATTTCTTCAACAAATCAGTACGAGGTGGCATATGAAAAGAAACTCTATTGACTGCTGTCAATCGCCAGCTTCCCTCAGTCTGATAGCTCTCCGGGCCGTAGTAGCCTTAAGGAACAAGTCCTGGGGCGGAAGGCACGGGAACATATGTGCTCCTCTTAGCCCCAGTTTTTCCCATCTTTTGCATCTTGCCGAGCATTTTTAGTAAGTTGCTTTTATTTAGGACCTCTTACTAAACCAGACAGTTTGCAGCCACATTGTCATTTTCGGGCTTAGTCCCCAACTTAACCCTATAGAGTCTCGGCACGAATAAAGAGCATTGACACCCCTCTTTAAGCTCTCTTCGATGTTTCTTGACTTATTTAGCTGCTGATCGAGAACAACACCTAGGTATTTGGCCTCCATTGAGACCTTTAGTTCTACGCCATTTAGTTTCGGTGGCCTGAAGTCCTTGATCTTATATATACGAGTAAACAAAACCAATTCTATTTTCTGAGATCTTGCCCCCAATGCACAGCTTTCCAAATCTCTAAGGGCGGTTTTCTTTGTCCGCATATGCCACAATTTTCGTATCATCCTCATTGAAAGATTTAAGTGCTCCATTTATCACAAGGAGCCGTAGAAGAGTTGTAGCACACACAACTGTGGCGTTCCCCTAGTCGCTCTTTTTCACGGTTTCTCGGCATGCAAACCACCCAAATCACTGGTGGTCGTGATACATTAATATTCTTCAGAGAGTTCATTATTGCGCATAACGTCACATCACAAGGTAAATAAACTGATAAATTGTCAATATCTTGCAGTGTAATAGTTATGGGAGAAATATTAATTTTCCAAAAATATGTAATTTTGTTTTAAAGGTACCAGAACGGGTTAGATAATGTAGCCCACAGTACTCAACTCAGTACAGCTGATCTCTTACAAGTTGCCAAGCAAAAACAAAGAATTTGCAATCATTGTGTCGTTATTTAACATAGATTCACAACAACAATACTAAAAGCTTTTGAAAAAAAATTTGTTTGTGGTTTCTATTTTGCCAAAATAAGAGGTCAGTGTAGTCATTTGAATACACCATAAAAAACCGGCTACAAAAATTTTTTTTTAAATTTTTTCTTATTCTATGTTTTTTTATACCTATTTTAGTCTATAAATACAATTCAATTTAAAAAATTATAGACAGTCTTCAATTGGCCTCTAATGGGTTAAACCATAAGTCCACGATGTGCGTATGAACTATAAAATCCGCATAAAATTAATATTACTCATACGTTGTACATACTTATGTAGCGAGCATTATATGTAAACTCGCATCATATGTACAGCACAGTACTTGGGTCAGCGCCGTCATTCAATATTATCAGCAATGACCAGTTTTCTACTTACAAAAGATAAGATAGCCTATATATGGCCAGAAATTTGGAGTTATTGGAGAAAATTTATGAAAAAGGTGTTATTAAACTCTATGGCCGAGATGATTTTTTTTTTCAATTTGCTGTAAAAAGAACTAGTAGTGCTCGTATATAAATATGTTCGTTCGTAAAATTCTAAGGATCCTTATATAAAAGGTAACCCTGGTATATCTTTTCTGGAGGAGACATATATCAAAAGAGAAGTTTGATCTCTTACAAAAATGTCTTACAACGGACTACTTGTTCATTGGGTTACTATATTAAAAGGACATACAATTCAAAAGACGCCACACTTACTTCGCTAGTCCTGCAAATTCAATAATTCATGGCGTATATACACTATTGCACACCTATATTTGTATAGTAGATATTCTACACATTTACAATATGCGTACATACGCATCATTTCAATAGAACTTTGAAGAGCTTTGTTCAGGGTTATTTTGAAGTAAATTAACGTAAAGTAAATAAATTAATTGTAGACACAAAAGCACGCATTCAACTTGGCCGGCTGTGTGTGTGAGTGGTGGAGAGGAGATCATAAATACAGAAGTATGTATATATCTTTGTACATATGTTACATATTTTTGGTCCATGGCAAAGATGCTGTGCCTATAGTTGATTGTTATTGTTGCTGTTTGTGTCTAAATGTATGAGTGCGTGTGTAGTGGCGTAGATGGATATGTAGTACGCAACATTTATATTTTTGTTTTGTTGTGCCTTTTTTTGTTTGTTTTTTTATTTACTTTTCTTTTACTTCATTTAATTTATTACTCAATGTTGTTTTTTTGACTTGCAAAACATTTTCCTCATTTTCTTTAATAGCTTCTTGGCAATGGGCTGGGATTGCTATGGTTCTTGTAGTTGTTGTTGTTTTTATTGTCGTAGTTTGGATAGAATGGATAAAGTTGTTGTGTAGTGCTGTTGTTGTTGTGGTTGTTGCTGCATCAACCATGGATTTTACAGAACCGTCACCGATACATTTACATTCACACACACATATGTATGTATGCGACAAATTGCAAGTACTCGACTACTGAGCAGCAGAAGTCACAGCAGCATCAACAACAGCCAAGTGATGAAAATTATTTAAATTTCAATATATAGTACAAGTTGTTTGGATTTTCCTGTGAATGCTGTTGTTGTTGTTGTTGTTCTGTTGGTTGTTTTGATGCTCTTATGATGGTGTCTTTGAGCCTTAGATCTCAGTGCGCCATCCGAAGAGATGATGGAGAAAAAAATATATCAAAGGAATATCACAACGTACATATAGTTGTTGGTTTTTTTTCCAAAACGAGGTAGGTGTGAAATGCTGTGATTGAATGAAAGCAAATTTGCAATTATTTTCAATAATTTATAAATAAAAAAAAAAGGTTTTATTTAAGATTTTATAAGTCGAATTAAAAAAAAATATGCCATGAAAAATATTAAATTATTAAAATATTAAATTATTAAAATATTAAATTATTAAAATATTAAAATATAATATTAAAATATAATATTAAAATATTAAAATATTAAAATATTAAAATATTAAAATATTAAAATATTAAAATATTAAAATATTAAAATATTAAAATATTAAAATATTAAAATATTAAAATATTAAAATATTAAAATATTAAAATATTAAAATATTAAAATATTAAAATATTAAAATATTAAAATATTAAAATATTAAAATATTAAAATATTAAAATATTAAAATATTAAAATATTAAAATATTAAAATATTAAAATATTAAAATATTAAAATATTAAAATATTAAAATATTAAAATATTAAAATATTAAAATATTAAAATATTAAAATATTAAAATATTAAAATATTAAAATATTAAAATATTAAAATATTAAAATATTAAAATATTAAAATATTAAAATATTAAAATATTAAAATATTAAAATATTAAAATATTAAAATATTAAAATATTAAAATATTAAAATATTAAAATATTAAAATATTAAAATATTAAAATATTAAAATATTAAAATATTAAAATATTAAAATATTAAAATATTAAAATATTAAAATATTAAAATATTAAAATATTAAAATATTAAAATATTAAAATATTAAAATATTAAAATATTAAAATATTAAAATATTAAAATATTAAAATATTAAAATATTAAAATATAAAAATATAAAAATATTAAAATATTAAAATATTAAAATATTAAAATATTAAAATATTAAAATATTAAAATATTAAAATATTAAAATATTAAAATATTAAAATATTAAAATATTAAAATATTAAAATATTAAAATATTAAAATATTAAACTATTAAACTATTAAAATATTAAAATATTAAAATATTAAAATATTCAAATATTCAAATATTCAAATATTCAAATATTCAAATATTCAAATATTCAAATATTCAAATATTCAAATATTCAAATATTCAAAAATTCTAATATTCAAATATTCAAATATTTAAATATTAAAATATTAAAATATTAAGATATTAAGATATTAAAATATTAAAATATTAAAATATTAAGATATTAAGATATTAAAATATTAAAATATTAAAATATTAAAATATTAAAATATTAAAATATTAAAATATTAAAATATTAAAATATTAAAATATTAAAATATTAAAATATTAAGATATTAAGATATTAAAATATTAAAATATTAAAATATTAAAATATTAAGATATTAAGATATTAAAATATTAAAATATTAAAATATTAAAATATTAAAATATTAAAATATTAAAATATTAAAATATTAAAATATTAAAATATTAAAATATTCAAATATTCAAATATTCAAATATTCAAAAATTCTAATATTCAAATATTCAAATATTTAAATATTAAAATATTAAAATATTAAGATATTAAGATATTAAAATATTAAAATATTGAAATATTAAGATATTAAGATATTAAAATATTAAAATATTAAAATATTAAAATATTAAAATATTAAAATATTAAAATATTAAAATATTAAAATATTAAAATATTAAAATATTAAAATATTAAAATATTAAAATATTAAAATATTAAAATATTAAAATATTAAAATATTAAAATATTAAAGTATTAAAATATTAAAATATTAAAATATTAAAATATTAAAGTATTAAAATATTAAAATATTAAAATATAAAATTTAAAAATTTTAAAATTAAATTTAAGTGACATAAACCTCGGATTCTGCAGAATACTCTTGTGATACAGTCGCAGAATCACCGTTTTGTAAGTCTCTATCAAGCACAGCGGGCGAACTTCTCCAGAAAAACGCTCCATAATGACTGAAAGCTAAGCTTTTTACTGACATACTCCCCGCGCCTCTCAGACTTAATGTGTTCTGATAGTTAGTTAAACAAATAAAAACTTTCTTTTGAGACACCCTTTATAAAAATATTTAAATAGAAAAATATAAAAATTTATTTGGTCCCCAGGGCCCTAACATTGAACTTGATTTATGTTAAATTAAATGTGACGACGTTGAATCGAAACGACTCTGAATCTGTCGTCACAGTTGTTAGTAACGACTTGAAACAATTTGAAGGAATAATTTTAGTTTTTGTAAATTTAAAAAAAGGGTTTGTGTAGCAAAATTTTGATATGGGTTCCATCGACATATCCAATAACTCCAGTAAATCCTGTTTTGTTTAAAAATGTATTTTTGCTTTCGATTTGTCATCTTTAGTTACTTTCAATTGTATCCAAGGTGGACAAATCACCTCTCTAATGCATTCAGGGTTTCGACAGGAATCTTGCAACTACTGGCTGCACTTATACTTATGTTGTAAGGCCCCTGTCCAAAGGACCTCAATGTTGCTGACAAACTAAATATTACTGAAACATATGTCCTGAGTTCACTTTTCATTATAGGAACTATTTCTATAGGAACTATTACGTAATTAAATGCTGCCTTATTAAGACTTAAATAGTTCTCGAATCTAAAAAAAAATGGAAGGCCGGCCAACAGGTAACCTCAAATTAAAATTTTAACACCGATAAACATTTGGCAAGTTTAAGATATCGGATCATAGTCGAAGTATTTTCCTTTCCAGTATAAGATATTTCTTGCTTTCCTCATCGCTTGAATTTGATTCGGGCACAAAAATATTTTTTCATGAAACACAATAAAAATCAAAATAAATCAGCTGATGTACAAATATTACATCAGCTGTTGTCATTTCTTTCATGTTATCGATTACCAGTCGACGTCGTCTCATTGAAGTTACAGAATACCGTAATAGCATTGATGTGACGACGATGTTGAATCGAAGTGATGTTGACATAAAAACGACGATGACTACGGGAATAGGGGTGATTGTTATTTAAAATTAACAATATTAATTTTTATTTCTAACTTTGTAAATTTGTTCACGAGTCTGATAAAATATGCACAATAAAGTTTTCACGTGTCTCAACGTGCTAACCATGCCCCTTCTGATATCTCCCATGGTTAGGTTAGGTTATGTTACTTCGGCAGCCACGTTCAACACAGCTCTGGGTCCTAGTATGAGTCCCGTTGTGATACCATTTTAAAATTGTCCCACCAAATGTTCCTATTCTGTTCGGTCAACGTCGCTATCAGCTATGATGATCCTAGTCATTTCGTTGCTCTGATGAAGGCATGAATGTTCCGCAAATCACCTACTTATAGACAGGTATTGTCTATGAGTGTCCAAAAAGCTTGGTATTTTCATATCTCCACCAAAAGCAGGACAGCGACATAGAAGATGCTCCCTTTCTTCCTCATCAATGCAGCTTTTACAAAAATCGTTGTAGAGTAGTTTCAGCCTCTTAGCGTGTTAACCAATTGGCCAGTGACCGGTTATTACAGCTATGATGATCCTCAGGTGGGCTCTGGACAAGTTCAGCACAAATCGTGTCCTCTATGATATCTCCCATACAAAATTGAAAGATTTAAGCTGTCGAAATAACCAATATTGAAATAACCAATTACCTTAGGCTTCGTTCTTAATATAGCCATCATTAGTCGAAATCTTCTATATGTTACTGCAACCTCCCTTCAGAATTAATAATGCGAAAACATTCAAACTTATATCTTACTATGACACTCTCCATTATACTAATTGCCGTAACCAACTTATTACACCTATTCCTGTATATGGATTTAAAGAAGCTGGCTGGCGTTATATGCTAAAGCATTTTTGCATTACCCAAAAGGGAGATCATGCATATAGTATAGTGCAGACAGCGGTGGAAGGCGGCATATTGCATACGTCGTCGTCGTTCACGTACACGTCCTCGTCATCATCGCCTTCGTCATGATCACCATCATCATCTTCGTCATCCATCGTATTGGCCCTTTTTTTAACTTTAACACATGATTTTCAACGTAATGATGTTTATTTTAGGTGTACGTGTGTGTGTGGTTTTATCTGTCTGTCTGCATTTTCCGTCTGCCTGTTATTATTAATTTTGCGAAACGAAGACGACGATGGCGGCGGCGGTGGCGGTGGTAAAATGTGGCTTTTCACTCGTATTTCTCGTATTTTTGTTCACTTGGATGAGTTTTCAAGAGGAAATGTTTTCTTTCTTTGTTGTTTTTTTCTTCTTGTTTTTTTTTTTTAAGTGTAAGGCACAAATATAATTTCGAAAAAAATAAAAATTATTTTTAGTGATCGTTTTCGTTTTGGTTTTATGAGATAATTATAAATCATTTTATGTATGAAACTCCTTGAACAAAATCGAATTCTATGGATGAGACATTTGCTACTGGGTGATGGCGATGAGGGTGCGACAGACGGGGCGGCAAGGTGATGGTGATGTTAAATCGAATCATAAGTGACCAATTCAACTAGCACACATACTTGTATATTTGAGGAAAAACAGAAGTAAAGAAAAACAAAATTATGAGGAATCGATTTTCTTTGGAAATGTAAACGTTTCCGATATGAGATTGTAGTTTTATCTTATTACGAATGAAATTTGTTATAAAAAATCCTATTATATATTAAAATTTTCATACATATCTGTCCCATACCTCATTCATATGGATTTCGACCTAGAAAATCGACAATTGGGGCTCTAAAAGATGTGATAAACTCTGTTGAAGCAGCCTAACACATAAACCACTTTTCGAGGCCTGTCATTCTCTTAGCGATCCTAGACGTAAAAAACGTCTTCAACAGTCTAAGGTGGGTGGATGTGGTACAGACTCTAGAGACAATTTTCAATGTCCCGATGTACTTTTAAAAATCATAAAATACTACCAAAAAAACGTGAACCAAGGCATGAGAAAAATGCCAGTCACTTCAGAAGCCGCACAAGGATCCATTCTCTGGAATACAATTTATGATGAAATCTTAAAGATAGAGATGCTGGACGACACCTTTCTCGATACGCTGACGACATTGCGGCAGTCATCACAGCGAGAAGTGCAGAGGACACCCACTAAGCCATCGATTAAATGCCTTGGGATTCGACTAGAGTTAAAGCTGACCTACGCAAAGCAGATTGAATATGCAACGTCAAAAGCAGCTAAGATAACAGCACAATTAAGCAGACTCATGGCGAACGTGCAGATAACAACAGCTCTACTGATGACGTCGGCGTACCGCACAGTATCTGCACAAGCTGTCCTAATTATAGCTGGAATGATACCTATAGATCTTCAGGCAATGGAGCGCCGGATGATATTCAACGCCAAAACAAAACACGGGTCAGGCACAAAATGCAGCGACCATACGGCAAGAAAGTGGTAAATTCGTTGCAGAAATAAAAAAACAGGGCAGGTGGACTTATAAACTGATCACCGATGTACAAATGTGGTTTAACAGGGGAAAAGTGACGAAGTTAACTATTACATTACTCAAATGATATCCGGCCATGGGTTCTTCCGAAAGTACCTCAACCGCATGTGAAAATGTAGTTTTCTCTATTGTATTGTACTGTTAGATCGATCGCCGCCGACGGCTAGAAAGAGAGATCGGTGCAACATCAGCAATGAATATTGTACCGAAAATGCTATTTAGAGAGGGCAAGTGGAACGCCGTAAGGGGCTTCGTGGAACAGGTCCTTCATAGCAAGAAACCGGACATGGGGCCACCTCGAAGTAATGCAAAAGCGGTTCCGAGATGGTATACATCCTCCGATGGTGGCACGTGGGGGTTTTTTGGCCCGGTATCATATTTGAGTCGGGCATACGACGAGTTTGACGACCTCGTTAGATGCGTAAAGCTACTTCCCATCCGTCCCGCAAAAAAAAACGCATTCATAGGGCGTAAAGGAAAATTAAGTTTTTTTTTTAAAGTCTGTGGAAATTTGACTTAGGAATGAATATGGACTATATAGGCCGACGCCTTCTGGTATCTCCCATACGAAATGACCTGTTTTTGGGACATTAATATTTTGACCATAATTTCCAAACGGAAAAATGGAGGATATTTGAATCATTCTTTCTTTCATAGTAATAATTAAATTTGGACAGTTTAATTATTTTGTAATAGTTGACCAAACTCTAAAAAATCTGAAACTTTTGCCACAACCATTTCTGGTGCCACCCATAAAAATACCAAATACGCTTATGCAAATTTGACTCTTGAATGAATATGGACAATATCCCTTTTTTTCGTCGTGTGCATCCCTGTCCCGTTAATCGCATTACCTGTGTGGCGGTGATGTCTATCAATTGGAAAGAGGCAGTGTCTTTAGAGAGTTCGGACATTCCAGGTACATATCCTTAAATCATGGTCCTTATAACATTAGCAGGGGTCGTCCGCACTTGGGGGAGCTGCCAAAACCACTAAGAAAGACTATTTCCCTTATTATGTATGTCGTAGTCATGTCAAATCTTTGTCGTTTTTTGAATATGCCATAGCCGATGTCATTTGTGAGACTGAAATGCGACTTGGGAGATTCTGGTTATACCCAAGCAAATAACCCAACTTAGGAAAATAAGATTGGTTTTTGTAATTTGTCTTTTTCAATGATTAACAGTAGTCGCCCATTTCATCTATCAAAGAGATAGAACACCTCGAACCATGACCATATAACCTATCATCCTATACCTATCTATGCACTTGCTCATTTACAAACTAGAAGTCAACTACAACGACTCCTGTTAAACTTTTTGAACTTTGGATCGCTTCGTTTTTTTTTCTTTGCTTTTCTTGTAGTTCTTCTTTTATCACTATAAATCATTGCAAACACAGCGCCAACTTTAGTAATTTTTGTTTAGTACATATTTTCCTTTATATATCCCCCTCTCTTTCTCTCTCACTCATTGTATGCGAATTATTTTCAATGCAATTCAATGAATTTCTTTATAATTTTCTCACCTTCCCCGTATGCGGTATAATTTTCTTTATCATCATCAGCAACAGCAACAGCATCGTGTTGTCGTCGACGTTGTTGTCGTTTCATTGCCTACTGCTTCACCACCATCACCACCATCAGCGACAACAGCAACCAACAACGGCTGCTACAACAATTTTCTCAACAACATCATCATTAGCATCTCATGATGTGTGCTGATCATTACGATCGTCTTCGTCGTCGTCGTCATGAATATAAACATGTTTTTGTATTTTTTGTTCTGGTCGCTGTTATTGTTGTTGTTATTGCTGCTGTTGTATTTTTGCTAATTATACGCTATCTAACCCCATCATACCTCAGGCGGCAGGCACTCACACACATATTTCCATTCATAAAATTCAACATTTTCAGCGGCATCAAGCAACAACGAACGACGAAGAGTCAGATCGGTCGGTCGGTCCATCACTCGCACAAAATATCATTAAGCGCCGTCGCGCTGTGGACGACACACGGACGGACGTACATACGTACGTATTATACGTTGTGATGCGATCGAAGCGTTCGCTACACGATGTTAATGTTTACATTTTTGCTTGATGAGAGGGGACCGAACGAACCACTTCTTATGCACATACTAATATAGGAGACACTGATGATGATGATGAGGGGGACGACATGGACTTTTCAAAAGATCTTATCGAGATCTCCGCGTCCGCTGATCATTTTCCTTGAGTCCTAACATAAGCATGGGAAAATGTAGGGAATTGTTCTCGCAAAAGGGGAGACAATTCTCCCACTCTATAAGAGCGAGAGTGTGAGAGAGAGTGTGTTGGATATGATAAAGTTAAATCATCAGAGTGTGTTTAAGATGAGTTGGTATATTGTGAAGGTACAACAATAGCAGGTTTATGTATAGAGTATCATGTCGACATTTTTTAATACCATCGCCCTTAGGCCGACGCCGCATACTGATCGGCAGACGGGTGAAAGGCAGCAAATTAAAACATATGAAATACTGTTGAAGTGGCCATGCAATGAGCTCCACTTCTGAGCGGCTAAGCGGCAACATTTCATATGTTTTAACTTGTTGCCGCTCAGTATGTGGCCTCTGATTTAGGAGTGATGATATATATTCTACTTTATTACGTATGTCGTAGTCGACTTTCGACAACATTCGATTGTTTTTTTTTATTTGAATAAAATTAGTAATAATTAATAGAAATGTTTAGTGTTGAGAATTCTTCATCGCCTGAAGAAGAAGAACATAATAGGAGCAATGAAAGTCGTATTTTAGTCTCACAAACAACATCAGCGTTGCATATATTTGACAAACGACAAAGATTCGACGTGACTACGACATGCATAATAAAGTGGATTATTTGATACGAGAAAAAGAATAAAGTATTAAAGGAGACGTGTTAGACCCTAAGTATTTTAAGACTTAATTAGTTTCATAACTTTTTAAGACAATTGAGCCTTGCCTGTCTGTTTGGCTTATGGGCAGGATAACTCAACTAAAACTTAACTGATCTTTACGAAAATGTATCAGTACTTCCATACGAACAACTGGAGGATATTTAAATTCTATCAGCTCCCATACAAATGATCAAATTGACCCAGATAATTTTACATACGTAACTTTTTTGTAAGTACATAGAATTAAGTAAAGTTTTGCCTTCCATACAAAATTACAAAATTTTACAACATTAATAGTTATTGTATAACTTCGAAGGGACAACTGGAGGATATTTAAATTTGGTCAGTTTAATTATTTTGTAATAGTAGACAACTACTTGGAAAACCGAAACAATTGCCACGGCCCTTCTTGTGCCTCCCATACAAATCACCAAATTGACCCAAATAGCTTTGCATTAAAACTGTTTTGTAAGTACACTAAATTCTGTCATATTTTGGTGATAGATATATGTTTATTGAAATTTGACTCTAAAATGAAAATGAACTATATCGGCCGTCCCCTTCTCGTACCTTCCATACAAAATGACCAATTTTTGAAACATCAATATTTTGCCCATAATTTCCAAGGGGAGAACAGGGGGATATTTCAATTTAGTCAGTTAAGTTATCCTCTAATAGTTGACAAATACTAAGAAAATCGAAACTTTTGCCACACCCCTTCTGGTATCTCCCATACATATGACCAAAATCACCCTCATAGTTTTACATACATATCTTTTTTGCAAGTACACTTAATTCAGTCATATTTTGCGTAAGATGTAACATAAACTTAAGAAAATTTGACTCTCGATTGAATATGGACTATGTCGTCGGACCCCTTCTAGTACGCCCCATACAAAATTACCTATTTTTGGAATATTTCCCCTACTACTTCCGAACTACAGGATATTTGAATTTGGAGTCCATTGGGACGGGTGTGACCTTGTAACTCACATTTTTAGTTATAGTTCATAAAGAGAAACTTATCAAGAATGTTAAATTTAAAACGTTTAGTAACAGTTAGAAACTGAGATAACTTGATTTCGGCTTAAAAAGTCCATTAGAAGACAACGACGGGTGTGACCTTAGGAATTTGAGCTTTTACAAAATTATAACTTTCAGGTTAGATTCTATAAAATTTTCCGTAAAAAGTCCACAATTATTGTGATGTAGTTAATTGATTATTTTTGATTGGGTTAAGTGCTTACTGTTCGCAAAAAACTACTTTTTCTTAATAAAAAACCTTTAAACAAAAAAACGGTGTCACACCATTTTGCGACGTGTGTGACCTGGTAAAATAAACACCAAAAGTATGAAGAAATTAAAGTTTCTATAGATTTCAATTCAATATAACAAACATAAAGGTAAACATATAAGAAAATAATAAGACATATATTTATTCGTCATCTGTACTATCGTATACATCATCATTAGAGTGGGTCAATTTTTTTCTCGACCAAGCGGTTATTAAACTTGTAATCTACGATGATTTCTAAGAAAATTTGCCCAAGAAATCATTGGTCTAAAACAGTGATGTCCAGCTCATAGCACAATTGTGCAGACCAACACATAAACAAAGTCACACTTATTCTTATGCTCATCCATTCAGTCGTCGCTGAGAAAGCGCAGGTAAAACACGTAAGCGGACGTATGTTGTTAATAAAAAAGAAATTAATTGAAATACTACTTTATTTGTTTGAAAAATATTTGAAAATTTATTAAAATTTGTGCTATGAAATCCATAATTTTTTTTATTTCCTAATGCACAACCATTTGACTGTGCACAACCAAAATCATAAAAAATATCAGCAAAAAATGCATACACCCATCCTCATGTGCACACGTCGGTATCTAGTCGACGACTGAAGCAACATCGATTTTCTCACCAATACAACGTCATAAAAATTTTTGGACACCACTGGTCTAAAATCAACATTGAGCCCACGGTTGGTAATGAAAAACTTTTATTACTGGAAAAAAATCCCCAACAATCCCCGTAATCGCCCCTAGGGGTTCAAATAAGTGAACGACTCCCAGTCATTTTTCCCACCTAACAATCAATTTTTTTTAAAATTTGCTCCCACCGCTCTAACTACCCTAATGCAGCCCCTAGAGGAGTCAAATGTATGATCGACCCAAAATATTTTTGCAACCCCAACAGTTCTCAAAACATATCTACCCTCTATTTTCAACCCATAAGGTGGTTTCCATACAATTTTTTTTATGTTTTATCATAAAATTACACTTTTGTCATATTAAGGCGACGAGTGTGACAAAAATTTTTAAATTTTTATTTACTCATAAAACTTTTATTATAAAACCATACAAAGCCGAAACCTTATGAGACAGCAAACAGAACAGACAGACTTATTTATGTAATTGGAATATTAGAAAATGTTAATGTAAGACCTAGCGTATAAAGATGGAGATGAGAGTTTTCGTTATATGCTCATTTCAAACTGTTGTCAAATTGATAAACATTAAAAAAATATATTTTTTTCCAGAGTTGTTCGTGAGAGTCACGATGATCGCTTTGATAAGTATCAAATTGTTTAGTGTATTTAAACAATACATCAAATGGGCTATCGGGGTCAGAATGTTTTTTATTGTTTGAGTTTTTTCCATTTGTCCATAATTGTCGTTCTCTTATACATATTAATTGACCAATTTTTATTTGAAAAATATGGAATTATATTTTTTCTCTATAGGGCCTTTTTACGTGAAATTGCCTAGGTGAAACTTAAGAAACCGGAAGGTTTTTACCCCAACAATTAGAAATGATGATTTTTTTTGATATTTTTCTGCAAATTAATTAGAGACTTTTTCTTTGATTCTCAGTTGGTACCTTAAAAGAGCCTTTCGGTTCCCCTATATAAAATGACCATATGCCCATGGATGGATGTAACCTTTTCTACAGTTTTAGTATATGTCTCGTTTGACCATGCGATCGAAAGTCATATTGGTGAGGGTATTTATCAGTCAGTTCACCTGACTAAAATTTCTGTACTGGTTTAGTCTTTTTTTGTATAGCCTGTATCTTACAACAGATAACAATTCATATTTGTGACCGACCCTAAGAAACTTACATTTTTTTATTTTATTTTGTAATCTTTTTAGTTATTTTTAAAACAAATACGACATACACAATGCAATGTTTCGTCATGTATTGGCATATTTTCAATTACATATTCTTAATTATTCAACAATCTAGCAATAGTATACAAAAATCTCGAAAGAAAATTTTAATTTAACTACAATGCATTCAGATACAAAATATGTAATTCGCTACATGTGTACCAATAGCATCGTTTTCGTACACTTTGTCCATCCCTAGTCGGGTGCTACAAAATCCCCTCTCCCATAGTGTGAGGCTTTTAGTAGAATAAACACATCTCTCAATTTACTCACTTTGACAATTATGAGAATGAGTCTCTCACCCAATCTCCCGCCCCATTCTCATACAGAACAAGGCGCTCGTAAAAGTTGTGGTTTCTCACAATATTAAAAACAACCGCCCCCCACCCGCCAATTATTTTTCTCAATTATTCTATTCTAAAGAATGGGGGCCCAGCCGGAGCGCAATATACAACGATCAGCGCATTGCTGTGGTGCTTTGCATTAATGAGTATCCAGTCGAACGTGTAGCGGTTGAGAACATAGAACGTCGGTTAAACGCGCGCGTTGATCTCAGTAAAGACAAAAAACAAAAACATATTCGATCGTTCCGTATTGTGAAAAACTAAATGTTGTGAACATAAGAAAGACCGCAGCAACAGCAGCAGCAGTACGTACGAGAAACCAAAATAAAGAAACCTTTTTCTAGTCAACAAAACTTAAACTAAAAAGAAAAAACAAAAACATCAATATTTATTAGTGTTTATTAATATTCGCGTGTGGAAATTGATTCAAATTAAATATTCTTAGCGCGCTTTGTGTTCGATCGAACAACGGCAAAGGCAACGTGAACGACAATACCGCAGTCTGCACCACCAAAAGCACTATCATCAAGAGTCTTGTAGTACGGATAATATATCTAGTAGCAGCAAAACAAACGTAAAGTGATCGTGTGATATTTTTGTATGTTGTACGTACGTATTTTCCTACACGCTTAGCTTGGTCTCGTACATAAGTGTGCGTGTGATGTGTGATCTGTATGCAAAGAAGTCTCCATAAACGAAAAATATACATATGTGTAAAGAAGAAGCAAAAGAATTGTTTATGTTCTTAAATATATGACCAACAAATGATTGAGCGTTCCAAAGAATATTCGATCGTTGTACTGGAGAAGTTATATTGTTAAGGGATGACATACATAGGTTGAAAAGGTGTTGGTACTATGTATTTTGGTACAACTTTTGAAAAAGAAAAAAGTTTTTTTATTACATTGTTAAAAATTTTATAATTTTATGTAAGAAGTGCTAAAAATTTCGTAAAAAGCTAAAATATATTGACAAAATTTTTTACTAAAAAAGTAATATACCAAAAGTGTGTGTGATTGACTGTTTTATGTGATAGTCATAGTCTGTATAAAATTGTTATGGCATTTTTTTTGTTATTAATAACACAATCTTGTGAGAGTAGACGAAAAGTGAGTAAACACCTTATTAAACCTGTACAGAAATTTCAGACAAGTAAACTGACTGATAAATACCCTTACTCTATGTATGAGATATCGTTTAAGTCTTATGTTATTGAAATTAATCGATTTTTACTTGAAATTACTAATGTATTATGAATTGCACGCTTGTGGAGCGTAAACGTTTAAAGGTAGAGGTTCAGCAAAACGTGTCACCTTGTGCAAAATTTTACTAAATGCGGGTGATTTCGGTCATTTGTGTGGGAGGTAACACAATAGGTTTGTGTCAAATGTTTCGACTTTATGAGGAGGGAGATACCAAAAGGGGTTAGCCTAAATAGTCCATATTCATTTCTGAGGCAAATGTTTGTAAGCAAAATATGACTGACTTCAGTATGAAAAACTATGAGGGTAAATTCGGTCATTTGTATGGAAGGTACCAAAAGAGGTGTGGCAAAGGCTTCGGTTTTCTTAGAGTTTGTTTTTTATAACAAAGTAATTAAATTGGCCACAAATAATTGTCCTCCAGCTGTCCTTAATTTTATATTCTAACCCAAAAATAGCTATTTTTGTATGGGAGGTACCAGAAGGATAAACGTACTAGGTCAGTATAGTAAAACCCCTAAGGGTTTTTCGTTTGCTTATATCGTGAAAAAGTTTATCTCCTTTTTTATACAATTTCTCGCCACATATATAACACAGTACAACACATGATTTTGGGACTCAATTCTGATAACTGCACATGAAAGTCAGTTTTGAGGGAGGTCATAATGCAAAAAATTTTATTGGGCCTTAAGTCCGTTGGCGCAAAGTCCGGCACCGTCATAACCTAGGATTCCGAACCGTACATCAAGACAGGTTGAACCAGTATCTGGTATAGCTGGATTTTTGTTCATCGAGAGAGGGCTCTGTCATTGAATCGCTTGCTTAGTCCATAATAGCATTTATTAGCTAGCGGGATAGTTCTCCGGATTTCGAGGCTGACATTATTTCTTTTGTGGATGGCGGAGCCTAGGTAGATACAATTATCTACCACCTCGAAATTATAGTTGTCAACTTTCACACAGTTTCCCAAACGAGTAGATTCTTTGTTCGTTGAAACTAATAACTTCGTTTTGTTCTCGTTCAACGTTAGACCCAATTTCGCTGATTCCTTCTGTATACCTGAGAAGGCTGCAGTCACATCCCGCAATTTTCGACCGACGATGTCTACGTTTTCAGCGTACGCGAGTAGCATGTTTCTTTTTAACGTGCCACTCGAGTTTACTGCAGCTTTCCTTATTATCATCTCCATCACTATGTTGTAGAGGTCACACGATAGGCCGTCGCCTTGTTTTAGGACTCGTCTGGTGTATAATGGCTCCGTAAGGACCTTGCCAATATTCACTGAAGACTTCGTGTTAGTCAAAGTCATTCCGCAAAGGCGTATCAGCTTCGTTGGAATACCAAACTCAGCCATAGCTTCGAGAAATTTCTGACGTATCGGGCTGTCGAAGGCAGCTTTATAGTCGACGATAAGATGGTACGTGTCGATCTGTTTCTCTTAGGTCTTTTCTAGGATTTGCCGAAGTGTGAATATCTGGTCTGTTGTTGATTTACCAGGTCTTAAGCCACACTGATAAGGGTGCATGATCGTTATCAGCTCCTCGCCACCGGACTTGAATAGCTCTGCCGGAAGTCCGTCGGCACGAGCTGCTTTATTGTTTTTCAGCCGCGATATTGCTCTTCTTACCTCGGCTTGACTTGGTGGTGGGCAATCTATGGTCCACGTGCGCTGCCTTCTGGAACCAGCAGTTGCTGGAATTGTTCTCTCCATATATGCAGCACACTCTGCGTATCTGTAACCAGAATTCCATCCTTTGCTTTTACTTTCTGGTAAAATGTTCGGGCCTCACCTCTCTTCCTGTATCGCTCTAAATCCTCGTTCTCCCGTTCCTTCATTTGGTGTTTTTTTTTCGCTTAAATAGCTGTCTCGCCTGTTTTACTGTCTCTTTGTTCCGTTCCCTAACAGCACGGGTTACAATTAGCTGTAGCGTTGCCCTATAAGCGGCATCCTGTTCCTCAGACGCTATGCGACATTTTTCATCGTACTAGGATTCGTCTGAGCGCCGTTTTTCATATTATAGCACGGTTGTTGTGGCGGTTGCCATGGAATGTGCAATATGCTGCCACTGTGTATCGGGAACGTCAGGAGTAGAGGCGTTGTGTCGTAAAAGTTGGGAGAGCTGGTTGGAGTAGGCAGTCGCTTTCTCTGGGGGTTGCAGCTTCGCTTTGTCCAGCTTTGGTTTCGTGCGTTTTTCTCTCTGCTCAATCTTGTGCGCACCTTGGCTGCAACCAGGTAATGATCCGAGCCAATATTAGCACCACGGCATTATGGCATGTAACTTGACAAAACGAATGATGCAGAATTCTTCTTTTTAGGGCTACTTTGACGTGAAGTTCTCAGAATTGTGTCCCAAATCAATGAGCTGAAAAATGTTGTACTAAGTAATGAAACTTTTGTGCTATTCCCCTTTTTCAGGAAGTGGTCGAAAATTTCTTCAATTTGATTGGGTGTTGCGTAACTCTACATGAAAACAATTTTAAACAAACCTTACCATGGGCCATATATATTGACTTTATAACGCATATGGGGAGCGTCAATTTTACTACCATTTTAGTATTGCAGATTGAATCTTTTGTCTTTCACATTGACACATTCGCCCGATGTCTCTGCATATGTAGAGCCCCTGACTTGTCAACTTTATCCAGGTAACATCTGGCAAATTTACGAATGGCACCAAAAAACGTGCCAATGTATATCAACTTGATCTCATGCCCGTTTTGTTATCTTTTTATTGGCGGCGATCGGTTTATTGCATATTTGTTATTATTACTGGAGCTGGTGCTGCTGCCGTTGCTTCTTCTTTGGTGTCAATGTGTTTTGCATTCTATAGAATATGAGCGTATGTGTGTGTTCATGCAAGTGACGGTTCTACACAGTATTTTCACTGGCTACTTTTTTTTGCGCCCTGCTTGCATTTCACTAGCAACTACAGCTACAATAACAAAACACCAACATCAATATCCCTCCGCCCCAGTAGTATACCATCGCCATTCTCATTCACATCATGGCAGCAGTTAAAAGACATTTGATTACATATTATGAACTCAACAAATCGATCGAAGGCGGCAGCACCCATGCTTCGATTTTTCTTCCTCTCTGTACATTGGCTAGCTGTTTGTTGGTTGGTTGATTGGACATGAAAATTATTTTATTTATTTACATTCCAATCGTTATTAACGTCATATGTGCACATGACTTTCGATATCGCTGACGTTTGTTAGTTCTATTTCCAAAGAATTGTGTTGGTGTCGTCCCACCGTACGTTCGTACGTACGTACACACAATCCTTTGACCATATCCCCACAACCCACCACCATTGTGTTCACAGTCGGTGGCGGGTCGGTGGTCCCCTTCAATGGATTACTTGTTTTTATTTTATTTTAGTTTAATTTTCATAATAAATGTTTATGTCTGGGCGTTTAAAGTTTTTCCGGCATAGATTTTGAGAAATTGAGTCAAAATCTATATCGTAACTAAATAATGAGAACTAAAGAACATCTTATTTTGTTGGTGACACGAGGGTGGTTGCAAAAGTTTGCTTATGACATACAAGTGTATGCCAGAGAAGGAAGGGGAAGATAATAAATTTTAAAGTAAAGTTAAAATTAAATAAAAATAAAAAATGCATAAGTTTGAATTTGAAAAAAATTTATTAAAGACAAAATTGTTTGATTTGAAAGATAAAATTTTATTGTTGGTTTATGAATTAACTACATAAAATTTTGGAAAATAAATTTCGACTAAAAAAAATTTGACAGAAATCAATATCTTTTTAACTGTTTTTTTTTTACTAAAGTAAAAGAAAAATTCGAAATTTAAAAAAAAAATAAAATTCGAAATTTATTTTTTATTGACCTACAATTTATTTTTCTAAAATAAATTTGTGGAATCTATTTTTAATTTTAAGGATATTTCTTTTGAGTTAAAATTTTTTTTAGAAAAGGATTTAAACTTTTTTAAATTTAATTTTTTTAAATTTAATTTTTTTAAATTTAAATTAAATTTAATTTTTTTAAATTTTAATTAAATTTATTTAAATTTAATTTAATTTTTTTAAATTTTAATTAAATTTATTTAAATTTAAATCTAATTTTTTTTAGATTTAAATTTATTTCTTTAAATTTAAATTTAATTTTTTTAAATTAAATTTTTAATTTTTTTTTTAATTTAAATTTATTTTTTTAAATTTATCGTTATGTCGTTGCAAATCATTATTATCTTCATCATCGATGTCAAAGTGGTGGTGGTGGTTTGATTGGCCGTCTATATTTACCGTAATTTCAATGTTGCAATTCAGCAAAATTTTGGTGAGCGACTTACAACCTTGAGAAAGAAAGAAAAACGAAAGTTTATATTTCAAAATTACGTATTAAATTTAATTTTTCGCTTCAAAATTAATGCATTTTTATTTCTACACAAAATTTGTTAATTATACCTACTTACATACCAATAATAAATTTACTGCATTGTAGAACAAGTTTGATTTCTGAAAATCATCAATACAGCGGTGTAACAATAAAGTAGCAACACTGACCTAGCAACAATAGGAAACTATGACGTAAACTCATTTCGAAGTTATGCTATTTTTTTAGCTCACAACTGTTTGACATTCCACACCATTATTAAAGGTATTATACACCTGTTTAAAATTCTTATTATCATTATGCATGAATGTGTGCCGGTGCGGCATTCGATAGTTAGTGACTGTCATCGCGTAGTAGACGTTGTTGTTGTATTTTCCTAATGTACATTGACATAATGTCACTTGTATGTGTATGAAGAGTAAGAGAGAGAGAGAGAAAGAGAGCGATCGAGTAGGTTATATATTTATGTTTATTACTATAATTGTTATAATTATTTTATTTATTTATTAACATTCTCACTTTCTTTTTTTGTTTGTTTTTTTTTTGCGTCGTAGTTTGACACCAACCGGGGGGTGGGGGGAGGGGTTGACATGTTTATCTCCACCTATTGATGTGTACACTTGACCCCTAATTGACGGTGGTGTAGCTTATTGTTATTTGTTGTTTTGTCGTTCGGTGGTGACAAATATTTGTAACTCGTTCACAGCACAAAAGTTCAGGTATACAAATTCCAGTTTGTTGTGCGTAATAAATTAACTTTAATTGCAGGTAGTTAGGAATTTTTAATACAAATAATTTTGATTGTTGCTCTGGAATTTGAATAATGTAGCCATAAATAAATGTTATTTGTAATCATTCGTTGTGAGAGGGTAAATCGGGTTAAAGGGTTACAAAATCGAAGATGAAATTTCGTACGATTTCAAAACTGCGTAGGTAATAGATTATCTACGATAATCAAAGATAGTGATATAAAAAACAGCATCGTTTGACATAAAAATGTGTATTTAAGAACTTTGCCTATCTATACTGAAAACGTCGGTGTCGTGTCTTACCCTAAACAAATATCAACTTTGCAAGGATTCACAGTATGAATATCTTTAAAATTTTTAATTAAAATTAGACATCTTTAACGTAAATTTCTTATGTCTGTATCAATTTTTTCCATAACACAGTACAACACATGAATTTGGTACTCAATTCTGAGAACTGCACGTGAAAGTAGCCCCAACAAGAATAAGTTCTGCATCATTCGTTTAATCAAGTTACATGCCATAATAATTTAATTTGGATTTGAAGTTAGTAAGTATCGCATAGGGGAATTTCTAACGTTTTAGGCTCTTTTGTTATATTGTTATATGGTGGCGTATGATTAACATAAAAAATATTCCACATAAATCATACGCCACGGAGTACAACAGTTTTATTATAACTGATACAAAATAAACCCATTTCGAAATCATTTGATGAATGGAAAAGTAAAACTGCTGCTTATGTAGGAAAACGTTATATGAACAGATTAAAGGAATTGTAATTCTTTATTTTCAGCTAAATCGGACTAGTGGTTCTCGAGTTATGTCAAACAAAAGAGCCTAAAACGTGACAAATTCTCCTATACGATACTTACTAACTTCAAATCGATATTAAATTATTATGGCATGTAACTTGACAAAACGAATGTTGCAGAACTTCTTCTTTTTGGGAATACTTTCACGTGTAGTTCTAAGATGAGCTGAAAAATGTTGTACTGTGTAATTTATCAACAATTATGTTAAGGGTATTATGCATTTTCTACGATAAAATTTCCATTTTCTTGTATAACGTTGTCATTATAAGGGCAAGTAATTTAATGCAAATGCATATTTTTCATGGACATCCTAAAATAGAAACGGTTATCTTCACGAATCATGAAATTTTCTTTAAAATGTCATTCAATCGTTTTTGCATATTTATGCGCATATTTTAGCAATTTTTACAATGCAATTTAGCTTTTTTGATTAACTTAAAAACTTAAAAAAACGTAATTTCCCTTTACACCCTATTAATGAGGTATGGGATAGCTTCTCGCGTTGTTGTGAATTAACACGCTTTTTATTTTAGATGTTCTATTTTTAGATTCACAACAAACAGTAGCTACTTGTTTATCGACGAATGCGAACGTCACTGTTTGAGAAGCTCTTACTAGACATGCCGATTGATTCGACACTAATACTGAGAAGTTGCTGTCGACAACATTCGAGGGGAGCCGACAATGAAAATTTTTTTTTTTAATTTTTTTGTTTTTTGATTGACTTTAAAAAGTAAAACACCTTTAACATTTTGTGGGACATTTTTGGGTAATAGTTGCTTTAATTTTTTTTTTTAAACGCCTTCGCGCCTTTTGAATAAAAGATGTTCAATTATTTCGCTTCCTCCAGATCGAATTATTGCAAGATTGGGAGAGTGGCTTAATGCAGTCAAATATTGTAACAAAAATTTCGAAGAATTTGGCGAATCAGTTGTTGTAGTTGTTGTAACAGCTAAAACAAGTAGCTGGGATGATAATTCTTTATACCGATTTTTTAATTTATTGGCACTCGATCGGCCATGTAATCCGATTATCATATGAATATTGTTGGCAACTCTGTTTCGGTCCTTTGTAGATAACAAGGTTTGTGTCAAGGGATTGTTGGTGTTGTTGCGAGTTGTAATCGCCAAATTCCTTTAAAGATGGCGCCAGCTGATTTTCTTGACTTATTTTGCGATGTTGATAAATCATTTCTTTTTTTCCTTGGTCCTTGTGCAATCTGAATTTTTGTTGGCTGAAGAAATCGAAAGTATTTGAAAAGTAATTTTTCATCGATGTTGGTTTGGCCAGTGCCCCGGCCGTCGCTTCCACTGAGTTATCGAAGGCCATCGAATCAGCTTCACGAATCCTATTCGACATTGATGTAAAATTAATATTATTTTTATAAGTACATTAGGGCGTTTGAGAAATGTATGGACGATTTTTTTTGCGAAAATATAAAAATGTCCGACCGGAATATTGCGCCACTTGATGTAAATAATACATGACGGAAATTTGAGAAAGATCGGACAACTATTTTCCGTGCCCCAAAGAGATCAAAGGTCAGGTTCTTAGTAAATCCTTAGTAAACCCAATATGTTTTATCGAATTTTATTTTTCGCAAATATAAAATAGTCAAATATTCACATGTATGAGCGGCGCCTCGGCCCTTTTTGCCAACTTGATTCCAAATAGCCTAGTTATATCTCAACTATACAGTGAACTAGTTTCAGGACGATCAAACTATAACTGTTATAATGGTTTCTTTTAAATGGGGCGTGGCACAGTCCACTACCACCCAATGGAAGGGGCTTTGCCCACTTGATATATCAAAAATGCAAGTATCCTATTTTTATCTCCGATTGCTAAATTTTGTGAAAATTTCAGACCTGGCTGTTATGCATGCTGTACCAACCAACCAAATATCAGCTTTATACCTCTTATAGTTCATAAGATACAGCCTTTTAAAGTTCCAAGTTTAATACCACGCTCATTGATCCGATCCCTCCCATTTTTTGTTGGATCACGAACAAAGCGATTGTAGAAACAGTCCTTCAGATGTTACGGTCCAATGGTCGGGACCACGCCCACTTGATATATAAAAAATGCAAGTAACCTATTTTCACCTCCGACTGCTACATTCTGTAAAAATTTCAAAAAGATCCGATTTTGACCATAGCCTTTTTATAACAACTGACACAATATTCCACAAGAGCATTGTCGTAAATCCAATGTTTAATTTTCGCTGCCACCCTTATGTACATATCCGAGTATTTTCTTTCTGAGTCCTTTAATTTTTGCCAAAATTCATGCAAATTTTGTTTTTAATAAAATTTTAAAAAGTTTTTTAATTGCATATTTTGTGTTTTTTTAGTGTATATTTTAAAATTTTAATTGCATGTTATATGCGCATATTTTTTATTTTTTTAGTGCATAAGATTCATTGCCCTTGTCATTATAATACAACCCTGTTTAATTAAAAAATTCGCTGATGCAGTAAAAAAAATTCAAACACTCTCTCGCTTATATTACTTCACAGTGCAATCTTATCGCTTGATTTATCGGTCAAAACAAAAATATTTCTGAATGTAAACAAACATTATTATCTCTCAACGCGTCACCTTACCTTAATAGAATTGCAGCCACACTCTGTCGTGTGAGCTAAATAATATAAATCGATTAATGTTTCGATGTCCAACTAATCGGTGGGTCACTAAAAACATAATTAATTTGATAAGATATTGAAAACAAGACTGTTTGATTGTCTGTTGTTTTTTTAATTGAAAGCGAAATCGATATATTATTGTTTGGGTATACTGCTCGTATAGCCATTCCAATTGAGAGTATTTAAAAAGTATTAACAATTTAAGAGTTTTGAATTTTATTAGATTTGTTTTAAATATTTAGTGACGGGTTTTGAATTTGAGCATAGAATTTGTAATTTTACTTTATAAATCTTTAAATTTCAAATGAAAACTTTGAATATTATTAGACTAGGTTTGAATCCATGGGACCGGCCGTGGCATAGTGGTTAGAACACGCGACTACCATGCGGGAGATCGCAGGTTCAAACCTGGCTCCAGTCATCTTAAAAGAAAAAAATAAATAAAATTTTCTTCATTGTCGGCTCCCCTCGAATGTTGTTTGACAGCAACTTCGCAGTATTAAGCGTCGATTCAATCGACGTGTCTAGTAAGAGCTTCTCAAAACAGTGACGTTCGCTTTCGTCGATAAATAAGTAGGTGCCGTTAGTTGTGAATCTAAAAATAGAAAGCGTGTTAATTCACAACAACGCGAGAAGCTATCCCATACCTCATTCATGGGGTGCAAAGGGAAATTAAGTTTTTTTAAGTTTAAGGTTTGAATCCATATGGATTATAAAAAAATAGATTCAATAGATTTTCTTTAAATTTCAATTATAATTTGTGTGATATTGACTTATGTAAACAGAAATTCAAATTATTTATCGATTTCTTTAATCGAACTTTAGAATATACAAAAGTATGTGAGTTTTGAATCTATATGAATTATAATAGAGTAGATTCAATAGATTCTCTCTAAATTTCAATTATAATTTGTTTTATATTGACTTATGTAAACAAAAAATCAAACAGCTATCGATTTCTTTAATCATTAATCGAAAGTCAGTAGTTGAGTAATAGAATGTCACCACATTTCTGCTCAACCTGACACCTGCTTAAGACGTAATTCCCAATATGTTATACTCTTAGCTGTGCCAGCATTTGTTACACTGCAATGACAAAACAATCAGCAATCTAACATATCTAAACTGCAATACTGAATTTGTAATTAAACCACTTGACCACTATTAACGACGTCAACGTCTTACACCTCTATTAAGTTAATTTAACATCTGCAGTGAGAGTGACTTTGAGCCAACGATTTAAAGAATTCAAATCTATCCATGATCATGAGACTATGTTAGTTTACTTAAAACGATAAGAAAATATTTCAAGGTCTCACACGTACCAAATAGCAGCAGCAGCACCGGCAGGTTTTAATTAAAATTCACAAATGCATTACCATTTACATACAGACTTTAGTGTTTTTTGCGTTGTTGTTTTAATTTGGGGGCAAAATCGTTTAACGTCTATTTTAACAACAAGATTTGACTCCAAATACGTTGACACACTACAAAGCACATACGAAAAAATCTCCTTAATGCGAAAAACATAAAAAACCTAAACGTCACATGCTGAAGAATTTTAAGTCAATGCAGTGTTTTTTTTATCGTCTCCGCTATCGCTATCTTACATTGTGGTTAATTCGCGTTTAACAAGTGTTATAGTCTGTTATAATTCATATCATTGGGTTTTGAAAGGGGAGGTGGCGTGGTAGGTAGTAAGTGGAAAGTACATATGCGGTTATAGTATCACATTACATTATATTATATGTATAGTATTGGAAAAATAACCCTTACATCTCGGACACCACTTGCAAATATATATGAGTATGGACGCAAAAATTGTACTCTCTCCCATTTACGATATGGGATGGCTGACCGCCATTGTACAGTCAATTGATCGTAACAAGTAGCAAAGTTTTTTGTAATGAATTCTCATTCATTCATTTAAATTTTGAGTTGAACAACGAATTTAATTGTTTGCAATTTTATAATAAGTACATCATACATGCAACAAGCCGAGGAGTATGTAAAAGTGGTTTAGTAGACGTAGATTAATGTGGATCATCAATGTACAGTGGCTGGTAGGGTAAAAAGGGGGAAAATGGATATCAGCATATAGTATATTCGAGCAAAATTATAAAGGACCTATGTCCAAATATCTTAGGAGTTAAACAGATTGAATGTACTTTTTGGTACGATAAATTGTACTTTTTGGCACAATAAAAGTACTTTTTGGTACAATAAAAGTACATTTTGGCAAAATAAAAGTACTTTTGGCACAATTAAAGTAATTTTGAGTACTATTGGTAGAACAAAAGTACTTTTCGCTAAAATTATAATACTTTTAAGCAGGGATTGAAAAGACTCCAAAACACTCTGCTCAACACATTTTAAACGTCGGTAATGAGCGCAGGCGAACTCAAAACACAAGAGTTTAATGATCGAAGATGCTCCGCACACAGAGTCAACACATAACAAAACTCTTTTGTACAATTTTTTCCTGAGCACTCAAAGATGGTGTGCACACATAAACGAGCGACACTAAAAGATTGGTGGAGAAGAAGAAGAAATATGGCTGTATATGTGTAAATATATGTATGTATGTGTTTTTTTTCTCTATATGAATATTCATGTGTTACTCCGTGTTTGGGTATTTTCGTTTCTCAGTGCACATATGAGTTGTGTCATCTTTATCGCACACACGACGGGAGTCAGAAAAAAGAGCAACATCGTTTTCCGACACTTAGCGAGATGTGTTTGCATGTTAACATGCTCAACGGTACAGAGTTTGTGTCACATTTACCTCTCAAACACTCTCATGAAAAGAGTTTTGCATACATTTTGTGCACATTTGTGAGTTTTTTTCAAACGCTGCTTTTAAGTAAAATAAAAGTACTTTTTGGTACGATAAATTTAAATTTTTAGTACAAAAAGTACGTTTAGCTGCAATAAATGTACCGAAAAGTACTTTTTTTGGAACAAAAATATAAAAGTACTTTTTAGTACAATAAAATTACATGAAAAGTACTTTTTAGTACAATAAAAATACTTTTAGTACAATGAAAGTACTTTTTGGTACTATAAAAGTACTTTTAGTACAATGAAAGTACTTTTTGGTACTATAACAGTACTTATTGGTACGATGAAAGTACTTTTTGGTACGATAAATTTTAAGTTTTAATACACAAAAAGTACTTTTTGGTATTATAAAAGTAGTTTCTGGTACAATAAAAGTACTTTTGGTAAGATAAAATTACTTTTTGATGCAATAAAAGTACTTTTCGGTACAACAAAAGTACTTTTTAATACAACAAAACTTTTTGGCACAATAAAAGTAGTTTTTGGTACAATAAATTTACTTTTTAATACAATAAAAGTACTTTTTTTTGTATAAGAAAAGTACTTCTTGGTACAATAAAGGTACTTATTGTATGTACTCTTCGGTACAATAAATTATTTTTGGTACAATAAAAGTACTTTTTGGTACAATAATTGTACTTTTTGGTACAATAATTGTACTTTTTGGTACAATAAAATTATTTTTTGGATAAAAAAAACTTTTGGTACTTTGGTACAACAATAAAGGTACTAATTTATACAATACAATAAAATAACTGTTGATACAATTAGTCTTTTTGGTACAATAAATGTAAATTTTGGTAGGCTTATAATACCCTTCGGCACAATAAAAGTACTTTTCAGTACAATAAAAGTACTTTTTAGTAAAATTAAAGTACTTTTTAGTACAATAAAAGTACGCTGAATATAAATATTTTCCCGATAAACACAACAACTTTTTCAGAGTTTCTTGTGTTATCGATTACGTAAAAATAACAAAAATGCCAGGCACCTTCCCAAGTTTTTCTTAGTAACCATCTTTATTGACTGATCATTAAAAACTCAAAACATGACAACATTATTTTCTCCCCTATGACTAATATCCTTGAAATATCTTATTATCTCATCTTATCTCGATTACTCTAACGTTATCATAAAAATATCTTTGCTATGGCAAAAGTAACGTTCTAAAAAATTTTTTAATGTAATCATCTTTGTTTTTTTCTTTTTAGATTACTACAGACTACCAACAGTAACGCAGCAGCTACAGCCACAGCTCCTTCAGCAGCTGTCCCCCAACAGCAACAACACGACAGCAATAAGCCCCTACCTGCTCACAACAAAAACAAAACCGTTAAGCAACCTTGTACACCGCCGCCCCCACCATTAGGGCCAGTGTCGGCGACAAGACCAACACGTGCTGTTAAACAACAAAGTACAATTGGTAAATCGCAAACGGCACAAAGCGGTCCACCCATATTGCGAGCTACCTATGAGCTGGAACCTTCGCAGACATTAGATGAGCTCTTAAAGAAACGTGAAGAAGATTTGCGCAAGCGACGACAACATGTGGAACATTTAATGAAATGGCACCAACGCTTGGACGAGGAAGAAGCTGAGGTTTTACAATTGGAACGACAACTTTTAAATTATAATAATGTGCCACAACATAAGGTGGTGGTGGAACAACAGCAGCAGCAGCAGAAGCACCAGCAGACACTGCCACCAACACTGCAGTCGATTAGTGCTGAGGTTGAAAAGTTGACGCCCGTGTTGGAAGTTAACGAATCTCACCAAAGTATTGTTAAAACGCCCGAAAAGAAACGCGCCAACAGAGCGCGTAAAATGGAAAAACGTCTCAAAGAAATCGATAAAAGTCGTAAGGAACTATCACTTATCTCAGCCTCAAGTGCTGCCAATTCGGCCATTGTTATGGGACAGCACAGTGATGACGTCGATGTATCATCTGCAGGCACTCAGGATGTTGATTACATAAGAACCACTGGCTCAAAGTTGAACAAGTTGTGGCGTCGCCTGACCTCTCAGACCATAGAGAAATACGAACCACAACGTAGATATAAATTGTGTAAATCAGATTTAGAACTTTTATACGAAGAAGCCAAAATGGCAGTGTTAAGAGATTTTGCACAAGATGAAGAACGCACCGCCCAAGAACTCTTGGAGAAGAGTTCGACAAATCTTAGCTCAACTGCCGCCAGTCCGTTAGCGCATTTGAAACCCATCTGCCACTCGCCTGGCGCCGGAGGGGATCATGTCAGCGATGCGGACTGTGGTGGCGAGGTAAAAATAAATGTTTTAGATATACCAATGTTAAACTTAAACTTCAGTTCTGGTCATTCCGAACCCGAGGAAGGTACTGCTGCAAATAACGCCAAACGAGTAACAACACCTCAGGGTATCTACAGTCCTAGCGTAGCCGAGCAAAACTTTAAAGCCCAACTACTTAATTCAAGCGCTTCATCTTCAGATGGTGCAGAACGGGAGTCAATAATTACTAGTGAACGCCAACAACAGCAGCAGCGAATAGAAAATAATATACAAATGTTCTTAGCTTTAACGCAACGCCTTAAATTGGGAGTCCAACAGCAGCAAGGACTGCAGCGCAGTCTAAGTGATACACAAATTGCTGAAATACCAAAGTTTTCCGCCGCTACTAGTCAACATAAAAATACAACAGCAGCTAGTCAATACAATACAAGTATACCGAATTATGGTGGATCAACGCCCGCGCAGCAATCTTTGCCAATACAGCATCAACGCTCCAAGTCATCCATTGTGGAAATTACGCACATTCCTAACGAAACACAAGAGTTAAAAACAACAACAATGTCATTAATTGAGCAAAATGGCGAAAACAGTAAAGAACAGTTACCAACACACCCAGGAGAAGTGGTTGATTTGGAAACACCTGCAGAGACAACCTCATCCTCTAGACCTACGGTAATAAGTTCAGTAGGGAAAGTCGCGCCTATAGCCACATCAATCGCGCCCCCCATAGACATTACTGTTGAAAGCTGCCCTCCCGCCGCCGCCGTCGCCGCCCAACCAAGACTATCGTTTTCTGGCCAAGTTGGCTTACATACCTCCGAGCAAAGGGTTAAAGAAATATCTTCGAAATTAGACGAAATATCGTTAGCCGTAACACAATTGTCTCAAGCTAACGCTTTGCCGTCCTATGCCACAGCTACCACACTGGCAAATACTAAATCTTCAGCTGTAACACAACCCAATGAAGAGCAGTCTAGCATTTCAGAGGAGTGTAACACCAGCACAGATGTTTCCTCCTCCTCATATTCGCTGCATTTTGCAAACATTTCCATAGATCGGCATTCCTCGCCGGGATCACAACACGCCGCCAACACTTTACTGAATCGTACAAAAACAACCAGCACCATCTTTACAGACAACGACAAGAAGGATAACTCTGAATGTACAATAATGAACTCCACCATATCACCACTTACAGTTTCTACCACCAATCACTCCGCCACATTATGCAAGACCTTTGTCAAGGATACAACAACGGCAGCCGCCTCCAAGACATTTGTTAAGGATCAAACATTTGCTACATCTACTACAGTCGCAACGACAAAGTCCTCAGTGGTAAGTCAGTCGTCCTCCTCAGCATTAGATAAAACATTAGCCGAAGAGTATGAACCCGATTTCGAACCAGATTCAAGTGATGATGAAACACATATTGAGGATATGTCATTGCCATTGTATGAGACAACAGCGGAAACTACCACCGATGGTGTAGATGCGGCTAGTGATCTTGATCAAACGTCCAAAAGCAGCAGCAGCGAACAGTTAAGGGATAAAACATATTGCGCGACGGACAAAGGAACAGCGGAAGTGATAGTAAAAGACCAACAACAGTTGACTGCGACTATAAGATCGGCAATTGCACCAACATGTAGTCCTGATAGGGATATGTTACCGCCTCCACCGCCATTACCGCCGCCACCACCACCACCGCAATTACCAGGATCCAGTGCTGCGGGAACTGCTGCCACTTCAGCACAAGGGGTCAGTAGCGCCACAAATAATAATCAGTTAATGCCGGACATAATAAATGAACTGGAACTAAGACGCCATCAACTTATACTAGATAATGAGGTAAGTCGAAATTAGAATTAGATTGAACTTTACAATCAACACAAAAGTAGGCAGATTTATGGGATACGGATATTAAAATATAGAAGCAGTTCTTTAAAGGCCATATTGTCTCTAAAGCTTTAAATTAAGTTTTAATAGAAAAATTACGTAAATAAGTCATATCCTCTATAACGTATTTCGTATTTTCATATTTTAGTAGGGTGCGAAAGACAGACTGAAGCTTATTACATAGTAAATTAATCTACAATTTAAAAAACTTATTTGTAGTATGAATTTTGCTTTCGAACGAATAAAATAGAGGAGAAATTACACTATGGCACAATTTGATGGTCATTGTCTCGGGGGTAAACCAAACCAATATCAAACGATAGCATTTGACCTCAGTAACAAAACCCTATACTCCATTTTGCCCCACTACGTCACAAATTTTTTTTATAGTGGTTTGAAGTTTGATTTTTTTGGTCAAAAGTTGAATCAATGAATATGAAAAATCAAAGTCAACATTAGGACGGAGGTCAAGGATTAGAATCTTCGATAAAAATATTCTCCGGAAAATTTCACTAAGAGCCGCCGAAGACAAATAACCTCTACGAGTCAAAGGTTCAAAAATAATATCAAAATGAAATGTTAATAAAATGTTAAAACGTCTATTTTGAGCAAACAGTGCAACGCATTCTGATCCACTACGTCACAATTTTTGTATCCAGTGGGTTAAAGTTGGATTTTTTTTAGACGAAAGTCAAATAAAAGAAAATGAAAGATCATCTTTAAAAATAGGTTTGGGATAGTTCATGTCTGCGGAGACATACATTAATATTTTCAGAGGAACATTTCATCAGAACATTTTAACCCTCCAGCTCCTACCCTTAGGATGAATTTTGAAAAACAGCTTAAAAGTAAATTTTCTCAAAAAGTTCAAAATGGGTGGCAGATAGAGGGTTAAAATGTTTTGAGGAAATATAATATAAATTATATTTTATTTATTTATTTATTTTGTATATATACTTAATATTTTAATTTAAAAAAAAATTTTATGTATTTTTTTAAAAATATTTATTTTTCCATTTTTAATAAGAATTTTTTATTAAAACTTATTTTATAATTAAAACTAACTCTTATAAAAAATTGATTTACCCTAATTAATAATTCATAACAAAAAAATTATATATATACATATATATAATATAAAATATATTAATATAAATATAAAAAATTCGTTTTTATAAAAATTTTTTTTTTCAAAACTAAAAAAAAATATTTTTCTTAAAATAATTTAATTTTTTTATATTTTTGCTAAATCATTTTTGTTTTATTAAAAAGAAAAGAAATAAAAAAAGTATAATAATAATAATTAAGATAACAATTTATTTATTTTAGATAAGAAAAATAATAATAATTTTAATCGAAAACTATATATTAGTGGATTTTGGTGGATTATTTATTATTATTTAATAATAATTTTTAAAAAAAGAGTTAGTTTTAATTTAAAAAAAAAATATTTCTGTATTAAAAAAAATATATATAAATATAAATTTTAATATAATATAAATAAAAAATAGTTAATAATAATAATATTTAATATAAACGCGTCATCCTAGTGAGTGACAATGAATTGCAATTAATATTGACAATAAAAACATTTCTGATCGTTTAGCTAAATTTAAGAAACTTAATAAAACTAATCACACGGACGTCTCAACTCACATTAAAATTGTACTTAAAATAAATAATAATAATAATAGTTTTGTTAAAAAATATATTTTTAAGAAATAGGATTTGAACCAAAAAAATGAGAATATAAATAATAATGAGAAAAATAGAAAAAAAAAACTATTATTTTTTCTAGATTTCAAATTTTTTTTTGGTGGATTATTTAATAATGAGTTATTATTTTTAATACATTAATTTGTGAAAGATGAAATTAGTTGGTATTAGTAAAAAATTAGTTGTAATAAATTCATAACTACAAAGTAAAAATTCACTTATATTAAATGACGGAAATAAAAAAGTTTTCAACGATGTTTTTCTCTTTTAATTGCAGCATTTAAAACAATACGAACATGTCACTGCAGTACCTTATATGTATGTACGGGAAATTCCCAATAAGCCGCCACCTCCTTATGTGCCACCTGCCCATGGCAGTCCAATGACCACAATATTTCCATCAGAAGAACGCATAAGGGACATAACATTTAGAAGGACACATGAATTGTATTGTGAACTCTTAAAGACTGGTAAGTTTGACAAATCCATAGCTTAACAATTTTATTTATTTTTACTTTTATTTATTACAGAATACTGCAATGACAAAGGCGACAAACTGCCTTCAGTTATGGAAGAACAAATCACCAATATCTATGAGCGTATTATCTTAGATATTTGTCGTGAATATTTAGAGGAACACAATGAAATTTTACGTGATGGTGATCCCTCGAATTTCCACAAACAATTGGCTTTCTTTAATCCACCCAATCGTTTGCGTTGCATACAGGATGCCATCTACAAGGAGGTGCGTACCTGTCTGGCCATGGATAAAACTCAACCGAAAAAGACACAGGTATATTCAGTATATGGCCAGAGAGCAAAGCAGGATCACATAGGCAAAATAATCATACAAGAAATGTATGATGAAGATGATCGTTGGTGCAATTTCCATCGCGAGGAATCTGAAGTATTACAGCTGATTGTGGAAGAGATGCTGCTAAAAAATATACACCAGCTGGCCAAAGAAGTGTTGGTGGAAGAAGGCGGCTCTGTGGCGGCGGAAGAAGAGCAAGATGATGATGATGGCGTAGAAATTGAAGAACTTGAATGTACTGAAATGCAAGAAAATGTACAAAACGAAGAGCAAAATGCCACGCAAACAAAAGTATTGGCTAAGATCAGTGATGAAACTGTAGTTGTTTATGGCAACGATATGAAAGAAGATGATACTTCGTTGGCGGATATTAGTGGCAACGAGTTAAAGGAAGCGCCGCCGCTACGACCCCCATCCCCCACAGCGTGCACGACATCATCGTCAAAATCATTAACATCCTGAAAAAGAAAATGTCTTCAATAGAACTGTCTGTTACATTTTAGGTTTGTCTTAAGTTTTTGTTTATTTTTAAATTTCATTGTATGAAATAATGTCAGTCGCACTGAATTGAATCGTCGCGCGTCGTCCTCATATTGTGTACATCTATGTAAATTATATGCCATCTTTATATGTATTACACTGGTCTACAAAGATTTTTTTTTGAAAAAGAAATGGAAAGCAAGATATTTTTAATACTTGGGAATTTATAATATCTTGAATGTTGTGAATATTAAAAGTATTTTGAATATTAGGAATATTCTGAATATTGCAAATATTTTGTATTATTTGTGTTATTATATTTTGTATTTTGCAATTAATTTAAATATTGGAATTATTTTAAATATTTAGAGTATGTTTAATATTAAGAATATTTCACTTTTTTGGATATTTTAAATACTTTGAATATTTGAAAAAATGTCAGGACCCCTTAAGAAGTTCTGCTAAAAGTCATATCTTGTTTTCCATTGTATTGTTACTTTGTAGACAATCAGTGTTCACTGTTATTTTCTCCATGTAAAATGTATGTAGGAATAATTATAAACATGTACTTAATTTTTTAGTTTTGCTTTTTTGTTTTTTTTTTTTAATTATTACTATACGTTTGTATTGTACTTATAATTTTTTAAATACATATCATCTTTCTTAAGACCACCATTCATTCAATTAATGTATTTATATACTATACTATTTGTAATCCCCTGAAATCTATTTCATTTCGTACAAATAATTTTTAATCAATATCATTTATCTAGTTATGACCAGTTTTAGCGTGTTTTTTTTCTACCATATGTTATATGTATGCTCCTCAATTAGTCGTAGCATAAGTGTTTATTTTCTTTTTTATAATCGTCAGTGTGCCAACATAAACTCGAGATGTGTAATTTATCGAAATATTTTATATTTGTTCCATTAGTGTGGACCCCCTTCGCATGCAACTGGTCCCCACAAAACATTTAGTGATATTTTTGTATTGCTCCGGAAGCTATCACAACAAGTAGATATGTTTAAAATCCTCTTAGTACAAATGTTCCATCAAATAAAACAACAGTTATTCTGGTTCTTCTTAAAAAAAAGTGTCGATAAACATACACATGGTAGTCTACAAGTATGTACGTGGCCCACTGACCATACTTTTGCCTTTTGTTAATATTAAGTCGTATAAAAACAGTCGCATGTATTTTCTTATATATAAGTACATACATGCGATAGCGATATAAGTTAAGGCATGAAACACAAAATTCTTAATTTTATTATAAAATAACAAATAAAATTGAATTAAGCACACATACATGCGATTACATCGTAATGTATATACAAAATTTATATTTATTCTTTCGTATTTGTAGCGTATAAGACTTCAGGAATAAATATTTTTTAGAAAAAAAAATTATAATAAAAAAATGTTTAATTATGAGAATTGTCTGGTAAGAGATCGTAACAGAATGTTATATAAAAAAATGATGAGTTTGCCACAAATGTTGACATGCTATTAAAAAGTAGGTTTGAAAGTTTTAGTTTACTACCTAATCAAAAATAAGTTTCATTCTTTTACTAAATTAACAATATTTCAAACCATTCGAAAAAGTTGTTGGAAAGTTGAAAAAGTTATATGGACATATCCACAGAATTTTTTTTTATAAAATAATCACACTAAACATGTTATTTCCTATAAATTGTACTATTTGGTACAATAAATTGTACTATTTAGTGCCATAAATTGTACTATTTTTTAAACCATTCGAAAAAGTTTATGTATATTTCCACAGAAATTTTATCATATAACAATCATACGAAACGTGTTATTTACTATAATTTGTACTATTTGGTACAATAATTTGTACTATTAAGTACCATATTGGCATAATAACTATTTGGTATATTAAATTGTACTTTTTGATGTAATAAATGTACAGTTTGGTACAATAAATTATTACTATTTGATACCATAAATTTTAACTTTTGGTACAATAAATTGTACTTTTTGGTGTACAGTAAAATTTACGTTTTAGTACAAAACAAGTTCTTTTTAGTACAATGAAAGTACTTTTTGGTACAATAAGAGCACAATTTGTTACAATAGAAGTATTTTTTAGTACAACAAATGTACTTTTGGCTACAATAAAAGTAGTTTTTAGTACAACAAAATAACTTTTTGTATGTAATAAATAAATGTAGTTCATGGCTCAATAAAAAAACTTTTTGGTACAAAAAATCGTAAATTGTTGCACTATTCAGTAGCATAAATTGTACGTTTTGGTACAATAAAAGTACTTTTTGCAACAATGAAATAACATTGTAGTACAATAAATTGTATTTTTTGCCACAAATAATTTTTTGTACAAAAAAATCGTGAATTTAAAAAAAAGTACTTTTTGGTACAACAAATTATACTATTCAGTGTATAAATTTTATGTTTTGGTACAAATAATGGTACTTTTTGAAACAATGAAAGTACATTTTGGTGCAATAAAAGTACTTGTTGATACAATAAAGTTACTTTTTTGTATAAGAAAAGTACTTCTTGTACAATAAAGGTACTTATTGGTACAACAAAATCATTTATTTGTACAATAAAATAACTTTTGGTATAACAAAAGTACTTTTTGAAACAAAAAAAGTAGTTTTTGGAACAATAAATTTTTTGGTAGAATTATAATCCTCTCAGCACAATGAAGGGCTTTTCAGATCAATAAAAATACTTATTAGTAAAATAAAAGTACTTTTTAGTACAATAAAAGTACTTTTTGTTACCAAAATGTACATTTTACTGTACCCCAAAAAGTATTTTTATTGTAACAAAATGTACTTTCATTGTACCAAAAAGTACTTTTACGTTTTACAAAGTACTATTATTGTACCAAAAAGTGTTTTTATTCTATCAATATATATATTTGTTGTACCAAAAAGTACATTTGTTGAACTAAAAACTACTTCTATTGTTACAAATAGTACTCTTATTGTACCAAAAAGTACCTTTATCGTACCAATAAGTACTTTTATAGTAACAAAAAGTACTTTTATGGTATCAAAAAGTACTTTAATTCTACCAAAATATACATTTATTGTCGAAAAGTGCTTTAATTGTACCGAAAAGGACATTTGTTGTACCAAAAAGTAATTGTATTCTACCAAAAAGTAAAATTATTATACCAATTATCGTACCTAAAAGTACTTTTAATGTACTAAAATCTACTTTAATTGTACCAATTAGAACTTTTATAGTACTAAAAAGTACTTTTATTGTACTAAAAAGTATTTTTATTGTACCAAAAAGTACTTTTATTGTACCAAAAAGGACTTTTGTTGTACCAAAAAGTTATTGTATTACACTATTATCGTACCAAAAATTACTTTTATTGTACCAATTAGTACTTTTTGTACTAAAAAGTATTTTTATTGTACTAAAAAGTATTTTTATTGTACTAAAAAGTACTTTTATTGTACTAAAAAGTACTTTTATCCTACCAAAAAGGAACATTTATTGTACCATTAGTCTATTTATTGTACTAATAAGTACATTTGTTGTACCCAAAAGTACTTTTATTGTACCAAATAGTAGTAAAAGTAATTTTTTGTACCAAAAAGTACATTTATTGTACCAAAAAGAATATTTTCTCCAACATAAAGTACATTTAGTGTAACAATAAGTACTTTTATTATAACAATAGTACCTTTATTGTATTAAAAAGTACCTTCATTGTACCTATAAGTACTTTTACTGTACCAAAAAGTACATTCAATGTACCAGAATAAATATGTTGTTCAGATGCAATCTGTTTAACCCTCCTAAGATATTTGGATATAAAGTCTCTCATAATTTTGCTCCAATAGACTATATGATGGCTGATATCCATTTTTCCCGTTTTTACCCTACCAGTCACTGTACGTTAGTGTGGGTCGAAAAAAAAAAGTTGATGAGGACACCCCCTACGATTAAAGATTAAGCAAATACAAAATTTTTTTTTTATCCGTGCACCCTACCTACGGCCCAAATACGTTTTATTTAGCTACCGTCTTATTTGATGTCATATCGAAACAAAACTCATACCGTTGGTTTTGGTAAATAGAAGGCTCCGTTTTTTCCTTTAGTCACTTTTGACTTTGACTTTCTATATTTCGTTTGCTATATCCATACGATGCCCATTTCCAATAATGTCCATGAAAACCTCTCCAAATTATGAAACTTTTGTTTTTGTTTCTATTTACTTAAATTCGTCCTTACACCAACAATAATTTTTTTTTTCGCTGTGATGTCATTTTGCCTCCAATAGGGACAAAATGTATATCACTGTTGCTGTTTTATTAATCTCTATGCTTTGCTCTCTTTTGACACTTAAATTTTCAAAGTTATTTTTACTCCGCAGAGTTTTTTTTAATGAATGATAATAATAAAGTTTTTAATTTCTAAAAAATTTTATTTAACTTTTTTTATTTTATTATATTCTACTCAATTCTAGTCTATTCTATTTTCTTTAATCTTTTTTTATTTATTTTTACTGTTCAAAATCTATTTATCCTTCATCTGCAGTTTTGCCATTTCGTATATTTTTTACTATATTCCAATAACATTTCACCCATTTACTATCGCCTGGTAACCCTTTTCCCACAGAATGTCTCCCATGCGAATGACATGCAAAAACAATATGGCGTGCTATACAAAACGCACAAAACATCTGACATGACATTTTACAATCTAAACACTAAAAAGCCTAAAAGTGAATTTATTTGTGTTTGGTGAACAAAAAAGAAACCGAAGAAAGCAATTTAAAATAATTTCCGATTTCTTAACATAGCCACAACATGAAATTGGAGCACTCCGCGTCTAACCAAGGACAGTCCGAAGCTGTGGGTCGTAAACCTCCTCTGTGGTCAAGGGAAAAAATCGCCCAGTTAATTGAGCTGTACAAAAAACATGAATGTCTTTGGAACCACTGGCACGAATCGTACAAGTGCAAGGAGAAGCGGAATCGGGCCATCGAGGAAATATGTTTGACGTTGCGTATAACAAAATTTGATTTTGGCCGGAAAATTCACAATCTGCGCAATCAATTCAATACAGAAATGAAAAAGTTGGAACAACGCGTCGGTGAGGCTGGCGAATCGGTGGATGAGAATGCCGCAAGAACAGCATTTCGTTGCAAATGGAATCACTTTGAGTCGCTAATGTTTTTGCGGAATGTTATAGAACCGAGACCGGCCGGTTATCAGAGTGCCTATCAGGCACCTAAGGTAAGCAACTTCAGTTTAATGGCAAAGATATTTTCTAATGACCACAACATCATTGCAGAAAATGCGTTTACGTTTCGATTACAACAGTTCAGAAGATGATGTCAATGTAACCATGCTGCCCTCGAACACAAATAGCAGCAGTGCAACTGCTTTTCACAGTGAGGAAATTTCTTCATATCAGCAGTGTGAGGACAACGACGAAGTTACACCCGAGGAATATCAAAACTATGAACATGAAATCACGGAAGTGGTTCAGCCAACAGCGCGCGAAGAACCCTATGATCAAAAATATCAGCCACCCGTCACTCCACAACAACAACAACCGCATACACCTATGACGACAACATTAAACACAACTATATCAACAAATCCACGAACTTATAGTATACACGCAACGGGAAATCCCAGCCATAAAACATCTCAACGTGCACATGTCTCAAACAGCTCCTGCTCCTCCTCCGCCGCTCACACTGAAGTTATTAACCTTAGCAATGAGGATGCTTCGGTTATAGAACTTAATTCGAACAATTTAACTGTAATAACACCCACTACTCCAGCCTCTTCAGCCGTAGTTCACTCTAGAGCCCCTACCATAAGTTCAGGCTCCTATAGCACTTCGCTAGTCGCAGCTACTGCTACAAACAATACAGTGAATAAACAACAGCCAGCGATAGCGATGCCGGCCGCCGTACGTGATCAATGGGATGCATTTGGTGAATTGGTAGCTTGTGAGTTTCGTAATTTAAATTCGGATATATCACGTAAAAGACTAAAACGTAAAATAATGCAAGCCATGTTAGAGGTGGGAGAGCAAGATGATGCATTGTAAAATGTATTTGTAACGTGTACATATAAAATAAGGTAATAACAATAATTTGAAAAATTTTTTGCTGTTATTGAAACTATTAAAAATGGCAGCAAAATTTACTGAAAGTGCTAGTTTTAAATTCGCGTAACATTTTAACATTATAACATTTTACAAATTTTTAAAGCAATATCATTCTATAAAACTGTTGTAAATTTTTAGAAATAAGGGCCTATCGAATTCAACGAAAAGAAGCAAAAACTCAATTGTATAAAGGACTGGGTAACTAAAAATGAGCCCAAATCATTTGGATGCATCTCTTGCCAAATCGATTATCTCCAAATGAAGTATTCATTTATTATTCTTTAAAGATATATTCTATAACTAAATTATCGCAGCATAACCAAAATAATGTGAGATGTTTTTTCTTATCGTATTGAAATAACTTTTTTTTATAATTTAGAAGAAATTCAAACCGTAGTTCTAATTAAAACATTATTAGTCGTTAAAGAAAAGTTTTTGGAGGCCACAAATATAGTTATACTTGACTGCATCTATAGAAAATTACAAGATTGTAAATAAAAGAAATGAAATGATAAAATCAGCGAATGTGAACATTATTTTTTAAACTAAAATAGAAAGATGTGGCTATTGGCCTGTTGTAATATAAGCAGTTTTTAGAATTAGTTGTATGATTAAGCACGCGTTGATTTTTTTAGTTCATGTGTTGAAAACGACATGAGAAGACATAACCGATATCGCATTAATCATTCTATATATCTCTCCAGGTGCTAATTTAGGGGAAAACGTCTTTTAATGATATAAAATATTTGCATTTAACAATAGTTTCCTAATAATAATTAAAGAAATTATTTAGTTCAGAGAAAGTTCATTAAAAAAGTATATATATCCAATATATACATATATGGAAAATATACTAATGTCCATCAGTCCTGCCAGCTCTCGTTAAAACAACCTTAAAGCTCTTGAATAAAATAAATTCTTATTATAAATAATGAATAATTTCTTATAGAAATTAAAATCCCAAACCGAAACGTCTTTTTAAGATATACCAGTACAATCATGAGGTTCAATTCGGTCATTTGTATGGGAGGTATCAGAAGAGACGTGGCAAAGGTTTCGGTATTCTTAGGGGTTGTCTACTACTACTAGATAATTAAACTGACCAAATTCAAATATTCTCCCGTTGTCCGTTTTTATGTTATGAAAGAAATATTAAATTTCCTAAAGTAATTGTGTATGGGAGGTACAAGAAGGGATGAGGATATTGTGCCCATTTACAATCCCATTATCAGTTCCAATTTACTTGAGTTATCCTTCTCAGCAGACAGACGGACATAGCTCAATCGTCTTAAAAAGTCCTGAAATTCGGTCTTAAGATACTTGTGATCTTACTCGTCTCCATCAGACAATTTCAAAATAAAAATAGGCAAATTTTTATGCTGTCACGATATGAACAAAAATTACCACTGTACATATTAGGTCTTTTGATTTAATACGAATTTGGCAATTTATGATGGAGTTGATGAAACAAACTCTTTTGGTTTTTTTTTCCAATTTACACAAAACGCAGTACAAAGTTATAGGAAGTTCATACAAACATTGACAAATTACTAATAATTTTCATCTTGTAAATTGATTTTTTTTATTAAAATTATATTTCGAAATCGAAATGATTTAATACCAAAATTTTCGTTTGCAGAATCTTTTAAAATTAATAAATTTATTCTGATTTATTTTCTTTATTAGTTTTGTTTTGTTAATTGAACAGGGTTTTACAAAAAAAAAGATTTTAAAGTCAAGAATGGATTTGAAATCGCTCGAAATTCATGCATCACACCTTTTAAAAACGATGGTTTTGAAATCGATCAACTTTTATCACATACCTGATTAGTATTCATTAAATATTATAGAAATAGAAAGCAAAAAATTCTACTTCGCATGTACAAGGTGGGCCAAAAGAAGTCATCCTATTAGAAGGTGCTCTTATTTTTTACTGTTCCAGACTTTTTTTGGGTGTTTTTGAAGTCCCGTGTTTACGTGAACAATCCCAAGGACCTAGAAGCCCACAAGGACAACATTCGACGCGAGTGCGAGAATCTGTCGCCAGAAATTCTCGGCGAAATGATGAAAAATTTAATAAAACGAGCCCGTATGCCAATCAATTGTGACGGCGCAGATATCATCTTCTCGACTTAACAAATAAAATTCTAAAGATACAAATAAACAATGAAAAAACTGAATCGCAGTTTTTCATTTAGAAAAAATTAGAGCCAAACAACTTCGGATGACTTCTTTTGGCCCACCTTGTAAATTATAAAAATTTTATTACAGTCGGTTTAATATGATCGACGTACCGACTTTTTAAAAAATGGGTGTGGCATCTCCCATTTCCCAGCGAGACGTAATTCAAATAAACAAGGCTTAAATTTACAATTATGAATATAAATAAATAAATAAATAATCAAAAAACAACATCGAAGTTTTTCATTAAAAAATTGAGAGCCAAAAGACATCGGATGACTTCTTTTGGCCCACCTTGTACATGTTTGACATAGTTGTAGATTAATGTACAGCTGATGATGTACCAGAGTGCATCAATTCGTCACAAAGGGGTCAGAAGATGAACTCGTCATGGAGTTCGAAAAGCATCATCCTAGTGCGTGACAATGAATTGACCTTTAGTATCAACAATAGCAAACTTTTCTGATCATTTAGCCATTTTGCTGTATCATTTGATACACTAACACAAATTGATAAATTAGATTTTTTTAAGCAAAACAGTAATTTTTCTTATAAAAAAAATATAAAATAAAATATTTTAGAGATTTAAAAAACGTACCTTATGTTTGCGTGGGATTTCTTTCATTGAGTATTAAAAAAAAATAGTTTAATAATCTTAACATTTTCAAAACAAAATTTTGTTTTGATTGTTTTATTTCCATTATTAATGAGCTGCCAACAACTATTCATTTTTAATCTACTAATTTCCCTTTTTACACATATAATAATGCCAAAGGCACAAGCTGGCCTAGAATTTCTTTATTTTATATAGGGCTTTTATGATACTGTTTATAGACAAAGGCAATAAACAGATTAGGATTGACCAGCTCATCATCTAATAATCGCATATCTTTCCTTTTTATTGACTACAGACATATTATCAAATGATTACAAATTAATGCACTGGACTGCTTTAGTTCTATGATGTACCTTACGACTAGTAGTATTTTTGCATAGATACATTGCGATACTTGCATTATTTTTGAAATGCAGTAGTATATAAATAAGTCAAGGCCTCTTAAATATAATATAATGCACATATCCATTGTTAATCGCCAGTTATTTTATAGCATAGTTCAAAGCCAAGAATTTGCCAATATCAAATTCTCAATGCTAAAAGCCGAAGCGCGTGCGCATGTCTTGCTGTGCAAATTATCAAAACACTAGTTGATAGACAGCAATTCCGTTATGCCGGCATGATGGTTCTTGTCCGTCCAAAATAATCTCTTTTAAAATTGGCAATACACAATATTATAGCGTGCGATAATTTTTGTTAGCCTTATATCGCACATGCAAAATTTTACAAATGTTCCAAACACTTTCCAACCACAAACCGAGAACATCACTAGTCCTTCCAACCACTTAAAATAATAACACAATACACACATTTCATTTGATTTGTTTTCTCTAATTACAACACAGTTGTATTCATTTTAATGATGTTCATTTTTAAAAATTATACAAAAATGTCAGCATATAATGCATGGGAGTCACTTTAACATAAAAATAATATTAACTGCTTTCCACGTAAACCACATTGTAAAACAAATGCAGTTCGCCCGGTCATAACAGCCAAATGCACCCACACACTATACTCCGCTTCCACCTACTTCACCAACACAGACGACGACCACGACGGACGACGTCCCATTTTCTCAACAGCAGCAACTAAAGAATATGTTTTGTGTTGTTGTTGGGAACTCTTTACTTGACTTCCTTAACTTGCAAGCCTGGGGGAAGGGACTGCTTGATTTTCTCGGCCTTCTCTTTGTCTTGCACCACCAAGGTGTACAAGAAACGGGAGCAACGGATCTTGAATTTGGTGTTGTTGGCGTTCTTCTTTATCTTGACGGCACGAGCATCGGCACGACGGGCCTTGTTCAGGAAATCCTTGACTTCTTTGATTTCACGGGGCATCTGGAATAGATACATGAACGCATATTAATAACAGGTCACAAACACACTCATACATTTTGGTGACTGGAGGTCAGCAACAGTCGGCTGCACTTACATTGGAAATTTATTTATTTGTAAAAATTAATTTACAATACGAGAAAACCAACCAATGTTGACGTTTTCCACGTTTCGAAAGAAAGAGAAAAGGAAAGGAGATTTTCAATATGGCCGTTTTGCCTACATCCGGTTGTCAAATCGTAGTAGCAGATGTCATATGCCAAAGAGTGGAGAGTTTTTGGGATAGTGTTGTGAGAAATATTGATTACTTTTTTTATCAAACTGATTGGTCATTAGAAATTAATATAGATAGATTTGAAAACAAAATCTGAGGCATAAACAATAGATTAAATTTAAACAAAAATACACGTTTTAACCTGTATTACAACATCATGACAAGAAAATCGTTGTAAATATAAAGAAAGATTTAAAGCTTTTTCTTGTATTCGTAGGGTACGAAATTGATTAACATTAGAGATTTTAAGTATTGGGTATTTCTATATCGACAAATAATTGGCTTTATGCTTTGCAAAAAAAAATAATACAACGCTGTTTGAATTGCTAGAATGGGCAATGTCAAAGAACGTAGATACAGAAGAAGTATGTATATTCGTTGTTTGTCTTTATCATTAAATAACACGTTTGTAGAAGAAGAGCGTAGGTTGGTAGATGTGAATATGCAACAATTAGGAAATAAATTGTGAAATTTTAATGCTAATTAATAGTTTCAGTTATATTTGTGTCTGTCAAGTCAGAAAATGGTGGAAATTCTTTTTATTTCCATAGTTTTTTGCATCAGTTCAGTACTGAACTACAAGTGAGGGCGTAAGTACACTACATTTCGCGACGGTCATATATGACTTCTTGTAAATTCTATGTTCTTTGGCAATGTAAATACAGTACCGTTAAGCGTGGTTTACTAGCTTCCTATCGATTTCTATGAAACACGTAAGCAAGATAGCATAATTAGGAAACACGTAGTATTAAGGAAAGACGCACACTACCAAATTATATCAATGTTGTGCTCTAAAGTGCAGAAATTGGAGCAGACAGCCGATATGATAAAGTTTTGCCCCCTGGTAGGCCAAAGTTATGGCCAGGGCATATGAGGCTCGGGGGAGCAAAAAAACGGGAGATCTTGGGTTCTATAATGGCCCCAAAACATCGAAATGGTAGGTCAAAGTTATCGCCAGGGCCCATGGGGCTCTAGGAAGCCTAAAAACGGCGAACCTTGGTATTCTAAAATGAAATAAATTTATTTTTAGACGAATTCAATATTGTGTTTACTGGACCAACTTATACCTATTTTGTTGAGTCACTATCGTCAGTTTTGTATGATATGCATATGTATGAGGGGTTAACTTGAGGACATAATTTAAAAAAAAAAAATATTTCATAAAAATAATATTTTTAAATAAAACAAATAGAATGTCATAATAAATGTGTTCTCACATTTTTTCACCCATCGGCGACCAATCGTGAAATTTAAATTTTTTTTGTGTTTTATTTATTTATACAATTTTCAGTAACCGAGCCATTAAGGCAATATATGGTTTAAAACTTATTTAAAGTTTATATTAATTTAACTTGAGCATATTAATTACCATTCTGAACGCATTTAAAATAAAATAAAATATTTCATAAAAATAATATTTTTTTAAATAAAACAATTAGAATGTCATTAAAAAATTTGTTCTTACATTTTGTCACCCATCGGCGACCAATCGCGACATTTTAATATTTTTGTTTTTTTAATTATTAATACAATTTTTATTAACCGAGGCATTAAGGCAAAAAATGGTTTAAAATTTCTACCAAAACATATATTACTAAATAAATAAAAATAATTTTTAATAATTTATACTAAGAATTAAAAAAAAAAATTGAAAGGAAAATTTGGAAAAAATTTTTAATCAACTAACAAACATCCTTAAAATTTGCCTAAAAAGTATTAAATAACTTTTTTGAAAAAAAAAAAAAATGTTTAACTTTACAAAAAAACAAAACTTAAAACCAAAATTTTTTACAAACAAAAAACTATTTTTTTATAGTAATTTTTTTTTAAAACAAAGTTTATATTTATTTAATTTAGGAAGAATACAAAAAATTTTCATATTGTCTTTTCATTTGTTTAAAGAAAAATGTTTAATCTTAAATTTTATAAAAATATTTTCTTCATTGATGTAAAACATTCCTAGCATTTGCCTAAAAATTACACTGTGCTACACACAAAATATACAGGGGTTCTCATGTAGCATTTCTGTTAGACTGGAGTCCATAGAGTAAAGTGATACTTTTAGTTTTTATATAAGGTGAAAGTCATAGCTTTACAACAGATATAAGATCGGTTTACAAAGAGAAGACTTATGAATTTTGGAACTTGTAATTTAAGGAATATCGCCATTTCACTTAATTTGCTATAAAAACATTACTTAACGAAGTGACCGAGAAAAACTAAAAGTATCACTTTACTCTATGGACTCCAGTCTAACAGAAATGCTACATGGGAACCCCTGTATATTTTTTTTCCTTCACATTTGTATCACTGTGTTATTAATTACTTTTTGGAAAAAAACAGTTTTTTAACTTTATAATCAAAACATAAAATCAAAATTTTTTACACAAAAAATATTTATTTATATATGTATATATAATTCTTAAGGGCCAAAATCAATTATTTCAATCAAAGTTTATGGAAGAATACAAATAATTTTCGTATCCGCTTTTCATTTGTTATAAGAACATTTTTTTCTTAAATTTTATAAAATTATGTTCTTTATAGATGTCGTCTTTCTGTCAAATATAAAACTATTATAATTACAAATTATTTTTTTAATTTTTATTGCGACAAATCAAAAGGGGTTACAGCTACATTCCATATCAATGAAGACTTTGCATGATACATTTTATGAGTACCACATTCACAACAAATGCCAAAATATTGCTACCGAGTACCTATACTACACTACAAATAACCAAGTAACGAATGCAACCATGTCATTTCCAAGTGGAGAGTTCTCCATAAAACAGAGCGACCCCCCTTAATGAGTAGAAACATTACATTTGACACAGCAACATTTCTCTAAAATATAAATTTATTCAAAAATTTTTAAATTATAAACAATTATGCGACCAAAAAAGTCTGTACTAGAATTAAACACAAATTTCACTCTTTTCACTTGTTTCTGTGATTGCGACAATTGAAAATGTTGCACAGCATTAATATCTTCGGCATAGAAAGGTTCTTCGTACTTATCACCAGAGCCACTTTGTATTTCAATTTTTGCATCCTTGGCAGCAAAACCTCCTTGAAATTGAAAAGTGAAGGATGACAACGATTGTGGTTCCTCAAATTCTAAACTGATCCATTGCGGTGAACCCTACATATGAGACATGTTAAAAACTTCTTTGACGGCGATGTACATATATCGAGTATCCACTTTACCTCATTGGAACTCCATGCGGTGTCATCTTGTTGGTCGTACAAATATTGTTTGCCATGTTGTTTAGTATCCTTATTGAGAACAGTACTAACGCTAGAATGCAGTTAGGCAGTAAGTAAAAGTTAAACGATTTTCTGTAATCATAGAAATACATACCTGCATCTAAATTTTTGTGTGGTCAATAATTCCATAGTTTAGTGGATGGAATTTGTTTACTTTTGATCAGCTGTTGTGGATGTGTCATGTTGGTGTTGTCAACGAATAGAATAGTGAGTGCACGCAATCGATTAACCGATATCATTCTCAAATCAGGGTACGGGTTATGCCTTCTTAAGTTCAAAAAAAACATTTTTAAATGAGTTTTACAGTATGATTATCTGTAAACAACAAAAACCTGACTAAATTAAATGCCAAACAAGCCGGAAAGAGTACCCGGTAAAACGCGATAAGATTTAAGTTGGGAAAAATTGCAGTATTTGGGGCGGGACCCTCCTAAATACGCCATAAAACGTGAAAATCAAGATCAAATGTGGCGCCGGGGTTAATGGGGCCTTGGGGGTGCAAAAACGCGGCCCCTTGGGTTCTATGATGACCCCCTATGTGTGGGTACTCAAATGAAAGATATTTTCGAGACGAATGCAATGATGTATTTTTTAAGAACATGCGTATATTCCCTTTTTTCTGTTTTACTATCATAAATCCTTTTCATTTATTGCATTGTTTTTATATTCTTTACTTTTTTAAAAGTGAAAATCAAGATCAAATGTGGCGCGGGGGTTAATGGGGCCTTGGGGGTGCAAAAACGCGGCCCCTTGGGTTCTATGATGACCCCCTATGTGTGGGTACTCAAATGAAAGATATTTTCGAGTCGAATCCAATGATGTATTTTTTAAAAACATGCGTATATTCCCTTTTTTCTGTTTTACTATCATAAATCCTTTTCATTTATTGTATTGTTTTTAATTCTCTAGCTAATTCTCTGTTGTTTGGAATTCTCTAGCAGTCATTTACTAATTTGAGGTCGCTGATTTTTAATCTAATCTCAATTTTTTTTCATCACCTCGAATTTTTAGGTTACAGGTACTAATCGTATTTTCGCCTTTTTTCCAAAAAATTATAGTTAAAAAAATCATATTTCATCATATCATATGTCGTTGTTACCTTTGAAAAAATCAAATTTTTTAATATCACAAAAAAATGACTGAGTAACGGCTGTTTTATCAAAAAAAAAAAAAAAATACAAAAAATTACACATTTTAATTTTCTTTATGCTGAAAGTTAATCGGTTAGGGGCAAATTGTTCTTTGTATTAGCTTTATTGAATATCATAATTTAGTAGCTTTCTAAAAAATGTATGTACATAATAATCGATTGAAAATTGAATGAGTTATGCTAAGTTTGGTGATAACAGATTTTTCGAATTTTTTTGTTTCTACCCAAAAAAAATTAAAATTTAGTATTTTTAAAAATCATGACAAATTTGCAAATTTATTTATAGTTTTGGCTCCTATTACAATAATTATTGACTGGCCAAATTTAATTAATCGGCAGGTGTCAATTTGGGAGTTAAGGGAGAAATATTAATTTTCCAAAAATAGGTAATTTTGTATGGGAGGTACCAGAAGGGGTGATCCGATACAGTGCAAATTCATTCCTGATTCATATTTTCATAACCGTAAAACTTACGCAAAGTTTGACTGAATTCAGTGTACTTACAAAAAAGATATGTATGTAAGACTATTGGGGTGAGTTCGGTCATTTGTATGGGAGGTACCAGACAGGGTATGGCAACGGTTACGGTTTTTTTAGGGTTTGTCTACTTTTGCATCCATAAGTTCGTTTCGAAAAATATTAATACTGATAAATTTTCATAACGATCTGTTAAGGTTTGCTCGAGTTACACTTTCACAAACATATTAATAAATATTATTTCTGTATGGTAATCGCGATTTTTGTAAATTTAGTTATGTCAGTAAATTGTTAAAAAAAAAAATTTGTGCACAGATTTCAATGAAATAAAGCTCATTTGATTCAAACTATATTAAACTAAATGTTTTAAGACCAACACTGTGATTTTTGTTGCATTATTTTTTTTTATGAATTTTAAAAAACAATTTTTTTTTGTAAAATTGTTTTTTTTTTAAACTACAACGATATCTCTGAAACTACTAGGCCAATATAAAAACAATGTAGGCACGGATTAAAGATAATTTTGTTGACGAGTTTCAGGTTTTTTTTTTAATTGAATATGGGGTGAACCGTTTTCAAGTTATTTAAATATTTGTAGTGGATGTGCCTTAGTTTTGGACATAACGGTATATCGCAAAAAGTCGAGCTGATACAATTCAGCGTCCCAAATTACCTTTAAAATAATATTCAGTTCTTAAACAACAAATACCTTGTTCCCTTGTGTTATTGTTGGCTTTTAACCCCATTAACCGGAATCTGTCGAAAGATTTGTCTGTCAGGAGAGTTATCGATAATGAATTGTTACGACAGTTGTTACGTCTAGTTGTCAACAACTGTTTACATACAAAATTGTCTTGCAGTTTCGATAAGTTTGTCGACAGATCCGTGTGTCTGAACTCCGCCTAAGGCGAAACCAAGAGCTCCGTACACATTCTTTGCGAATGCGTCAATATACTCTCTACTACCTACTACTACGCCTTCCCCCTTAAATGCAATCGCATTGCCAACGCACTTTAACCGATTACTCTTATAATACAGCAACAGCAATCTTACAACACTAATGTAAAAAAAGTACGAAAAAGTTTATTTTGTTTCTGATTAGAGTGGATTAGAGATATTCCGTAGAAGAACGAAAAGAAAAACAAAAACATCCATGCATTATCTACAATAGCCAACAAAGCAAAATAAATAAATAGTTTAATTAGTAGAAAATTAAAATAAAATCGAAATGATAAAAGCTATATTAGTGTTTAATAATCATGGCAAACCACGCCTCTCGAAATTCTATCAATATTTTGTAAGTGCATTCGAAAATGCTGTAGTAGAATTGATTTTCTCTTTTTTTTGGGTGAATGGACTGCATTCATATACGTTTGTTAATTTCAGAACGAAGATATGCAACAACAGATAATCAAGGAAACGTTCCAACTGGTGTCGAAGCGAGATGATAATGTGTGCAATTTCCTGGAAGGTGGCAGGTGAGTGAGTGGTGGCATTGAAGAGGCTAATGCATACAATGTGATGGGCCGAAGAGTGGTAATGGAGGAAATATCTATCTACTTGCTTTTTAATAGACAGGAATTAGGTTATTATTGAATTATCTGTTCCGAAGTGAAAGAAGGAATCCTAAGATGTGTTATCAAAATGGTATTGGTGTCAATGCTAGCAGCTGGTTTAATACCCAATGGGACATTGCTAACAAAGCACACACAATGTTTTACATATATTGAGGAACAAATTAAGATGTTAAAACATTGAATGGCGACAAGATGGTGGTGTCAAGGCTCCACCTTGCCTAGAAGGACTTCCTCTGAAAAATTTTAAATTCTTATTGCTCTAAACCTAGAGGCCTCGATTGTAACTTAATGATCTTTGTAACAATGGCCATTTTATAATGCAGGTTATCGCAATAGTGGAATCAGGTAAATCAAGTCTCACAAGAGAGAAGAATTCTCGAGGTTCAGCAAATAATCCAGCAATAATATTCAATTAGTCTCTGACGAGTCCTTCCGTTTACTAGCGAGTTTTTAGTTTTGTATGAGAAGCTATTGTGCTAATCTTGCAGGTAGCAATAAATGTTTACATATATGATTCATTACATTTGTGACTATTTTTCAGAGACCTAGATAATAAAACGTCCAAATGGATTAGCCCTGAGCTACATTAATCGCAATAAGGTCACGGCGATAATTATTTGTTATCGCGAAAACATTGTTCCTAGAAATCAGTCATTGTATTTTGCTGCTCTTGCAGAACATTTGTTCATGTGCATGTTCTTAACATTGTCTCAAGATTGTGAAGAAGCAGTCGCCCAAAAAGACGTGTGGTAGAACATGCCTCCTTAGTCCAAGAGGTAAAAAGTGACACTGTAGATTAAGACAGTGATATCTTAAATTTGCGATCCTGCAGGATGTTCAGTATGGTTGCTAGGTAGTCAGTGCATATGTCATATATGTTGGCACGCCAGTAGCTCGGTATGGATCTATCACCTACGCCTGTCAGGTGCCTAGTATTGCAATGGCCTGTCATATTTCCATAGGCTGGTCTCAGATCACTCCTGCACAGGCCTTCCACGGGCTCCAATGGGGAACTGCTGTATTTGGGCCACAGCGATGTAGCAGTTATACAATCGGTTCTGGAGATCCACACCCCGCTGGTTGTTTTCTACACCCAATCGTCCTTAAGTCGAAAAGGTTACAAATGGGCGGGTGAAAATCTCGTTGAGAGTCATGATCAGACATAGTACATGCTTCTCTGGACAATATGTCTGCTGATACATTACCAGGAATCTCACAATGTCCTGGGACCCAACAGAGGCTGACATCCACAGGCTTCAGTAGAATTTATCGTTTATATTGCCGCAAGACAGGATAATTTATGTAGTCTGTCTTTTATTACTGCACAATTAGTCTGAGTATAAATAGGTTTGGATAAAATACATTTTGTCTAGCCAATAGAATAATGTCTAACTATGACATTCTAATCTTTTGAAAATACTCTTACAATTGTAATGCAGAAAAGATCAATTGAATTTCAGAATTTTAAATTAAAAATCAGAATTTCTACTTGAAATTTCGACACGAACTATTGGAATACGCAATTTCTACTTGATATTCAGAGAAGGTCAAATGAAAATCAGAAATTTTACTTAAAACTCTGAAAATATTAATTGAAATCAGAAATTCTACTTCAAATTCCGAAAAGAACAATTGCAGATGGCTATGAAAGGGCTCGAATCTAGGTCAGTCGCATTATAGTTACAATAACATTGTTAACGACAATATGCCTTGTACCACTTCCTGCTTATTTAATTTTATCTTTATATAACATATACATAGTTCTTCAAAATACATATTTCCTTTTTTCCAATTTTGCTTTTCTCCAGTCTAATCGGTGGCTCCGACTACAAACTCATCTATCGACATTATGCCACTCTTTACTTTGTCTTCTGTGTCGACTCATCCGAAAGTGAGCTTGGTATCTTGGATCTCATACAAGTATTTGTGGAAACTCTTGATAAATGCTTTGAAAATGTTTGCGAATTAGATTTAATCTTTCACGCTGACGCAGTGCATCATATATTGGCGGAATTGGTTATGGGTGGCATGGTGCTACAAACCAATATGTCCGATATCATGGCACGCATTGAGGAACAAAATAAACTGGTTAAACAGGAGGCGGGTATATCGGCTGCGCCTGCACGTGCCGTGAGTGCCGTGAAAAGTATGAACATTCCACAACAAATCAAAGATATCAAACTGCCCGATTTGCCACAAGCCATTAAAGATTTAAAGTTCTGACCAGGCCAAAGTTCAAGCAGCTCAACAACGTTTGTTGACAATTTTGTTTTGCAGCGTCTTACCTCTCCGACAACCATTAATCCAACATCTGCTTTTAGTTCTTTAGCAGCGTACGCGTTGAACAACAGCAACAGCGGCAGTTTCAGCAACAACAGCAGCAGCACCAGCAACAACAATAACTCCATAACAATTGGCAATAAAAATCTATATACATCTTCGGTTACACAATTCCTCAATCAATCCATTTATGAGCCCATCGAAGATGATGATTTGCCATCATTTCCATCGGCCGAGTCTATAGCTTCAGCTTTTAACTATGATTATTATCAGTCGCAGACTTCAATGGATCCGGAAACATGCAATGCTTTCGAATCGATTTCAAATGACCTTAATGCAGGTGGTGGTGGGCCAAAAAACTTGGCCGATGTTGCAGAAGCTCATGAACAAAGTCTTAAACTATTTCGGGAATCTTTTGATTTGGGCAGTGTAAGGCAACAATCGTCGCTCTTAGTAGAAGGCCCGGAAACGAAAAAGAAACATAAAAAATCAAAAAAACTTATAAATCCATGAAATAGAATACTAATGTTGTTGAACTGACCATGGTGGTGGCAATGTTTAAAGAGCGCGAGGTATATGTTGGTATTCCTTACACACTCACACACACACACGTACATAATATGTTTATAGTTGAATACGTCCTGTAATCTTTATTTATCTTATATTCTACCTAAACTAAACAACAACAACAAGAAAACTGTGTATATTTTTATTCTCTAATAAAATTAAGTTTATTTAAAAGTCCAACGGAGTTTAATTGTGGGAAGTCTAGATTTAATGAATTATTTTAAATTTTAGAATATAAAAATTGACGGTCGACTTAATACAACTACAGCAAATTGATTGAAAACTTAAAGTTCATCAATATAAATCAGTAGCGCTTTGGCTTTCCACTGTTTAAAATCGATTTAATAGCACACAGCCAATTTTTTTTGGCCGTGTTTTAAATTTAGCGATTGAATTTTTAAAACTTAAAGGTGGAAGCTCTCGTACAATAAACTAATTTTTATAAAATGTGTCGGAAAAAAGCCTTGGTGTCCGCAAAAAATTATAAAAAATAAAGAAAATGATGGGGACCACTTTAAGAGCGTAGGATATGTTCTAAAAATGTTTGGTGGTCGGTCACACATTTGATTCATCTAGCTATGGGCAGTTAGAGCCGTGGTTTTTGTATGGGAGCGCCTTTAGGGAGTAAATATAGGAGTTGGGTATGTGTGGGAAAAATGCTAGAAGGGAAATTTTTGAACCGCGTTGCGCAGCCATTTGAATTCTAGTTTCAAAATATAGAGGCCTATAGGCGAAACCACTTCTATTTATTTAATCCGCCCGCTTTTGGCCCGATCCCGCTTATTGTTGTGGGCGGGGCCACACCCCTTGTTCTGATTTCGCCTATTTTTGCTTAGAATATGTATTGATACTGATCTCAAATGAATCAGGACGATTGCTACTATGGTCCTTTAGATATTGCGTTTTCAAAAATAGGTTCCTATAGGTGGGGCCACGTCCACTTGATATATCAAACATTCATGTAGCCTATAGTTCCATTTGAAATTCGGGAAAATTTTTGTATAAAAATCCGAAAATCGAGTTCATAAATTAATCGAATGTGTTTAATTTAATGTTGTAGTTGTTTAAATTAAAACTCAGAAAAGACTTTTCTTTTCTGAATTTCAATTAAAAATTCTGAATTTTAATTGGTCTTTCCCGAAATTCATTTTTAATTTCTGATTTTCAATTCCTCTTCTTTGAAATTCATTTAAATTTTCGGTTTATCATTTGATTTTTTTGAATTTTAAGCAGAATTTCTGAATTTCAATTGGAATTTCTAAGTTTTAATTCTGAAATTTCAATAGAAATACTGATTTTCAATTTAAAATTTTGAATTTCAATTGTTTTTTTTCTAATGTTGTAGTGGTTTAAATTCAAACTCAAATAAGACTGTTCTGTTCTGAATTTTAATTAGAAATTTCAATTTGATTTTTTGATTATCATTGTTCACTTCTGAATTTTAAGTAGAACTTCCGAAATTTTTGTGGTGTATTCTGAATTTCATTTGGAATTTCTGATTGGTCCTTTTTGAAATTCAGATTTTCAATTTTTTTTTCTCTGAATTTAGAATAGAATTTCTGATTTTTAATTGGTATTTTCTGAATTTCAAGTAAAATTTCTGAATTTTATTTGATCTTTTCTGAAAATCAACTACAAATTCAGATTTTCATTTGTTCGTTTTTGAATTTCAAAAACGACGAATGGCCCACATATTTTGCTGAGTATTTTTCCCTCGAATACTGCCAAAACCGATTCATCCGTTTGTGTCATAACCCAGGATTCTGAACCATACATTAAGACATGTAGAACCAGTATCTGTAATAGCTGGAGTTTTATTCGTCGAGAGAGGGCTCTGTCATTGAATCGCCTGCTTAGTCCGTCGTAGCATTTATTAGCAAGCAGGATTCTTCTCCGGATGTCGAGGCTGACATTATTTGTTTTGTTGATGGCGGAGCCTAGGTAGATAAAATTATCTACCACCTCGAAATTATAGTTGTCAACGTTCACGCAGTTTCCAAACGAGTAGATTCTTTGTTCGTTGCAACTAATAACTTCGTTTTGTTTTCGTTCACCGTTAGACCCATTTTCGCTGATTCCATCTGTAGGCCTGAAAAGGCTGCAGTCACATCACGCAGTTTTCGACCGATGGGTCTCTTGGGTCTTTTCCAGGAAGTGTGAATATCTGTCTGTTGTTGATTTACCAGGTCTAAAGCCACACTGATAAGGTCCGATCAGTCCATTACCGTAGCTTTTTGCTTTTACTTTTAGGTAAAATTTTCGGGCCTCACCTCTATTCCTGTATTGCTCTATATCCTCGTTCTCCCGTTCCTTCGTTTGACTCTTTTTTTTGCTTAAATAGCTGTCTCGCCTGTTTTAATGTCTCCTTGTGCCGTTCCCTAACAGCCCGGGTTACAATTGGCTGCATCGTAGCCCTACAAGCGGCATCCTGTTCCTCAGACGCTATGCGACATTCTTCATCGTACCAGGATTCGTCTGAGCGCCGTTTTCATATCCTAGCACGGTTGTTGCGGCGGTTGCCATGGAATGCGCAATATGCTGCCACTGTGGAGCGGGAACGTCAGAAGTAGACCGTTGTGTCGTAGAAGTCTGGGGTTTGCAGCTTCGCTATGTCCTGCTTTGGTTACGTGCGTTTTTCGCTCTGCTCAATCTTGTGCGCACCTTGGCTGCAACCAGGTAATGATCCGAGCCAATATTAGCACCACGGATCACACGCACGTCCATGACACTAGATGCATGCCTGCCATCAATTACCACATGATCAATTTGATTTTTGGTGTTTTGATTGGGGGATAGCCAAATTGCCTTGTGGATATCTTTGTGCTGGAATCTGGTTCCACTCACTACCATGTTTCTTCCCGCTGCGAAGCTAACCAGCCTAAACCCGTTGTCTGAAGTGTCGGTATGCAGGCTGAATTTACCGATCGATGGACCAAGAACATCATCCCTTCCTATTTTTGCATTAAAGTCTCCCAGAACAATTTTAATGTCCTGGCCAGGGCATCTGTCGTATGTTTCCTCTAGGTGCTCGTAAAATACATCTTTAATCTCATCGTCTTCATCTTCCATCGGGGCATAATCACAAATCAGCGTGATGTAGAAATATTTCGCCTTGATGCGGATTGCGGCTATTCGATCACTAACAGGATTGAATCGCGAGACAAAATGTCTGAATCTCTCGGCAACTACAAATCCACATCCAAATTCGAGCTTTTCGGCATGGCAGCTGTAATAGGTGTCGCAATATTTACGTCGCGAGCATCCTTGTCCTGTCCATGTTATCTCCTGGATGGCCTTATATTTTTTTTAGGACATCCGCCAGTCAGATAGTGGCATCGTCTGTATAGAGAGTCCGGACGTTCCAGGTGCATATCCTTAAATCATGGTCCTTATTTCGTTTTCGGGGGTCGTAAACATTTGGGGGGTTCCGTTTGTAACTTTTTCTTTGTTGTGTTTTCATAGCCAGTAAAGGACCAGAAGGCGGGTGGCTAGCCCAACCATCAGGGTTTGTCGCTCACCGCTCATCAGCCGCTATTCATCATAAGAAATATCATGAATACCGTTGCCAAGGTGCCACCACGAAGGAGCTTGTGTGTCACCTTAAAATGCAAGATTCACTTTACATCCCCGACGGCAATTAAAATGCAAAACTTGATGGTTGCAATTAAAAAAAAATATCATTTAAAATTCAAAACTCATCTTTCATAAATCGTTTTTTGTAATTGAAATTCAAAAATAGTCAATTGAATTTTAAAACTCATCAAATGTAAATCAAAACTTTTCACTTGATATTCAAAAATTTGCAGTTTAAATTCAAAACATATCAAATGCAATGGTAATTCATATTTTTGAATTTCAATTGATTTTCTTTGAAATACAATTGGAAATGGTGAAGTATATATAAAAAAATTCAGTGCTATTATATTTTACTCCATAAGTTTAAATTTGAATTTTTGCTACTATACTTTAGCAAATAAAGTTTTCTTAAAAAAATTAACTTTATTTGATTCATTACCATAACATACAACCTAACGACACCCCTGAGCTCCCTCAGCCACAATACGAAATGTAAAAGGCAAAATCTGAAATGAACTAAAAAGCAGAAATGCGCCACACCTCTTTGTGTAGAAAAAAACATAACGAATCCAATAACGCCCTAAAAAAGAAAAGAAACAAAGAGCGACACAAGTATGAAATGATAATGCACAGCACAAACTGAACTGAAAAAAGGTGTGGCAGACAGCGCTGCTGACAGAACTCCAAACGAAATCCCACTTTAGGCAGCAACAGCAGCAGCTACGACAGCAACAAACAACACGAACACACACACACACTGTAAGTGCAAAAGAGCGACCCTTCCCCATGGACGACTCAAATTATACCCTCAAACGTTGTTGTACTTACGGATATAACGTGTATGGTAGGCTAATATGAAATGTGTGTTGATGGTTTGTTGTTGGAGCTGCTGCTATCGGTACTGAACGGTGCGGTTGTTGTTCATGGTGTTTAACCTAAACCCAGACCATCAACCAAGGCTGGCAGCGAGGGGTACCTTTGAGCTCTTGCAAAGTGGTAGAAATGTAAAAGACAGACCTAACGACCGGTCGGTCGGTCGCATGAAACATTAAATGGAATTATAGCAACTGCCGGCACAATGAAAACTCAAAAAAGAAAACTGGGCGTAACGTGCATAACATGTCTGTCGGTATGTATGTATGTATGTAGCACATGGATGGCTGGCTGGCTAGCTGGGTGTAAAACATTCATAGTTTCCTTACGATAATATGCTCAAAAATCCACATGTTGTATGTACAAACTTACATTCCTACATACATTTGATAGTATGTTTATGTACACAATGTAATAAATTTGTATATAAATATGACTATATTTGTGTGTATGTGTGTGCTTGTGTGTTTTTAATATATCTGCACTACAGACCAGAAGACAGCTTGAGTTGTTGCTGCTTTTTGTGCTGACTTCAGCTGCCACTCCCACCTACACGCAAATGTTGATTACAGAGCAACGCCAGCAACCAGCTTAACTCAACTGTGTTCTGCTCTGTCCATGTGAAATTATCGATTGGACTGGCATAACAACAAATTGCAGTTATTATAAAACATTTCAAGTGGGCGTTTGCGATAAACCCCCCTGCTCTTGGTCTAAGCTCCATTCCAACCCTCCCCCCCCCCATCACTTTTGATGTGACCCACAATATAAATCAATTTCTTAGAATTTGAGATGTGGAGTTGAATTTTTGTTTGCGATTTGAAATTCAATAAGAGATACGAGTATATGCAAAAATTATATTTATTGTAGATATTTTATAAAGAAATTATAGGTTATTTAATTAAATAAGTAAAATAAATAATTATATAAATATATAAATAAATAAAATATATTAAATAAATAAATAAGGTAAAATATGGTAAGATAAAATAAATAAAATAAAATAAAATAAAATAAAATAAAATAAAATAAAATAAAATAAAATAAAATAAAATAAATAAAATAAATAAAATAAATAAAATAAATAAAATAAATAAAATAAATAAAATAAATAAAATAAATAAAATAAATAAAATAAATAAAATAAATAAAATAAATAAAATAAATAAAATAAATAAAATAAATAAAATAAATAAAATAAATAAAATAAATAAAATATATAAAATAAATAAAATAAACAAAATAAATAAAATAAATAAAATAAATAAAATAAATAAAATAAATAAAATAAATAAAATAAATAAAATAATTAAAATAAATAAAATAAATAAAAAAAATAAAATAAATAAATAAAATAAATAAAATATATAAAATAAATAAAATAAATAAAATAGATAAAATAGATAAAAAAAATAAATAAATAAAATAAACAAAATAAAATAAAATAAAATAAATAAAATAAATATTATAAAGTAATATAAAATAAAATAATAAGATAATAACATAAAATTATAAAATAAAATTAAAGAAAAAAAAATAAAACAAAATAAATAAGAAAAAAAAAAAACAAAACGAAAAATAAAAAAAAAAATAAAATAAAATAATGTAAAATGAAACATAACAATAATAATATATATTTTAAGAAATAAGATGAAATAATAAAAAATAAAATAAGATCAATTAAAATAAAACAAAATAAATAAATAAAATAAACAAAACAGCTGCAGAAGTCATGTTTAAAGAAAGGCATCGATCATACACAATATAGTGGCATATAGTTGGATGAAATGGTCCCCCAAATAAGGGAAATGACTACCTAACAGGCCCCACACTCACTGGAAATGTATCTGGATTCTGAAAAACAATTAAGTTTTAATCAAATTTTTTTAATATCAATTAAATTTATTCATAACCATGTAAAATTTTATTTAAATAAAATAAACCGATCGATCAACATTAGCAATGGCAAAGCCATATAGTTCGAAAGCAATTTACATTTCCATCATAATATCGCAAGAGTTTTAATCGCTGCTATTATTTAATAACAATCTAAATAATCCCTTATTTTTGTCAATAGTTTTAACCACTAGCGTTGCCCCATTTTGTCTATTCCTGGAGCCCTTTTAAATGTTCCCCATACTTATATTATTTACACCGCATTTGCTTTTTGTTGCTAGTAGATTTTTTTCCTAGAACATCACACTACCTTCCCACAACGACGGCAAAGCTTAATTTATTTTTGTATCAGAATGTGGTTAACACCCTCTCAAAATACATTTGAATGAAACACTCCCAGTTTCATTTCTATAAAGGCACAGACACAAGTGTTTGTCATGGTGGAGTGGAGTGTGTCATTTAGGGAAGGTGTGGGCGTGTCATTAAAGACAAGCGCCGACGTTAGCAGTGTGCAACGCATTTAGTTGTCAGATACCTAAAGTATAGAAATCAATATAAAACAATAAAGTAACTTAAAGCAAAAAGAAGAACTTAAAGCAAAAGAAAAAAAAAGAAGAAAATAATTTTTGTGAATATGAAATAAATTAAAAATTCAATTCCGTTTGTGGCCAAAATTAGTCTATCAAATGCCCTAAAAACTGTCCCATAAAACCTATTAGAGTCTCACGAACAACTCTGTATAAAATCGTTTTTCTTTTGTACGCTTAAATTTGATTTTTTACTGAAAAAAAAACAATCAACAATATTTTATAAGGCTGAATATTTATAAAATCACCAAAGTAAACTGTTGCGTATACACAAGTTAAATTAAAGTTAATACATAGTTTAAAGCAGAAATTTTGTTATATTAATAATAATAAGATCATTTTGTTTGTTTATTTCTCTTTTGTGGAATTACATAATATATTAATTAATACACGAGGGATATATAATTTCGGTATATACAATTATCTAAAAGATCTTATTTTTTCAATATAAATATTAACAAAATTAAATTACAGTAGTTTCTTTACATTCACATAAACTACACTTAATAAAATATGTCTATTTGTCTGAGGAGATATATTTGTGTTGAGTGCATTTTTTGAACATTTTTAAAACTTTATGATTTGATTTTCTCTCGTTGCCATAATCATCTATTGTTCAAAACTATCATCGCTAGATATCTCAATTTGAAGGGAATTTGTTACCAAAGAGGATCGGGAGAAGTTTTCAGCCAACTATGTCAGAACCATTTTTTTTACAGGGCATAGACTATGACTTTTGGGACACTTTTGCAGCGTTGTCCATTTTCCAAAAAAAAAAAATGACTTGTGATGTTTTTGCAGGATACCACCATTTTTTAATTGTTAAAATCTTTTTGGTAAAGAAATATTTTAATTTTTATAATTTTCTTTTTAGTTTTACAGAAAAATTTAATTAAATTTGTTTTTTTTTTAATTCCCGTGTATTTATCTGTTGTTGCATTTTATGTAAAACAAAAATAATAAAAGAAAAAAAATTTAAAAACAAAAATTTTTAAAATTTCTTTTATGATTAATATTTATCTTGAAAAATAATTAAAAATCGATCGATTGGTTATCTTTTGTTTTTATTTTTTAATTTTTAAATATGAAAAATATAGAAAAGTTTTCAAAACTTTGAAAATTTCGATTTGCACTCATTTTATGTTTTTTATTTAATAACACTTTTTTGACAAAAATAAGTTTTCAAAACGTTAAAAATCTTTTCTAAAAAAAATAATCATTTCGAAAAAAAATAAAAAAAATGTTAAAACCAAATTATTTATCTATTAGTATATTAAACCTCATGATTAAATGGGTTAAAAAATAATAAATTATTTTTAAAATTTCTAAAAAGGTTAAAATTCATCTTTAATAAATATTAAAATCGATCGATTGATTTTCTTTAATATAATTTTTTTTTAAATATAGATAATTTTTAAAAAATCTAAAAAAATAGTAAAATTTTTTAAAATAATCGAAAAGTTAAAAATTTAAATCCTTCGATTTATTTATTTAATTTCATTATATATTTTTCAATTCATTTTTCTAAATGTAAAAATAAGTTTTTAATATCAAAAATTTTTTTTTAAGTTTTCGAAACTCTGGGAAATGAATAAAATTTTTTAAATTTCCAAAAAGGTAAAAATTTATTATCATTATATATTTTTCTAAATATAAAAATATGTTTTAAAAATTCTAAAAATTTTTTTTAAGTTTTCAAAACTGGAAAAATAATAAAAATTTTTTAATTTCCAAAAAGGTAAAAATCCATTTTTAAAAAGAAAATGTTTCCTCTTACTGTTTTACTTTCATTTCATAATTTTTTTTAATTAAAATTTCAAAAAATAAATAAATTTTCAAAAATCTAAAAAACATATTTTTTTTAAGTTAAAAAAATTATATCGTTCTATTGATTTAATTTAGTATTATACAAAATTTTTTTTAACCCAGATAGCGTCGGTGGCGCTTAGTGGGTTAATATAAAAATATAAATAAGTTTAAAAAAATCTAAAAAAATTGATTTGCATTAATTAAATGTTTATTATTTACTCAATTTTTTTATATAAAATATACATAGTATTGCTATGTTATTGAAATAAATAAAAAATAAATAAATAAATAAGTTTTAAGAACATTAAAAAAATGTTGTCCATAAAAATTTCTGAAAAAATATTGAAAATAATTAAAACAAATTGTTTAGAACAAATTTTTTATACGAAATTTGATAGAAAATTTGTTAATTATCATTTTCGAAAAATAAAAAATTAAAAACATAAAATTCTCGAAATATTGCTTTTACATTCAATACTACATCTACATCTTTTGCAATTGATATTCAGAAAACAACAATAAAAAGTCAGAAGTTCTACTTGAAATTCAGAAAAGACCGATTAAAAATTAGAAAATGTACTTGAAATTCAAAAAATAACAATGGAAATTCATGTATTTTAAATTGATGATCCAAATTTCTATATGAATTTCAGAAAAGACCATTTCAAAATCAGAAATTCCAAATGAAAATAAGAAAATAACTTCAATATCAGAAATTGTAATTGAAATTTAGATAAGAAAATTGAAAATCAGAAAAAGAACAATTAAACATCAGTAATTATACTTTAAATTCAGAAAAATTAAACTCAAGAATTTTCTATTGAGAATCAGAAAAACCAGTTGAAAATCAAAAACATAGTTCATTACAAAATCAGAAATTCTAAATAAAATTTAGAAAAGAATTTTTCAAATTCAGAAATTGTAATTGAAATTTAGATAAGAAAGAAGAAGAAGAAATTTAGATACAAAAAAAATAAATTTTCAATTTAAAAATATTGAATTTCAATTGATTTTTTCCTGAAATACAATTGTAAAATATGTAGAATGTACTTTGGCTCATATAGACCATGTTCCGTTCTTAAAATCGCTCTGAAAATAAAAACGGTTTTTCCGAATTACCCGTCTTAAAAATTCATAAATAAAAAAATTTAATGTCATAAAAAACACTTATTTAATGACACTAGTCAATTGGGAGCAAGAACTTTGACTATCATTTTTATACAACTGCGAATTGAATGCAAATATTTTGTATATTTCAAAAATGGATTCATATAAAAAATGTATTCACACTTTAGAATTACTGAAAATTTTTATCATTATTATTATTTATCATTTAGTTAAACCACAATTTGTCGGTTGTGCTTATTCAGTTATTTAATTACTGTGTGGTGCCCGTTTAAATTTATATTGTCGAAAATCTTGTCAATGTTTTTATTTTTTTCGGTTTTACTATATAAAATCAAGTTTTTCGATCTCAACAACATTTGGAATACCTTCAATTTCGAATAGTATAGCTCGGCTAGTTTCACAAACTTGTACAATTAAACACTTTCCAAACACCAGAAACACCTATCTCCTCAGACAATTGCATATTATCTTAATAATACCACATTTTATCCAATTTTTAAAGTCCTGTGTAAATGACTTGATGTGTCTGTGTTTTTTTTTGTATACGAGTGTAGACCTACATACATACATATGCTTATGTTAATATATCCTTATTCTCCGATTTATTCTTTACTCCTTTAGAGAATCATCTTATCCGGGTGTGAATATTCATGTGTTTCTTTAAATGATCGCTCCGCATAAAACGTTTTTCACATTCATTGCAGGCAAAGGGTTTTTCACCAGTATGCGTTCGCATATGACGATTGAGATCATCGAGTCTTTTGAATTTCTTAGGACACTGGCTGCAATAGTGGAGACGCACCATTTCTCCCATTAAACTTGAGCCATTCGGTAGGTGATGTAGGTGGCCAACACCACTGCCTCCAATAATACCGACCATAGTTGCTGGCGGTTGGTTTTGCGTAGGTGACATTCGGTTGGCCATCAGAGTTGTAGCGGCACGAATGACCGTCAATGGCAATGGTGGCAAATTCGCTTCCGGCATAATGGCATCGTCATCCGGTTCATCTTCTTCGTCGTTAGCACTTTTGTCTTCATCAACTTCGAATCGAGGCTCTGTTTTGATTTCGGGACTATAAAAGGGTTCAGATTTTATGACCGGCATATAAGGTTGCTGAATTGGATAATGAAAGCTGGGTTGTGTCTGTTCCATATCATCGGGTTTCTCTTCCTTAATTTGTATATTATTGCTGGCAAATATCTGTTTTGGCTCAATCTGCTCTACAGGAGGTGGAACAATTTTTGTCTGTGCTTCATTTACAATATTTTCTATAGGCGACGACGTTTTTGGTGTAAATGTTTGTGTTAAATTCATGCCTTCTTCGATTTCTTTTGGATTGCCTGCCGGGCTTTCGGGCACATGTATTACACCAGGTGGCGCAATGGGTATTTGTGGTGTTGTTTTGTCTAGTCTAGCCCTCTTATTAGGTGGCATTGGCAAACATACTCCACCCATTTGTTTGCTGTGCGTGGCTAAATGTTTGGTCAAGTGATCACTGCGCGAAAACCTTTTAGTACACTGTGTGCACTCGAAAGGTTTCTCTCCTGTGTGGGTTCTGACATGACGGTTAAGTTCGTCGGAACGCGTAAATCCTTTGCCGCAACCCAACTCCTGGCATACAAATGGTTTGATGCCGGTATGCCATGTTAAGTGAGATCGAAGATGTGAGCTTTTGCCATAACTTTTGGTACAGTTCTCATATGGACACTCGTACCTACGTTTGGGGTTGGCGGCATTGGGTGTGGGCATCAATTTTGTAGTAGGCATAAGTCTTATTATGGGGGAGTTGAGAAACGGACGGAAGGTCATCGCCGGGACTATTGTGGAGGTGTCGGGTACGCCGCCATCGCTATTGCTACTGCCGTTGGTGTCATCTATATCGATGGCAGGCTCACTTTTGATTTGTATCCCATTGGGGAGCCCACAATCCGCCGTTTGCCCAATAGTTGGTTGGTTTGCGCCACACCGCATGATGTCGCCGTGATGGTTCCCCCGCCCCTCTCCCACAACACTCCCATTGCCGTAGTTGCCGTCATCGTGTAACACACCCTGTTCTAATTTTATGGTAACTTTCGGCACTGGCAATAGTTGTGGTGGTGTGGGCGTGTCACTTAAGGCAGCCATTTCAGCAGCAGCGGTAGTGGCAGCAGCTGCAACAACAGCAACTGTAATCAAGAAGAACAATAAACCAAATAATTTAATGGATGATCCACCTCATGTCCAAGTAACAAACAACCAAAAACAAAATCGATAATTTATCTAAATCGGTAAATGTTTAACTTCCTTCCCACAACTGCTGCGGCAGCACCATTACTTACTTCATCTATGGGGGTATCTCCCGTGTCACAATTGACTGACTGACTGGCAGGCTGACGATTATTCAAAATAGATTTTACGCCTTCGTTTTTATTTTTAGGTGGGCGTTCCCTTGATTCATAAAACAGCTTAAAGTTCGATTTTCACAACAGATTTTCCTCGAGCTGTTTTCGTTTTAATATCGCGTATTAATTAACACTATATGTTATTTTAAAACACCCTCAAATAATTATAAGTTTCCCCGACTTATTCTTTCTTCCTCTAATAATTTTACACTTTGGCCAATGTTTGTTTTCTATGTTGTCGCTTTTCTCACAATCGTCGTTAAATAAAAACAAGCGATCCACACGCACAACCAACCAACTCGACTGGATTTTCTATTCTGCGGTCTTTCTTTCATAAAAATTATTTTTAGAGTTCCTCTTTGTTACGTTCATTCTGAACACAACAAACACCAATGACAGTTGTCTAACACAAGCGGCGTAGACAGGGTTGTAATTGCAAACGTTTACGGTTTACGGAAACGTTGTTGCGGTTAATCTAAATGTGACTCGGGCGTGTAAATGAAAGAAGAAATATTTGCAAAACGAAAATATTTTTAAAGCGACAAAAATTTTCACACATGGCCCAAAGATCTCGGTTTTTTTTTAATGTAAATACAAATAAAGGCAAAGCGGTGAGCGGCAACAAATTAAAACATATGAAATACATACTGTTAAAGTGGCCACGCTGTGAACGGCATATCTGAGCGGCTGATAGGAAACGCACAGGAATTGAACATGTTCTAATTTCTAATTGATTTCTGAGCGGCATAGAATAAATATGACAAAAGCGAATAGATATAAAAATATAAAATTTAAAGAATATTAAAATATAAAAAAATTTAAAATTATAAAAACATTAAAATATAAAAATAATATTTGTATATATATAAACATAAAAATATAAAAATTTAAAAATGTACACATATAAATACAAAAAAATATAAACAAAAGATTAAAAAAATATCATTATTTAAATCAATAAAAATAAAAAATAAAGAAATTTATAAAAATGTAAATATATAAAAATTAAAAAATATAAGAGTATAAAAATATAAAACTATTAAAATATAAAAATGTAAATAAATATTAAAAATATATATGAAAAAATAAAAATATTATAATATAAAAATATAAAACAAATAAAAATATAAGGATATAAAAACATAAAAATCTCAATAACATAAAAATAAAAATATAAAAAATAATAATATAAAAATAAAAGAACGTAAAAATATAAAAATTATAAAAATTCAAAAAATTTAAAATTATAAAAATATTTATATATAAAAATACAAAAATATAAAAATATAAAAACATTAAAACATAAAAATATAAAAGAATAAAAATATAAAAATTTAAGAATATAAAAATATGACAATTTTAATACATAAATATATAAAAATATAAATAAATAATTATTTAAATATGTAAAAGTATAAAAATATTAAAATTTAAAAACATAAAAGTTAAAAAATATAAAAATAAAATAACACCCCACCTCACCTCCTCCATTCTCTGGCTGTACATGTATTTTTTATTTTGAACCTAACAAAATTAGTGGGTGTATCCCACCCCTAATAGTGCATATGCTAAAAAATTAAAAAGGGCTGTTTTGAGTTACAGTGCATTTATCACATCCCACTAAGCGACAAAAAAGGTCAAAAAGAAAGAGATAAGCTATCGTTTGAGCAAAAATAAAATAAAAAAATGGGTGCAAATTTTGTAATATTTATATTGTGAGTCAAGGTGTATTTAATAAGGTGTTCGCACTAGAACAACAACTAAAAACTTAAAAACAACAAAAACATGTACATTGTTTTTGCAAAGAGTCCCGAACTGTCAAATTGAGTTGACAGAAGTCGAACAAAAAGTAAACAAATCGAACTAAGCGCAAGAAAATTTGACAATCTAGGTCCAATTCGAACGAAAAAAATCAGCTGTCTAGTGCGATCACCTTATTAAATACGCCTTATTGTGAGTATTACAGTATTGAGGGTGAGCAATTTTAGTTAGGTATGTTTCATACCGTCGCACAGTGGTCCATTTGCCTGAATTAGCGTAACGAAATTAATAACATACAAAATAATAAAATTTGCGTCAAAAGGAAAATTTTTCTAGAATAAAACAAAAAGGAATTAAATGAAAAAAATTAATTTTTTCACCAAATTTGTTTTAACTTTGAAATTTTTTCTTAAAATTTCTTTTAATTAAAATTGTTTTTCTTTAAAAAATTTTTTTTTGATTTTTTTAATTTAATTTGACGTATTAAATTATATTAATAAATTATTTCGAGGCAACACCACTCTGACTCGGGCTGCCTTACTAAAAAAAGGTTGCAATTGCAGACCGACATGATTGCAACATAGTGAGCAAATGCAACTGAAAGCAGCAAATATTGGGCATTTCATAAAGTATCCGAAATATATTAACATAAAAGAACAGTCTCTTCACCAGCCGATACCGGCTAACTAAGTTCTACTCTACAGAAGTTAAAATTCGGTCACAAAAAGGGTTAAACAAAAGTGTTGATTTCTACCACAATTTTCTAGCATCCCGTATATTGCACAGGCTACGATACACTTTTTTTGTAAACTCCATAAAATATTTACCAATATGAGTTTTCCCAATTTTTTTAGCACAATCTGCACAATTGTAAAAACGCGCTAAAACGTTTTTGTTGCAGCTGTTTTGACATTTGTTGTGTTTGAAAGCCTACAGTTAATTAATTATAGCACATTTGTAAATTTGGAAGTTATCGGTTTGCTAAACGAACAGTTAGTTATCGTCGGGAAATAAAATTTTGGTAGATTTCGAATGTCGAAAATTTTAATTTCGTTACGCTAGATCAGGGAAATGGACCACTGTGCGTCGGAAAGAATAATTTGTCTAGTTTCTCAGTGTTTTATTTCTAAATTTTTAGCAAAAAATTCAAAAAGCGTTGTTTTAAATTACAAAACATTTATTTTGATAGATATTCCACTCTCATACCATTAAGCGACCAAATAACTCTTAAAGGAAAATACACAAGCTTGCTTTTGAGCAAAAAAAAAAAAAATGGGTTGACAAAAATAAAAAAAGTTTTTGATCTTAAAAAAAAATTAGTGAAATTTTTTTTTAATATTTTTTTTTTCAAAAGATTAGAGATATAGCTGCCTAAACTGTTTAGGACAAATTATTATAAAAACAATACGTTGCTGCGCCGACCAAAACAAAAACAGAAGAGCCAAAAAACCTGTTTATTTATCGTATCGTACCAAATGGTACAATTTATTGTAACAAAACTTACGTTTTTCTATAAAAAGGTAATATTTATTGTAAGAAATATTATAATTTATTGTATTAAAACGTTCTTTTACTGTACGAACGAGTATAATTTATTGTAATTTTCATATGCAGTAAAGTACATTTACTGTACCAAAAAGTATTTTGGATGTAAAACTGTTATTTTGATTGCGGATGTCTTACTTGTAAGTAAGGCTATACTGCGGTCTTTATTGGAAGGAAAATACACAAGCTTGCTTTTGAGCAAAAAAAAAAATGGGTTGACAAAAATAAAAAAAGTTTTTGATCTTAAAAAAAAATTAGTGAAATTTTTTTTAATATTTTTTTTTTTCAAAAGATTAGAGATATAGCTGCCTAAACTGTTTAGGACAAATTAGTATAAAAACAATACGTTGCTGCGCCGACCAAAACAAAAACAGAAGAGCCAAAAAACCTGTTTATTTATCGTATCGTACCAAATGGTACAATTTATTGTAACAAAACTTACGTTTTTGTATAAAAAGGTAATATATATTGTACGAAATATTATAATTTATTGTATTAAAACGTTCTTTTACTGTACGAACGAGTATAATTTATTGTAATTTTCATATGCAGTAAAGTACATTTACTGTACCAAAAAGTATTTTGGATGTAAAACTGTTATTTTGATTGCGGATGTCTTACTTGTAAGTAAGGCTATACTGCGGTCTTTATTGTCTTAAAGAAAGTACATTCGTACAGTGCTCTAGTGGCAACTCTTACTCATAGCACCAAATACCCTTAACACTTTTTTTTGTAAATGTGGAAGAGTAATAATTTTGTTTCTATGACGATCGAATACCTCCTCATCTCATCACACAACACTAACCATTAAATACAACACTGTCCGGCAAACGAAATACAACAACAATTCAGTAGAATGCATATATTTAACGAAACCCGCCCAGCAAATGTAGTAGTCGGAGAAGCACTTACTACGTGTAACGAGTGAAAGAATTTTGTGCATTTTTTTGAAGCGATTATAAGGTGAAAAAATTGCTTGTAAATGGCAAAAACTAAAAGAAAACTGCAATAAAAATCAGTGCATTTTGGGGAAACAAATAAATATAAGATTTTAACAAAGTCGTGTGTGGTTAACTCTAACAGCAGACACGGGCAAGGCACAAAAAAACTTCAACTTTGAGTCATCATCAGCAGCAAGCAAACAAAAGCGGCGGCTACCCAAGCATTGACATAAGATTAAGAAATAGAGAACAAAAAAGGAAATAACTACAACGGTGTGCTAGGAAATACAAAAAGTTAAATATCAATTTATAAAATAAATTGGCAGAGTGTTTAAATAATTAAATAAAAATGCTGAAAATTTGAAAGAAAATGTAATGATTTAGAAGAACGGCTGTTTTTTACACTCGCAACACACGCACGCACACACACACACTTAACGAAGATTTGCGTGCCGCGACATACAAAGCCCGAAAGAAAACAGATTGACAAAAAAAACACGAAAAAATTTGCAGTACTACTCTGAGCAATTGTCTATTCTGTTGCTTGTGTTGTTGTTTTCTTCGTTTTGAGCTTATGTGTGTGTGTGTGCTGTGTTTTGTTGCTGTAGTAGAGTGCGGCGGCCTTGCCTTGCTTGCTCAAATTCGAACAAAAATACTCATGCTTAAAGTTTTGCTCACTCAGTCTTAAAAGTGCAGGGTGACAAGTTGGTCGCTCAATTGGATATACGGAATTTTGTTTGATTTCTTTAAGAAAAAAAAACAATTTTTATTAATTTTGTGTTTGTAAAGGCAAGAGCAAATATTAAAGTTTTCTAAAAAAAAATGTTAAATGCAAAAAACAACGAAAAAATACCTTACTAAACAAACATGTAATTTAAAAAATTATACGGATTTGGCTTTGAGTGTTTTCTACTATGAAAATGTGCTGGAATAAGAGAAGAGAAAAAATCCAATAAGAAAATTGTGTTGACATTGATGGAAAAGAAGCAAACGAAAAGATAACAAAGAAAAATTGCCTTATAAATTAAGATTGTCTCAAATCTGCAAACTTTTGTGTTTCAACTTTATTTGTTAATAATTTTTGCTTGCGTTTGATGTTTTTTTTGTTGGTATTATTTTGCCGACTGCGGCAAAATCGAAAGAAAATGTCAGTTGTTCGCAATGCTGCTACTGCTGCCGTTGTTCTTAAAACCCTATGGAGCAAAAGAGTAAAGTGCGTTGGCTCATTGCTCTCTCGCTCTTTCTCCTTTGCCCTTTGTGATGATGATAATGATGTGAGCGGTGGTGGCGTTGCCAATCTAACTTTTTCCAGTGATGATTTTTGAAAACTCTTTAAACGGGTACTTTTGAGCTGTCACTGCATATAATAATGCCAAACTCTTTTCTTATCCCTTCTTTCTTTTTAACTTTATCTTCTTTTTTGTTTATGGTTAACTTCAGCAGAGTTTAGATTAGACAACGATTTTTTTACATACCCAAAAATACATTATTTTTTTACGTTACAATTATTTAAAACATATTCAAAAAAAAAAACGAAGAAAATAGCAAAAAAAACCCAAAATCAAAGTGTTTTAATTTTTGTTGTAAAAGTGAGTGAGTGTCTTACGAAAAAATAAAAGCTAAAGAGGAATTCAACATCTCAACGAAATCCATCTTCCCTCTCAACAAGAAAAGTTTTGCATCTTTTGGATAGAATAAAAAGTGCTTTTAAACTAAAATCCCCCCCGCCAAAACAAAAGCAAAAAAAAATCTGTGTGTTAAAATTTTATAATAACTACTACGAATTGTGAAAACTAAATAAAACAAAAAACATCATCGTCATGGCTGAAGAAATCGATCGCAACGATCCCGAATTGAAATATCTTTCGGTGGAACGTAATCAATTCAACGATCCGGCCACTCAGGCGGAATGGACACAAAAACGTTTGGTGTGGGTGCCACATGAAAATCAGGTCAGTAACAAATTTGTATTTTACTAAAAAATAGGAAGAAAACTAAAATGTATCGATATTATAATATTTGCCATTTTTACACACACACACACGCGGCTGTGTTATGAGGATTTGTGTTGTTTATCTCGTTTATTTTAATCCCCTCCCTACTTTTGTTGCATTTTCTCTTCTATACGTCCTGTGGGTTTAAATTCTTTATCGCTGTCTTTCTTGTTGTTACCTGGTTCATAACTTCTTGTGGATATTCCCAATTGTTTGGCCGTGTGCGTATGTGTGCACGCGCCTCTATGTGTGTTCGCTAAGTTAGTGTTGTCTGTTATGTTTAAAAAAAAAAAAAATCTGAAAAAATTGTTATTTTTGTTTCTTCATTTCAAGATAACCGGTTTCTTCTTATGTTGATTTTTCGTTAGTTTTTAACTTTCTTTGAAACGGTTTTGCTGCGGCCAAATGCCGACATACGCGAGTGTGACTCAATACTCTGGCCCAACCAATACCATCAACACGAACACTATAACCACGACCACAGCGACCATCATCAGAAGCTACCAAAAACTTTTGGGTTTCATTCTCTGACAAAGAAATCTTCTCAGAAAACTTGTTGTCTGATTAGTTGCTGTTGTTGTTGTTGTGGTTGGTATCTTTAATCGGCCAATGACTAATCAATGAATATGCTTCTTTTATAGGGGATCAGTATAGATAGAAGAAATATTTCAACTTTTTCCATATAAAGATTTCTTTTTTTTTTTCGGTCGATGAGAGGGCTGGATGCCCGATTTTTATATTAGTAATGAAGAAAGTAGGCATCTTTGACTAATTGTACAAATATCTATTGGTGAATCATGTATCAATGGGTTGACCGGTCTTTATTTTTGTAAATTATTTTGTATATTTCATTAAAGATTTTATAAAAGGATACCACTTGCCGTTGTTCTAAGTGTTGACTTTGAAGTTATCTTCGACAATTGTTCAAATATCTATGGTGTATCATGGATCTTGCACGTTTTTTTGTTAATGTATACTTCGATAATATATTGGCATATCTTCATAAAACAAATTTAGACAAACTGGAAAGGAGAAATAAATTAGAAAAAATTATCTCATTAAAAAAAATCATGAAAAAATTTTTAATAATTTTTTCGCCTTTTCTGGTTGCTCGAAATTTGTTTCATGGAGATATACAAAGGTGTTGGCAAAAAAAAACTCTACAAAAAAGTCGTAAATTGAAAGTGAGTTTTATTTTGAGCGAAAAAAAAATAAAAAGCAAAAATAATCATTATTTTTGAGTTTAATTTTTTCCTTTAAAATAATGATTATGGGACGATATTTTTGATATTACTCAAAATTTACAATTATCATTGAAGAATATACATAAATCTCAAACATAATTATTATTATGTAATTTTATAATATAACTTATAATGATAATGGTCCTTGCTAAATAGACCTCAACATTTTCGAAAAATGGTAATAGCAGGGTCATAACTTTTCCTATTTTATCTTAAGGCACTTGCACCAAAAACGGGCCTAAATAGGAAACATATTATACACTTCATTTTAATAAAAAATCGGTCAATAGATGCATACAAAGGTCGACTGATATGGACCAATGAAAAAAATTTTACTTTTTTTTTTATTAAAATCTTTTTTTTTTCCCAAACTTTGAACTTATTAAATATCAAACGCTCTGCATTCCTCACTTATATGTTTTAGATTACTTTGACGTTCTCTTATATTTCCTTTTCTTTTCATTTATTACAATCATTGCCTTTAAAAATTTTGTTTGGCTTTAGGTGAAGTTTCGACTTTGTAAATTTTATAATAAGAATTTTGTGAATTAATAAAAAAATTAAAAATTTTCGGTCACAACCGTCACAGCAAAAATTAAAAAAAAAACATATATTAAAATCCTTACTTTATATATTAAACCCTAGATACTTTCCAATAATAACAAAGTAAAAGCAATTGCTAATATAGAGAAAATTTGTATCCATCAATTTTAATATTCGAGTGTTTTATTAAGAAAATATTTGGTCACACCCGTCACACACTAAAGTGCATATTCTTAATGGGTGTCAGTGTAGACAGGGGAAAAAAACTGAAAATCTAACTATAAGCTTATTGAGAAAGTATAAAATTGATAGCTCTGAATCAGCTACTTTGATCAGCTGTGATAACATATATTCAATTATTAATTTATTTATATATCACATAATAATACCTTAGCCTTCAAGGCCAAATAAATGTATTACAAAGCACGTTATACCTAAATAGATCAAGGGTTTTTTCTTAGTTCGTCAAAAAGATTTATTGCTATTAAGCAACTTTTCAAAGATGTCCCTCTCAATATGTGAATTTGCATCTATCATTTAAGGCTTAAACACATATTCGAAAAATGTATAGCAATCAAAGAGCGGACGACCTCCCTGCGTTGAACTGAAGCACAAATTTAACTAAATTTTATCAGTATTCTGTATTGTGATGCCTATTGAAGTGCTGCTAACGAATAAGTACTTAAATGTCTTATAATTTTCTTATAGGTTTGAATTTACATTGATTGTATGTATTAATAATGTCTATAAAGTATAATTTTTTATTTTTCGAGTTGCACCTGTCTCATTTTCCATAAGAAATCCTTAAGTATCAATAATCCCCCTTATTACGTATGTCGTAGTCGCCAACATTCGACTGTTTTTTTATTTGAATAAAATTTGTAATACTTAACAGAAATGTTTAGTGTTGCGAATTTTTCATCATCTAATGAAGAAGAACATGATACGAGCAAGGACAATCGTATTTCAGTCTCACAAACAGCATCTGCGATGCCATATTTTAAAAACGACAAAAATTCGACGTGACTACGACATATAAAATAACTTATTTCTGCAAGTTTTAAAACGTTTTAATCGCTTACATTCTTGGGAATCGCAGACTTTTTTTAATAATATATTTTCTATTTTTGAATAGTACCGAATAATGTGAGTATCGTGGTCACATCCGTCACAATGGAATTACCCCTTGTTAGGTCTGCTTTGATCCAAAATGCCAGTTATTAGACCTGATTATATATACAATAATACAATAGGATTACAACTTACATTTCATTTATTTAGATCCAACTTGTACTTAACTTAGTACCTAATATCCCTTTACACCACATGAATGAGGTATGGGATAACTTCTCGCATTGTTGAGAATTGAAACGCCGCTTCTATTTAAAAATTTACAACTAACGGCACCTACTTGTTTATCGACCAATGCGAACGTCACAGTTTGAGAAGCTTTTTACTAGACATGCCAAATGACTACACTTATACTGCGAAGTTGCTATCGGCAACATTGAGGAGGCCGGAAATGAAAGAAAATGTAGGCGACTAGAGGCGGGAATCGAACCCGGGATCACCCGAATGGTAATCGCGTGTTCTAACCATCAGGCCACGACCACTCTGTCTTGTACATTTGTATCAAATTAGATCCAATTAGAGCTAGTGCATAAGGTCACCTTATAAATTAATCTTATCTTATGGATAATATATGATATGATGTAATCATGCCTTAGTCTAATCTAATCTAATTAGATTGATATAAAATAGGACTGTCTTTTTTGATCCAATCAGATACAGCCATTTTCGGATTACTAAGATCAATCAATAATATTTTGAACAATTATCAACATCAAAATAATTGTGACCCTATAAGGAAATCTTTACAATCTTCCGTCTCTTGTATAAATATTGATAGTAGTGTCGGAAATTCAAAGCAGATCAATCTCAAGATGGTTCCGTAATATAGACATCATGTCACGGTCAGTCTCAAGAAGCTTTCCAATCAAAGGGGTGATTTTTAAACACATCAGCCAAAATCTCTATCTTTGTTTAACTTTTCTCCAATTCACAAGTTTATTTTTTAGATTCTATAAAACTCCTTAAAATGGTATTTATGAAGAAATAGCTATTGCTTATAAATAGGGGAAGGGATTGTTTGCATTAAAAAATTCAAAATATGCGCATATAAAATGCACCTACAGTACAAAAGTATGCACTAAAAATATGCAAATAAAAGATTCTTTAACATTTAATTATAAACAAAATTTTCAAAAAAAGCTAAAAACAATCAATTTTTATATGTATGTAGTTTTTATAAAAGTTGTTTTTGTCTTATGTCTACGACATTGAGCAATCTTTTTTTTTTGCCAGGCACCACTACCTTTCATGTAAAATTCCTACAATAAAATTTGCCTTGAATCTCTCTTTCGCCTGTAAAATACTATACCATGAGTGATAGAACTATTAAGGATCTGTACGATTATGTAAAATATGAATCTATTGTTCTGACCTTTTTTCCTTTAAATATGTACAACGGTCGAGTTCGAAACCGTGCTACTGCCCATATAGTGTATCAAATTAATGGTCGACTTTTACCAAAAGATGTTACATAAAATGTTAAAGACTTTTAACTTTTTGAAAAAGCAAAAATATGCCGAAAAACATAAATTTCTTGCAAATTTGCTAAAATATGCACATATATATGCAAAAACACGTATTTTTTTAAACGAAAATTTTAAAGGAAATTTTATGATTCGTATAAATAACTTAACCGTTTCCATTCTGGGATATCCAGTAAAAACATGCATTTGCATAAGATATCTTATAAATATCACAATTATAAATATCACACACCAATGCCTTTATCCAATGGGAAGCGTTCCAATAAAGTTTTATAATATTCACCGAAGACAAAGACAAATAAACTTTGGTATTCTTTTCTGTAAAGCTGTCTTTCGGAAAACACTAATTTTTTTTAACCAAAAATTATCTCATCAGTACTGGAAAGATTGTGGTCCAAAGATGAAAAATTTTCCTAGAATTTTCTACTATACAATCACTGGTGAACATTCGCAAACGAATCGTACTAACACACACACATTTGAAAATGATAACATTATCGAATCGCTGGTGAACATTTGTTAACGTATCGTAATAGCGATTCTTTTACCAAACGTTTAAGCGATACAAATTTGATTATTTCACTTGTTTCATTTAAATAAGTAACTGGAAAATTCATAACAATTTTTGGGTTAATTTTTGGCATGCAGGGCAAAAGTTTTTTAAAATTAAATCTGGGAATCAATGATATGCAATACAGGTCTTCTATAAATTTAATTTTAAAAACTTTAACTACGTGTAACAACAAATGAATACAAAAAGTTTGATCTATTTCAAAACCATTACAAGTTTAAGTATATACATAATTGGGCGTGTGTTTGGAGTAAAATTGGTTTTAATCAAGTAGTCTCTGAAAATGATATCTTATTTTACATAAATGTTTTTTATTCTCTAAACCAAATTTTGTCGTACACAGATACAAAAAACCTAAATAAAATAAAATAAAATAAAATAGTTTGAAGAAAACTCTTCAATACCTCAGAACAATATATACAGCCATGTTCTGGAAAACAATTCGGTTTAAAAACAGAGCAAAAACGGTAAAACGGTTATACTTTTTAATACATTTCTATCGATTTTGAGCTGTTTTCAATCCGAATTGTTTTTCAGAACATGGGTGATAATGTTAATAATAATAAGGACGATTTTAAAATTCTGCAATTCGTAAAGAATCGCTTTTTCGATTCGTAAAAGAATCGCCTTTTCAATTCGTAAAAGAAACGCTTTTACCATTCGAGAACGAAGGACGATTACCTCTGCCTCGCGGTATAACGCCCAAATCGTAGGCGAGTATCGTTCTCGAATTAAATGCGAATGATGTATGATTCGAAAATGATATCATTATCGAGTCAGATGGTTTGTTGGGTATATATAATTTTTAAAACATATTTGTTGCTCATTCTCAATATGCGAAACAATAAATGCATTATTTGTTTCATATACATTGCCTTCCTGAGTTATGAATATCATACTTTATCCCAATCAATCCCTGAGTTCGCGCTGCCTCATAAAACTGTTGGTTCTTCTTTTAAAATTCTGTTTAAATTATTTTCTCCTCCATGTTCCTTATCTTTTGCTGCCTTTTCATTTCATTTCGACATAAATCGAAACTGATTCATATAAATATCAACCCAGAAAGGTTATAAATTATTAAGTGTTTACCCATTTTTTTTTTATTTCCATTTTTTATAGTTGTATGTAGTTATTTTTGTTCACCAAATGTTTATCTTTCAATTTCCAAGTATTAACATTCGATTGTTTTTGTCTTTCGATGGCGTTGGGAAGGGGGGCGATGACTCACTCGCACGCATTCGATTTGGGTAATTGAAAATTCGATTGAGCGCGCTGCAGTTTTTTTGTTGTTGTTTAACACTTATGTATAAGAGACGTCATTGTCGACATACTTGGTAGTGCATTAATGTATTATTAATAAATTATAATAGCATTTTTATATTGATATTAAATATTTTTTTGAATAATGTCATTGAACTGCTATTTGCTTAAAATGTTAAGAATACTTATGGAATAAATTAGCAGAGGATGACAATTTAGCAGAGGATCTTTGTTCACAAACAGAAATATGCTGCATCTAAAATATAATTGAGTATGTCCTACATATTGTTGTACAACTGCCGATGCTGTACATGACGTTTAAGTTTTTAGACAATGCAATTAATCTTTAAAAAAACCTCAGAATTATCTTAATTTTGATACCAACAATTAAAACTTTTCTGATCGTTTAGCCAATTTGTTATATCATAAGATACACTATCACAAATTGAATTTGATTTTAATTAATTTTCTATGTAATACCAATGAGTAATATTTGTTGGCCTCTTTTTGTTGAAGTAATTTTTCGTAATAAAATTCCATTTGATATTACTTGATTACAATGTTGAAAGCTGTATGAACATTATTAATAATATTACATATAGTACTACCATCATCAACTACAACAACAACATCATTATCATCATCATCATTAGGGATCTCATTAGTGGCGTTCTGAGATTCCTTTTGCCAGAGGTGTGGTGTTGTGTCTGTCGTTGTCGTCGTCATAATCGTCTTTGTGCTAATTCGACGAGTATTCATCAGCATTCAATACTTGTTGGTATTCTTGAGGAGTATGAGCTCCGTTTTTTTGTTGCTGTTGTTGTTATTGTTATTATTGTCAGTTTCTGTTTTTATTATTTGTTCTTTTTTTTTGTGGGTTAATGAACTTCTTTCTCTTGCTTCCCTTTGCCTCTTCAACTGGTGGCATATTTGTAGTGTGTGTGTAGCCTAAAGAATGTGAGATTTTACTTTTGTATTGCAAATTTGTTGGTTTTTTTATTTTTTATTTTGGAGAGTATATAACGATAAAGAAATGGGTTACTGCTGTTGGATGGTTAGTAAATAAGAAGAAAAGAGAAATAGAGAAAAATTGGCATACCGTTACAAATTATACAAAGTTTTTCTTATAACATATGTATTATGTCATTATGATGTTATGGTAACTACACATTTGAACTCGGTTAAAGGATTTCATATTTGAACTATTTAAATGCTTGTACGGCCCTGGTTATAGTCAGCTATGATGAAGCATTCAAGCGGTTATATATACCTAGGAGGACCTGTTACAATTTATAGAAAAATATTTTTTATATTTTTATATCATATATTTTTTAACATTATATATTTTTTTATATTTTATATTTTTTTTTTTTAATTTTTTTTTTTTTATTTCTTAAAACGCATGTTTTTTTTTTAATAATCTCTTCATTTTAAAAAATTTTTTTTACAAAATTTGTCTGGGTCTCGTAATGTTTACCATTATTGCTTTAAATTCTGATATTTTTTTATAGTCTTATTTTTTTTAATTGCCATTTTTTCCTTCATCTATCAATGATGCAAGCACATATGACGAAAAAAAAATTAATTTTAATTAAAGGCTATAAAAAATGTAACGACTCTGTTTTTTTGTTTTTTTTTTATTATGAATTGCTGATAGGGCCCTTCTAACAATTGCGCCGTCAATATCTTGAGACATACATGTGTCTTTGCTTCCAAAAGAATTTCAACAAACATTTGTTAAGTGCTGGCACAGCCAAGATTTTGTATTCATGTAATGTGTGATAGATTTTTGCCCAAACTCATAAAATTCTAGTTAAAAATCAATCAAGATTGGCGGCATTGTGGCAGTGCGGCAATGGTGGTGGTGGTGGTGGTGGTAGTAGTAGTGACAAAATAATGTTTGTATGTATGTTTGTGCGGAAGCATGACTGGTTGCCTAGACACAGTGTCTTTAAATAAAAAAGTTCTTTTGCATGTTAAAATATTACGAAAATAGAGAGATTTATTTATACTTTTTAAGCGATATTTATTTAATTTTCTAATACATTACATGTTTAGATTTTTCTCTTACTATGATGTATTCTTCTATACTTAATTGGCTTCTACTGTTGCAGTGACTAACCAATTTGAACAATTTGAGATCTCTTTTTTATTTAAAAAAAAAATAAGAAAAATATAAATATAATAAAAATATGAAGTAAATTAAAAATAAAATGAAAATATGAAATCTATTATATTCTACACAATTAAAAAAAAAAATAATAAAAATTAACATACAAAAAATAGAAAAAGAAAAAACATATAAAATAAAATATAAAAAAATTACAAAACAAAATAAAAATTAAAAAATATTAAATTAAGACATTCAAAATATAAAAAATTCAATAAAATACATAAGGAATAGTATAAAACAAAAAAAAATTAAATAAATAGGAAAAAGAAATAATATAAAAAATAATAAAAATAAAATAAATATATATATATATATAAAAAATAAAAAAATTATGAATAGATTAATATAATTTTAAAAATTATAAATTTTTTTTAATTTTTTTGTTTTAAAAATGAACAATAAAGTTAAATTAAAATGAAAACAATAAAATAAAAAAAAAATTAAAAAAAAGTAAAAAATTATCTCTAAACCAAAAAAAAAAAAAAAATTAATCAAAGCTAAATTTTACATAAAGTCAATATATTAAAAAGTTTAATAAAAATACGGATGAAATAACATAAGATGTTTAATAAAAATACAAATGGAATAATATAAAATAAAATAAAAAAGTAAAAATATAAAAAACAGTATATAAAAATACACAGTGCAACAGTGAAAAAAACACCCGAACGAGACTATATAGGTTCGATAGTACAACCGGAGCTGAGTAAAACCCTAGCTCAGTTTGGATAGATTAGCTACCAAATTTTTTTTTTGGCCCCCTAAACTTTTTGAAATCGTTAGACCCCTTGAAAAAAGGTGACATCAATTGTTGGCTAACAGTTTCTACAGTTTTTAATCTAGCTCCTTCTCTTCTTCAACAAAGTTTCGCCTAATAGTCCGCTTAAGAAACTGATATAATAAAATTTCTCAAAAAAATTAGACTTCCCTCGTTTATTTTCAAAAAACTTCGATAAAATTTTTAATTTTTTCACTTTTTTTAATATAAGTCGTAGGGAATCCAGATTTTTTGCATACTCTATTCAGTGAAATTGTAGTTTAGGTAACACCTAATAACTTTTCTGAACAAACCTATGCAATCTGAACAAGTCTAGGGATATTAAATAGCTCTCAAAACACACTATCTACTTTAAACAAATCAGTTTTTTAGGAGTTTTGGGCCATTGTGCAATGTTTTTACTTGCTATCTTTACCAAAAACGTACTTATTGTAGAACTGAATAACTTCTGTAAACAACCAATATGATCGGAATACTCCACCCCCTTAATTGTTCACAAAGAGCATTAGGGTGTTCCTTATATGGCATTTTTTCGAATTTCGTTAAAAATATGTATTAATCGCGATGTTGGTCATCTGTCTTCACCTTACGTTTCTTTTTGCCAATATTAGGAATATATTGTGAGAAATTTTGTATCGATAGTTGGACATTAGGGTGTGCCGCAATGAGGTAAAAGTTCGAATTTGTTCTCAAATCAGTTTATTGCCTCTTAGTATTTTTCTTTTGTATACAGACTAAGGTGTAATAAGCCGTTCAATAGCTGAAGTGAAGACCTAGAATAGTATGTATTTACTTTTACCATATGTCTTATAGACCCCGAGATATTTGATATAGAAGTGGGGGTATTTTTAAAAAAATTATTAAAAATGTTGAAATTGAATTTCGATGTAGATTATTATGGGCAATTATATATTTCAACTTTTAAAGGTTAATCAAGTTAAAATCTATATGTTTAAAAAGTATATGTGTATATTATTACTATCTCTATAAATTTTCGAGATATCAGGGGCTTAAAAAGCATAGCAATGACTACTTAACTTTTGTTTCACCTGTATATCCATTGTGTATGCTTACAAATGTCACCAAAACCATTAATATCCAATGGTCTTTTGAGGGGATTTTTTATTTTTATCACATACAAATCGTTATTGGTAAGTATTCAATGGGTATTCAGATGGAACAAAAGTTCATTAGACATTGATATGCATACAGTCAAAAATTCCGGTTTTTAACGCCTGATATCTCGAGAATTGATAGAGATAGTGATAATACGCACATTTGCTTTTTAAACATATAGATTTTAACTTGATTAATTTTAAAAGTTGAAATATATAATTGCCCATAATAATCTACATCAAAATTCAATTTCAACATTTTTAATAATTTTTTTAAAAATACCCCCACTTCTATATCAAATATCTCGGCGTCTATAAGAGATATGGTAAAAGCAAACACATATTATTTTAGGTCTTTATTTCAGCTATTGAACGGCTTGTTACTACTTAGTCTATATACGAAAGAATAATACTCAGCGGCAATAAACTGATTTGAGAACAAATTCATACTTTAACCTCATTGCGGCACACCCTAATGTCCAACTATCGATACAAAATTTCTCACAATATATTCCTAATATTGGCAAAAAGAAACGTAAGGTGAAGACAGATGACCAACATCGCGATTAATACATATTTTTAACGAAATTCGAAAAAATGCCATATAAGGAACACCCTAATGCTCTTTGTGAACAATTAAGGGGGTGGAGTATTCCGATCATATTGGTTGTTTACAGAAGTTATTCAGTTCTACAATAAGTACGTTTTTGGTAAAGATAGCAAGTAAAAACATTGCACAATGGCCCAAAACTCCTTAAAAAACTGATTTGTTTAAAGTAGATAGTGTGTTTTGAGAGCTATTTAATATCCCTAGACTTGTTCAGATTGCATAGGTTTGTTCAGAAAAGTTATTCGGTGTTACCTAAACTACAATTTCACTGAATAGAGTATGCAAAAAATCTGGATTCCCTACGACTTATATTAAAAAAAGTGAAAAAATTAAAATTTTTATCGAAGTTTTTTGAAAATAAACGAGGGAAGTCCAATTTTTTTGGGAAATTTTATTATATCAGTTTTTTAAGCGGACTATTAGCTAAAACTTTGTTGAAGAAGAGAAGGAGCTAGATTAAAAACTGTAGAAACTGTTAGCCAACAATTGATGTCACATTTTTTCAAGGGGTCCAAGGATTTCAAAAAATTTAGGGGGCCAAAAAAAATTTGGTAGCCAATCTAGCCAAACTGAGCTAGGGTTTTACCCAGCTCCGGTTGTACTATCGAACCTATATAGTCACGTTCGGGTGTTTTTCAAAAAGTTTGATTTTGTGTCATAGTGAAATAAAAGAAATAACATAAAATAAAATAAAAGAAAAATAAATATATAAAAAAAATAAATTAATATACAAAAATAAAGAAAATATAAATAAAGTTAGCTATAAAATGTAAAAATTAAACAACAATTAACAAAATAATAAAAATATAACAGATATTAAAATAATATAAGAAAATGAAAACGAAAAATTTTACTAAAATAAAAAAAACACAAATACATAAATATATGAAAATAAATATAATGAAATAAAAATTTTTTTTAATGTTATAAAAAAGTAACAAAAAGTTAAATTTAAGAAGAGCATTAAATAAAATATCTGAAATAATAAAAAATAACTAAAAAAGAAAAAAAAAATATAAAAAATGCAAATACAACTAAAAATAATGTTGAAAATTACATAAAATAAAATAAACCATTTAAACATAAAATATTAAAATAAAAAAATATTTAAATAAAAAAGAATTCATAAAATGCTAAAAAACAAACAAAAAAAGTTAAAAAATTAAAAAAAAATAACTGAAAAATAATACAAAAAATAATATAAAAAATAAAAAAAATAACATTAAAAAATAATAAAAAATAAAATAAATAAAGATGACATAACATAAATTAAAAATAATAATATTACAAAAATATAAAAAGTATATTACAAAAATAAAAAATAATAATAAAAATAAAAAATAAAATAATAAAAATATTAAAGAAATTGTACTAAAAATGTTAATTTCTCTTATATATTAATCTAAATATAATTCTAACCCTTTGCCCTATTCATACCATGGTGTACATAACAACAAATAATGATACAAAAATAATATTAAAAAATACATTAAATTATTTATATAAGTATTTTTCCAGCAGGTTGGACTTCATAGTAAAATATTTCTATATTTTTTACTTTTTTTTTGTAATCATATAGTGATTTGTTAAACTTTAACGAAACAAACTGTATATTAGGGTAATAACTTTTTTTGGACAACATTCTCCCCAGGGCTTTTCTAATGGCAAATATTGTATTAATGATAAAAAAAACTATTTCAGTTCAATATGCTAAAAAAAACCTTACGCACCGACAGCGATTTCTAAAATGCCTTTAATATAAATTTTTTTTTTAAATTTGTTTGATTCAAAACTTTAACGCGTTTGGTGCGTAACCTTTTTTAACGATAGCGAAAAACTAAAAACGCAGTTCTTAATATTTGTCCATGCCCTACATGATTTTGTCTGGGGAGATTTGATATTTGCAAAAAATGCAAAAAGTTATTACCCTACTGTATATGTCGTTAGAAAATTACCTCCTTCTAAATCTTCTGAGATGCTTAAAATCGTTTTCCCGCGTTCCGGGCTTATAAGTGCGTAAAGATTTAAAAAACCGCGTTTTTACCCATAACTCAGGATTTTGAATGTTTTAAGAAATTTGAAAAACAGATTCTTGTTGTGATCGTCAGCATCTATCAGTAAAACAGTGAAATTTCTCAGGTATTGTCTTTTTTGTTGCTCTGTGTTATCCACAGACTAATGTGTGTTCCGCAACGCACATTTAGATTGAAGTAGCATAAAAGCTAAAATTATTTTATATGTGAAGTTGTTTATAAGAACTCAATATATCTAAAAATTTACAAATTTTTATAGACACTACAAGTAGCTATAAACATACTCTTTAAAATATTTTAATTCTTTGAAAAATATAATAATATTACAAAAATTAAATTAAAAAAAAAATGTTTTCAAAAAATATTAAAATGGAATTTTTAGAAAATAATATTTAAGAAATTTTAATAAAAAAATAACATTAAAGAAATTGTAATAAAAAATTATGTCAAAGCAATTATAATAAAAAAATTATATTCCAAATTTTTATATTTTTGAGATGTTTATTTCTCTTATATGGTCAAAAGTACTGTGCTCACAAAATCCTTGTACTTAATGTCGTTATGTATGCTAGGAAATACCAATATAAAACCAATTAAAAAAAAAATAATTTTATGTATTTTTAAAAAATATTAAATTTCTAGAAAATAATGTTAAAGAAATTGTAATAAAAAAATAATAAAAATAAAATAAATAAAAAAAATAAAGAAATAGTATTAGAAAGCATAATATCCAAAATTATCTTTATTTTAAAAATCTAAATTTCTCTTATATAAAAACGTACTTCCACTTATTTGCACTCTTCAAAACACTGTGCTCCCTGTACTTAATGTTGTTATATATATATATCATAGTGTTGTTGTTTTTGTTCTTCACTTTATTTTGTTTTAAAAAGCCTACACTTTTCAACTTATTAGTTATTAATGGCCATACATGTAACAATTGTGCGCTGTTGTTCAATATTTATTCTGGCTCAAACGCCTAACGAAAGAAACATAACGACCGACCGAACGACCGACATGACAGAGGCTTGCGACGACGACGGACAGTAACAACTATAAAAGAGATACTGAACTCAGCACCTCATACATACAAACAAACATGTGTACGTTAACGTATAAGTACGTTTTGTACGTTAACGTATAAGTATGTTTTGTACGTTTATGTATGTATTAATAAAGGTATATGAATTGTAACTATTGTTGTATAGATTTTTCATATGCTTCTTAAACATATGAGCTACATATGTTTGTTCATAGACCAAGCTATACCCATCCGTCTGTCCGAAATACATATGTAGCTCATTCCTATACACTCGTTATGATTATTAATATGTACTATGTACTAGAAGAGGACAGAAGTCTTTTGTGCCATTACTGTGCATTATTTTTTATATATTTTTTTGTTGGTCTTTTTGCGTTTGCTTGTGTTTGTCTGTGGCGCTTTTAAGCCGCCAACCATTCAACCAACTAGGCAACAACCACAGCGCACCACATTTGTCACAGTTTCAAAATTTGAATGTTTGTACATTGTACTGGGTGGGGGTAGATGACAGTAAACACCAACCACCATCGTATTGGTATTAAGTGTGCTAGATTTCTATTTCTTTTTTTTTAAATAAGATAACGAAAATATTTACTAACGAAGAAAAAGAAATAGTTATGTAAACTTGGTTTTGCCTCTTAGTGGTCGGGCAAACAAATTTGTTTACATATTTGTTGGTGGATGAAGTCTTGGTCATCAATGGTTTTGAGAGTTTGTATTAGGTATAATTTTTCCCAAAATCTTTGGCTTAACAAATGTTTATTTTAGAATAGTTATAGTTTATGAAAATAATATATGATGTATGAACTAAATTTTTTCGAGTGTACAACCTGAATGCACTTTCATGATATACTTTGAGAAAATTTCATTTCATCCATCAAATATGAAACAGATGTTCTGTGACATAAAACAATAATGCTCTGTCGTTTGCTCGTTTGAAGGTTCAACGAAATTTGTCAGTATTTAATTACACCAACCTGAGCTCGCACTCCAACTTAACAAAAGGTTTAAATGTTGGTTAAAATGTCGGTGGTAACAGTAGAATTCGTAGGTGGATACGGATGAATAAAAAGTATATTATTTCCGTTAATTTGAAATGGAATATTTAAATAAGAGGCATACATACATATCTTATCTCAAGCACAGAAAGAGATGTTGGAAGTAGGGAGGGGAAGGGTAACGAACATGAAGCAAAATTTGAACTAGACTTAAAGTATATACCAAAAAAAATCTGCACTAAACAAAAACTTGTATGTAGTTCAAATTTTATTAAAACCCAATAAATTTTCAATGTATTATTTCATATAGGTTTACCAAATTAAACAGTTGTAAAATTAAACAACTATGTATTTATACAAAATCTATTGTGTTATATGAATTCACTCAAATTATCATACAAAGTCATGACAAAACAAAATGACCGTTACATATTCAAAATACATTTTAAAAAATTGCTTAAGAATTCTACATTATATTCAAAAGAATACATAACTTGCTTAACAAAAGATGAGCTAATCGGCTTTTATATGGTTTTGTTTTATGTATCTTCGTGTATCGTTCATTGATATATTGCCAGCTCTTCTTCAGAGCCGCTAATGTCTGGCCAACACAACATTGTATATTAAGTTGTATTACGATGTTATATGCATGTATCTATGTGTGTTTCTACATACAATACATACATACATACAGTCTGTTTCTTCTTTATTAATGTGCAAATTCGCACCAAGTTCATTATAAATATTTTTGTAAAACAAACTGAAAACACATGCAGAAAATTTAAATAAACAACAGCCGGGACTGGGACCGGCAAATGATCTTACCAGACAAATTGAGCGACTGACTGGCAGAAGAGAGAAAAACATATTGATTGAAATATTTCATTCGCTGTTTAAATAACAAAAAGGAAAGTAAACAATTGTGTGAATATTTACACAGAGTTGCATTTGTAGAGAGTGGAGGTGTTGGTGCACTTATAAGGTCATACGACAAGAATGCGAAGACAATGATTGAGAGAAAAAGGGAATTTGTTGCATTATAAGAGATGGTGGAAAGAAAATCTAAACTCTTTTGAACATTTAGTAGGCTTTGGGTCATTGGAAAGACAAATAATGGTTCAATATAACAAGATGTATGCCGCGTTTGCTCACAGAATCAAGCTAATGGTAAAATCACGATGCACTAGGTCAATATTTTCCATTCTGTAGCAGTGTGTTTTTAATGAAAAGGTGCATCATATAAATCATATATTTCATAAGTTGTACGTTAATAATATTTCAAGTATCTTTAAATAAATATCTCTGCGAACTTGATTCTTTTCAAAAAGCTTTTATATAAGATATATTGGTATATGTTTCATTTGTACATAAAAGAGACATAGTACATCAACAATTCCCTTAAGCAATATCTATTCCCTGATATATCTCTCCATGTCAAGTCTTTGTGGCTTTCGCATACATACATGATTATTTATTTCATATAGGTATTTCAAATATATTTTCCCACTCTCACCAACCTAACACATTGATTTCTCAGCTATTCTCTCTTCTTCTTATGTAATGGACATTTTCGCCTTTGGCCAAATTTCCATTAACTTTAAATAAAGTCATTTGCAAAAAAAACAAAACCAAATGGTAAAACAATTCTCCACGTAAACCAAGGCAACAATACAAACAAACAAACATTTGAAGTATGAAATACTTAACCCACAGTCCAAGCCCACATGCTCATCAATATTCCACATACATAGGAAGAGACTACAGCTATTAACTTTTACTTACCGCATACATCATCATCATGATCATCATCATGATTTGTATGCAAACCAATAGCACTTGAAGTTTTTTTTTTTTTTTTTTTTGTTTCAAGACATAAAATTGAACAAAAGTATTTTCTAATTTAATTTCAAACATGATTACTCTATTAAGTTGGAGCGAAAAGAAAAAAACCTATCAAAGACGACTTGTTGTTGATCGTTCCCATTGAACTGAAGTAGTGCGATGATGGTTTATGTTTTAAAAATAGGCTATTTGTGAAAATAAATAGAAATTGTAGTGAATAAATGACTATTTTTGGTTATATGTAGCGCATAACGCTCAAAATAAAGTGTTAGGTAATAAGAAATAAAGAAATGTAATATTTCAATGCAAAATTTTGCATTATTTTCAGGAAATTATTCCTTTGATAAATGTTACACATGGTACATGTTAAGAATTCAATTTATAACTGATTTGTTTATTACCAATAGGTTTTCTTTGGAATCAATTAATGCTGGAGCAGATGTGACGGAATTCCATCAAGTCTTATTACGTTTTACGTTTTCGTTGACATTTTTCTATGTGGAAAATACCGCTTTTTTTCTCTCCCTGTTTTTTTTACACCAGAGACACTAATGACATTTCTGGAAAATATGTATATATCTTTATTTGTATGCAGTATGTATAGTCTGTTGTCAAATGTTAACGCACGTCTGTTAACTAGACGTATATCAACAGTTAACACTGTCAGTGAATATTACGCTGTTCTATGGAAAAAGTAGCAAAGCGATTAATTTCCGGAATTTGACTGAAAGGAAAGGAAAATTTCGGTTTAATTCAATCAGCCAGAGAAGATTTCTTAATAGATTATATTTAAAATCGCAGATAGGCGACATTTGTGTACAAAAATTAGCAAACAATATAAAAATGTGGAAAAAAATTTAGAATGTTTGGGCGGAACATTTGAATTTATTTAAAATATATCGATAACCAAAAACAATTCTATGTAATTTTGTCCGATGGACAAATGCGTAAACAAGAGCTTATGTGGGTTATGTTGACGTGTGGTTTTCGTTCATGTCATTTTCGCACGGGTGTGTTTGGACTTCTCGAAGCTTTTAACACTTAAGGTTGTGATAATGAGTTGAGAAGGCACTGCAAAAGGTGCCGATGATGATAGTTTGGCAACTATCGAAATAGCTATCCGCTCTGCCAGCTGTCAACATAATACATTTCAAACAACTCTTGTAAAACAAAACTCTATTAGCGATAATAGAAATGTTCTTCAACCGAACAATAATAATATAAAAAATATTAAAAATTATGTTAAAAATACAAACAAAAAATAAAACGAAATTTAAAAATGATAACAGTTAAAAAATATTAATGAAATGGGACAACAAATAAGTACAAAATAGCAAAAAATTACAAATGACGTAAAAATAAAAAAATACCAAAAAATAATATCAAAAAATTTATTACATAAAAATAAATATAACAAAAAAATAAAATTACATAAACAAAAAAAAATATAAAAACAATAATAATAAATTAATTATTAATAAAAATTTTATAAAAACAATAATACAAAATTAGTTGTAACAAAATAATAATAAAATATTAATTGTAAAAATATTATTATTAAAAAATAATACTAAAAAATAATAATAAGAATAAAGTTATAACAAAAAATAGTAATAAAAGTAAAAAAATAATTTATATATAAAAAGAATTATTTATATATAAAAATTGTAATTATATATATATATAAAATTAGTAATTATTTATACATGAAGAAATAGCAGTTACTATGTACAAAAAAAAATAATTTACATACAAGATATTAAAAAATATACTAAAAATATTAAAAAAAAAAAAACAAATATATATTAAAAAATATTAAAAAAAAACAAAATTATGTTAAAAAATAATAATAAAAAAAAAAATAAAAAAAATTATAAAAAAATAGTAATAAAAAAACAATAATAAAAATATTAAAAAAAGATAATAAAAGAAAAAAATACAGAAAATACTAAAATAATAATAAAAAAATAAATAAAAATATTAATAAAAAATAATAATAAAAATAGCAATAAGAATTGTAAAAAATAATAAAAATACTAATAAAACAATGGTAAAGCAATAATTAAACAATAAATAAACAACAATAAAACAATAATAAGCAATAATTAAACAATAATAAACCAATAATAAAAAAATAATAAATTTATAGTAAAATAATAATAATAAGTAAAAATAAAAAATTTTAATAAAAAAATTAATAAGTAAAAGTAGTAAAAAATAATAAAATTATATTAAGTAAAAATAATAAAATTATAATAAGTAAAAATAATAAAATTATAATAAGTAAAAATAATAAAATTATAATAAGTAAAAATAATAAAATTTTAATAAGTAAAAATAATAAAATTATAATAAGTAAAAATAATAAAATTATAATAAGTAAAAATAATAAAATTATAATAAGTAAAAATAATAAAATTGTAATAAGTAAAAATAATAAAATTATAATAAGTAAAAATAATAAAATTATAATAAGTAAAAATAATAAAATTATAATAAGTAAAAATAATAAAATTATAATAAGTAAAAATAATAAAATTGTAATAAGTAAAAATAATAAAATTATAATAAGTAAAAATAATAAAATTATAATAAGTAAAAATGATAAAATTAAAATAAGTAAAAATAATAAAATTATAATAAGTAAAAATAATAAAATTATAATAAGTAAAAATAATAAAATTATAATAAGTAAAAATAATAAAATTATAATAAGTAAAAATAATAAAATTATAATAAGTTAAAATAATAAAATTATAATAAGTAAAAATAATAAAATTATAATAAGTAAAAATAATAAAATTATAATAAGTAAAAATAATAAAATTATGATTATTAAAAATAATAAAAATAATAAAAAATAATAAAAAATGATAAAAAATAATAAAAATTAATTAAAAATAATAAAAAATAATAATAAAAAAAAATAATAAAAAAAATAATAAAAAAATAAAATTATAGTAAAAACATAATAATAACTAAAAATAATAAAACTATAGTAAAAAAATAATAATAAGTAAAAATAATAAAAAATAAAAATTAAAAAATAAATATTAAAAAATTATAATAAAAAAAATATTAAAAAAAAATTTTACACTGTATTGTTTATTAGTTAGTAGTCGATCGTATTGTTTATATATCACAATTTTCGTTAGTGTATCAAATGATACATCAAATTCGGGAAACGATCAGAAAAAGTGTTTTTTATTGTTTGATATTTTTGGTCTAATTCAGTGTGTCACGCTCTAGGATGACGCGTTTCGAACTCCATGACGAGTTCATCTTCAGACCCTTTTGTGACCAACTGATGCACAATGGTACATCATCAACTGTATATACATATATCTAAAATTATGTCAAACATGAACATGCGAAGTAGATATCATCCGAAAATGTCCACCACCAATTTTAGTTTGAATTTGATCGTTAATATTAAAAAATGAAAATGGAGAATATTTTATCCCACGTTTCCCTTTTACCTTCAAAGCGCAAGCTTCTTTACAAGGTTTTGTTGATAAAGACAATAGTAATAATAAAAAAGATATTAAAAAAATTTAAAAAAAAAAAACAATAAAATAATTGTCTTGCGAAACTGTCTGATTTTTATGTGAAATGAACTACAGAATGCTAATATGACCGCTATTTTTTCTAATCACCCACTGATTTTTCTCAGTTTCAGGAGTTATTTTACATAATAATCGGAAAGAATGGTTTCGGGGCAGATTTTCATTCAGAACAGTGTAATCCAACAAAATTATACAGGAGTAAAAAAAAATTGTCCTCATCCAAATACGTCAATAGTTCTTACTTCTTATTTGGCAGCAGTAATACAAATTCATCTATCAGGAGTAGGCGCATATAGATCGTCACACCAAGCTTAGATAACAGCTCTTTCACGTGGTCCATATAACAAAGTTTTGGACGTCTCTCCTGCGCCTTACATTGAGTTTATAGCCCATTATTTCAAGACTTTCGGATTGTATATATACATAAACAGCAAACATTTCTTATAAACTTTGGCACAATTTCTAAGAAATGAATAATTTACAGATGTCATTTGACAACAAATTGGACATAGATCGAAGTTTTGAACGCTTAAAGAGGCAATGGTGATTGCTTGAGTCGACACGCGTTTTCCTTAGAAAAGAAAAGATGTAGTTTTTTTTATTTAAAAACTCAAAATATATTTCTCCTGCTGTTCTGGTCTTTCTTTTCATAGAATACGTAATAGACAACAATTATATGTGTAACATTTCTCATACACTTTGCCACATTTCCTATTACGGAGCCTGATTTCAAACAACACAGCTTCTTACATTTATGTTACTTCATTTCTTGTTTGATATTTCCCTAATTTGTTTTGATGTTAACATATTGTGTCAGTTTTTTTTTCTTGCAAGCATGTGCCTTTAGGGTTTCTTGAGTTTTTTTGTTGTTACATTTTTTTTTTTATTTTTTTGTTTTCTCGTTAATATCACTTTTTTCGCTTGCCAAGTGTACATAAATCTCTGAAATTGCTATCTTTATTTGCCATCTTTCCCTGCGCATACACACACGAGTCTGTCTGTCATGCGTCAATGTTAAACATTTGCTGTTACAGTTGCTGTCATCATGACCGGAGCGCCGCATGTGTATGTTTGTAAATGTATATGACGTTTAGTGATTTTGATTATCATAGTACTACTTTTCCTATCAGTCATCATAACAGTTGTTCTTAACCAGAATTGTTTTACATTAACTTAAAACTCGCAAAGAGTTTGAATTCTGTCTTCAAGTTGCAAGAAATATTATTAAAAAATAATAAAAAACATGACCTCGAGCTAAAATATTTAATAAGTTTTCATCAATTGATAACAAAAAAGATGAATAAAAATAACAATAATTGCAAAATTGTTAAAAGTATTTGAAAAAATCTTACACTACTCTTGCATTTGCATTTCAGAGCATTCCAACATTGAATTCTAATTGAAATTCTTGTAAAATCTATTAGTACCTTTTATCCCTCATCAATACCGTCTTGAAAGCCATTCATCCATCTATCTACCCATCCATGTAGCTTTTATGCATTTGTATTCAAAACCTGTGTTGGCCAGGCTGTTGGTTTCAGCCAACAACCAATTTGTATGCGGTTTTAAGTTATTTTTGACTTTTGCTTACAGTGTTGTTGTTGTTTGTTCTTCTCTTTGCGCTGTCTTTTCTACTTTGGGGTTTTTGGTTTAGTTATTATTATGTTTTATTGTTCATTTGTTGCTACTTAAATTTTTATGTATGTTTTTTTTTCTTTTTCGACTTTTTTTATGTTATCTTTTGCTCCACCACCACCGACAGTCATCATTTGTTCGGTTGTTGTGGATGAACCAAAAAAGGCAAAAATTATATTATAGGAAATGTTACCTCGCCCACATTTGTTGCTCCAATTTTGTTTAACTGGCGGAGATTTTTTTTCGCGTTTTTTTTTTTAATTTTTTTATTTTTGCTTTTTTGTTTTGTGGTCTTGCTGCTGCTGTGTTTTATGACTATTCGTTTACAATTATTGCAATTTTTCATTGATTATGTTATCGCTTTAGGCTCTTCCTATCTCGCTGACATTTGTCAGCGTTGTTGCAAAGTTAATTGATTTTGAATACTATGAAACATATTTGTCAGAAGGGGGAGAGGGAAGTAATGGAATGTTCGGAATATGAAAAAGATAATGACAAGTAGGATCTAAACAATAAAGACTATTATATAGAAAAATTATAAATACAAACTTATAATATAACACAGTACAACAGTTTTCAGCTTATTGATTTAGGACTCAATTCTGAGAACTGCACATGAAAGTAGACCTAAAAAGAAGAAGTTCTGCATCATTGGTTTCGTCAAGTTACATGCCATAAAAATTCAATATCGATTTGAAGTTAGTAAGTATTGTATAGGGGAATTTGTCACGTTTTAGGTTCTTTTGTTTAACATAACTCGAGAACTACTAGTCCGATTCAGCTGAAATAAATTTAAAAAAAATTAAGAATTACAGTTCCTTTAATCTTTAATCTTTTCATATAACGGTGTTTCCCTACATAAGCAACAGTTTCACTTTTCCATTCATCAAATGATTTTGTACTGGGTTCATGTTGTAGCAGTTACAATAAAACTGTTGTACTCCGTGGCGTATGATTTACGTGGAATATTACTAATGATAATCATACGCCACCATATAACAATATAACAAAAGAGCCTAAAACTTGAAAAATTTCCCTATACGTTAATTACTAACTTTAAATCGATATTAAAATATTATGGCATGTAAGTTGAAAAAACGAATGATACAGAACTTCTTCTTTTTAGTGCATCTTTCACGTGAAGTTCTCAGAATTGAGTCCCAAAATCATGTTTTATACTGTCTGTTATATAGAAAAATTGTGAATAAAAACTTGACATATAGTAAGGGTAGTATGTCATAGAGAAAAGTCAATGCAGTAATGCATTTTATATAGAAAATTTAATTAAAAGTCAGTTTTAATATAGGAGATCCTATCCCATAGAGAGATCTAGAGATCCCATATCTTCAATAGCAATAAACTAATGATAGTGTCGGTACACCAGTTCTTAGCTCCGACACCATCATAAACAATGTATGTTACTTTCCTTATATAAATGTTCATGATTTTTAACTAATTAGTCTTTAAACTGCTATATTTATTCAGTTCTAATTCTACGATTTTCCATCAAGTTTTCCTTTCCAACATTCCTACAGTAATTATATAGTTAACGACCAGAAAAAAACATTTTTTATATAAAGAAATTTGGATTACTTAGTCATAAATACATAATTGCAGCATTTATTTATCTTGTGTGTGTGTGTGTTATCTTCAGCTCATTAACCTGCATTGCACTTGAAATACCATCAGTGCAAATTTCAAATTCCAAAATTCCTACAAATAACTACAAGTAAATTAACAAAACCCCCAATGATCGTTTTAACTCTAGACAAGAATGGCTGGAAGACTTGGTCAGATCTATATGAAAGAAATCACGAACAAGTTTAATTTGTCTAGAACTGGTAGAGTAGGAGAAGCAAATTTATGATTTTATTACAATGACGCCAAAGACAACGACGACGATGATGATGACGACGATGAGTTGCTCTGGTTTTGTTTGTTTGTTTGTTCGTTGAAGATGTCTGTCTGTCTATCCGTCCGTCTGTCTTTTAATCTTGCTCCTCAAACCATTTGCCGGTGGCGGTGTTTCGTTCCTCCTCTATTTGTCTGTCTATGGTTGAGTGTTTTTTGAAGCTGCTTCAGATTTTCCATTTAAATGTTCGACTGCACTGAACAAACGAAAGAACGTACGTACGTACGAATGAATGAATGAATGAAAAAATGAGCGACAAGCGAGTGAATGAGTGAATGCATTTGCGCTTCGTAGTGCGGTTGTTTTTTCTAAAGTGTTCGTAGTAAGTAATTCATTCTTTAGCCGCGCATCTAGCAAAACCACTTTCATTCTTTAGGTGTTTCTGTTGTGCCTGCAGGCCAACGGCGCCGAACCGCAATATAAGCGTATCAGTAGTGGAACATGTATAGTGTGGGGCTAGTGTACTAGAACAGGTTTTATATTTTTATATTTTTATATCTTTATATTTTTATATTTTTATATTTTTATATTTTTATATTTTTATATTTTTATATTTTTATATTTTTATATTTTTATATTTTTATATTTTTATATTTTTATATTTTTATATTTTTATATTTTTATATTTTTATATTTTTATATTTTTATATTTTTATATTTTTATATTTTTATATTTTTATATTTTTATATTTTTATATTTTTATATTTTTATATTTTTATATTTTTATATTTTTATATTTTTATATTTTTATATTTTTATATTTTTATATTTTTATATTTTTATGTTTTTATATTTTTATATTTTTATATTTTTATATTTTTATTTTTTTATATTTTTATATTTTTATATTTTTATATTTTTATATTTTTATATTTTTATATTTTTTTATTTTTATATTTTTATATTTTTATATTTTTATATATTAATATTTTAATATTTTTATATTTTTATACTTTTATATTTTTATATTTTTATATTTTTACATTTTTGTATTTTTATATTTTTATATATTTTATATATTTAATATATTTTATATAATATATATATCATATATTATTGTATTATATTATAATAGTTGCATCTGTAGTAACTAATATCTTATGCATTTACTGTATAAGCTGCCGCCTTTGAAATTACTCGCATTAAGTATGTGAGATTTGTTTTTCCCTCTTTTTCTTTCACGGCCTTAAAGAATTTAAATAATGTTGTCCTATCTATGTATGTATCTGTTCTATGGGTGCAGCCAGTTAGTCAGCCAGTCATCCAACCAACCAGCCCAACAACGAATCAGTCAGTCAACCACCAAGAATTACTTTATACTGGGCAGACATGTATGTAACATTAGGGCCAGTTACGTTGTTGAGTGAGTCAAAAGAACAGTGATCGAAAGACCAACTAACCAAACGCTGTACAAACCGGTAGCAACATAAAGAACAGCAGCAGCAACAAATGACAAACTTTTATTATCATATTTTCCATATTTGTTTCATACCAAACTGAAACAATTATGTCTCGTCGGTCTGTGTGTTGTCTACCTAATGCTGTTGTTGGTTTTGGTTTTTCTCTTCATTTTCTTTCTATTATGTTAGATGTCACAAAGGAAAGTATTAGTAACATATTCATATAGTGTGTATGATGGGTGTATTTACTAGAGATAATAGGCGGTCAGCTACCTTGTTGTCATTTAGTGCCACTGCTGCTGCTGCTGCCTCCGTTGTAAACGTCATTGGTGACAAAGAAGTTTTAAAAAGCTAAATTGGATATTTAAAAATAACAAATCGAAACCTTTGATGTTATATTGACAACTACATGCGCTTTTTTTCTCTCTCTCTCTCTCTCCATTTTGTCTTTTGCATTTGGGTTAACAACTCTATATAACTGCCTGCCAATCTATTCTATTTGTTTGTCCCGTGGAGATTAATTTGCAACGACTGGTCTGGTCTGGTCTTACTTGCCAAGTAGTAGTTGACTGTGATTTACGTTTTGTCGTCTATATTTTGCGATAAGATATTTAATGTGTGCTGCTGCATTGCATTTTCGCTGAGCTACAGTCAATTATATACAAAACGACCAGAGATAATAACTTAAATACTCATATTTAATAGAATTTGTATTGGCCGGTTGCTTTTAAATTTATATATTTCTTTGAATATTCTTTAATAGAAGTGTTTCACTGTATATCGCTGCTCAGCTGTTTTTGCCACACTCTAATTGGCGGCAGTAGAGGCTGCTTTTTTTTGGCGTTAACAAGTCTGGAAAACTGATAAAGAAATGTTGAACACAAGATTTTAAATTGACTTCTAAATTGCCACCAAAATAAGCCAGTCAGTTGTCAGCCACCTTCTTTGGCATGGAAATGCAATTTGTTGTTTACATTTGTGAGAGCCATAAATAGAATGTGATGTCATGATTAATATATTTGTGTAATTGAAAAGCTCCAAAAGCAAATAGTTTATTTTAATATTGCGGTATGGCGTCTATTTTTATTGGAATACAATTAGTTAAATTCATGATAGTTTTAGTAAATACCAGGTCCTAGATATCTAACAAAAAACAAAATTAAATATATTTTAAGAGTTTGAAGAAGATCAAACTTTTGTCTCTGAGGAGGCGATAATAATAATAATAAAATAAATAAGAAAAATAACGAACAAAATTTAAAATATATAAGTAAAAATAATAATAATAATAATAAAAATATATAAGTAAAAACAATAATAATAATAAAAATTAAATAAAAAAAATTATAGAAAAAAAATTTATAAAAAAAATAAATAAATAAAAAAAAAATTAGAAAATATTTAAAAATAATTAGAAAATAAATTAAAAAAATAAATAGAAATAAATAAAAAATTAAAAAGTAGAAAATAAATAAAAAAAGTAATTAGAAATTAAATACAATATTAAATATATTATTAAAAAATAAAACAAAAATAAATCAAAAGAATCCAGAAATCAAAATAAATATAAAATTACATAGACAAATTAATAAAAAAACGCAATAAAAAAATTTGATACATACAAAAAATAAATATACAAATTAATGGAAAAAATACAAAAAATTTAACAATGAAGAAAGGAAAGAAATAAAAAGAATAATAAAAACATAAATGGCAAATAAGTAAATCACTAATAATGTATTAATATACATAAAATATATAATAAAAAATTTAAAAAAATATTAAAATAAAAAGTATATAAAAAAAGATATTTAAAAAATAAAATATATGACAAAATAAAATAAATTAAAAATATATAAAAACAAATACAAAATATAACTAAAAACAATAAATAAAATATTGAAAAAAAAATTTTTAAATAAACAAAATATTAATAAAAATTAATTAATAAAAAAAATTTGAAAAAGCTAAAATTTAAATTATACATACAAAAAATGTATATAAAAATTAATGGAAAATAAATAAAGAGATTAAAGAATAGAAAATAAATAAAAAAAACAAATAACAAAATAAATAAACAGATTACAAATAAAAAATAAACAAATAATAAAAAAACAACTAAATAAATGGAAAATAAGTCAAACAATAATAAAGTATACATAAAACTAATAAATTATAAAGTATAAATAAAAACTTAAATCTAATAAAAATACTAATAAAGTATAAATAAAAACAAATTAAGTATATAAAAAAATTTATAAAGTATAAATTAAATCTAATAAAGTATAAATAAAAACTAATAAAATAAAAAAAAAAATATATAAATGTATAAAAATATAAGATAATAAAAAAAAGTATTAACAATGTAAAAATATATAAAAATTTATAAAAATCTAAAAAGTATACAAAATATATAAACAAAAATTAAGATATATAAAAAAATTATAAACATATATAAAAACATAAAAAACTATTAAAAAAATTAAAAAATATTTAAAAGTTTAAAAAATATTAAAAAATTTAAAAATGGAAGAATTAAAAAAATATAATATAAACAATACAAACAAATAAAAAAAGCTAAAAAACAAAAATTAATAAAAAATTAAACAACAACAATAATAAACAAAAATTAAAAAAAAAAATCAATAAAAATCAAAAATTTAAATAAAAAGCAAATAAAAATATAAACGCAATAAATTAACGAGAAAATAACCAACAGATTAATAATTATAATAAATTAAATAAAAAATAACAAAAGAAAAAATTATTATTTAACAAAAATAAATTAAAAAAAAATTATAAACGAAATAAAATAAAAAAATATAAACGAAATTAAATAAAAAATAAATATAAAAGAATTAAGATTATAATAAAAAAATATAAACGTATTAAATAACAATAAAAAAATATAAACAAAATAAAATAAAAAGATATAAATGAAAAAATATAAAAAAAATATAAACGAAATAATATAAAAAAAATATAAAAACTAAATAAACCAAGAAAATATAAACGAAATAAAATAAAAAAATAAACGAATCGCTGATGAATATTCGTTAACGTATCGCAAAAACGATTCGTTTATCATTCGTTTAAGCGATAAAAATTCGATTATTTCACTTTTTTAATTTAAATAAGTAATTGGTAAATTCATAACAACCCTTGGGTTAATTTTTGGCATGCAGGACAAAAGCTTTTTAAAATTGATTTGGGAATAAATGATATGCAATACAGATCTTCTATAACTCTAATTTGAAAAACTTTAACTACGTGTGGCAACAGGTGAATACAACAAGTTTTATATATTTCAAAACCATAACAAGTTTGAGTATATACTCAATGATCGGGCCTGTGTTATATTTTAAATAAGTGTTTTTTTTTATTCTGAAAACCAAATTTTGTCGTACACAGATATAAAAAACTTAAATAAAATAAAATAGTTCCACGCTATATCAAAAAGTATTGAAGAAAAATCTTCAATAACTCAGAAGAGAATAAGAAAAGAAGGAATAACTTAAAAATAAGGATGATTTATAGGTTTTTAATTTTAAGGGAATTTGTTATGACGTTTCGTAATAGAATCGCCTTTTGGATTCGTAAAATAATCGTTTTTCGATCCGTAAAAGAGTCGCTTTTACGATTCTAGACCGAATATGAATTTTCTCCCATTTGCGATATCACGACCGAATAGTTGGCGAGCATCGTTCTCGAATAAAATGGGAATGAAATATAATTCGAGAATGATATACTTCTCAAATCGAATGGTTTGTCGGGTAGATTTTGTAACTTATACTCGTTATAACGACTTGTAATAAAGTCGTTTTTTTTATTCGTAAAAAAATCGCTTTTTAGATTCGTAAAAGCACCGCTTTTACGATTTGAGAACAAAGGTGGATTTTCTCCCGTTCGCGATATCACGCCCGAATGTTTATTTAAAAATCATAGCGAAGTGGGTAAAAACACTCACAGGCTTAATAAAATCATTCGAACAACAGTTAATGGGATCAGTCGTTATTGAATCAATATTTGCACTTATCTTACTTCAACGATGTACAAAATTTAAAATCTTCTCAATTGAGATTCTTATAATGTTGATATGAGATCAATCATATTCCATAGCAAATGAGTGTTGTTTTATACCAGTGACAGGCAAGACTGAACGCACGGGCTCTCAAAGCAATCGTACGTGATGTTTGTTTCATATCACTCAAGCAGAGACTGACTGCTTTGAATCAAACATGTTACCGTAATTGGAAATTGCAAAATATGATTATTATTGCCGCCCTCGCGATTCAATTGATTGCCTAACGCTGTTTTATACCAATGATAGTACCGCAGTTAATCAAAAATAGAAGAGAAGAAGATCTCCTAAATCCATGCCAATCCTTGTTAAATATGTAGTTTTAAAAACATTAAAGTTTTAAGTGCACTAAAGGCTGCGCTCTTAAATCTGTTCAGGAGTAATACAGTGAACCTTTCGAGAGCAGTTATAATAAAGGCCATTAAAGAGTCATATTTGATACCGATTCCATACTCTCATACTCGCATTACTTTATATATTATTTACTACAGAGATTAGTTTGTGAAGTGAAAATAGCCAAGAATTCTTGTGCGAAATACCAAAAAAGGCCTATTTCGGTAGTGCATATTTGTTCCTTGCCTCTGACGTCCACACATTCCTTTACATATACCAGTGCCAAGGGATGTCTATAGTGAGTGAGTAAATGCATCACATATATGCATATCTATCTACCATGTGTTTTGTTTGTGTTCCAAATGTTGATGGCAGCGGCTGTGTGCTGCTGATAGCTGCAAGCAACCACATTGCAGTATCTTCTCATAATCTCTTTGCTCTCTTTCCTTTAACATCACTCAGCCTCTTTAAGTTACAATCGAGCAATTGGTTTTTATTTTGGTGTTGTAATGTACTACACACAATCTTGAGAATGTATGTTTGTCCGTTCGTCCGTCCGTCTGTATGTCTATCTGACACAAGAGAAACAAGTTCAAGGCTCTCGAAATCAAAAAAAAAATTGCTTCAACTTGACGTTTAAGCAATATACAAATATATAGAGATGACAACGATGGAGGGAGAGTATGAAGAGTTAGCGGGAATCAAGAAGAGGATGCCACAACAGACATACACCAGATACAACACAGACGACAATCCAAACAATGAATCTGACTGAATGTAGCTAGAGTCTCTGAAATAAATTCAATTATACTCGATATTGTGCTGCAACAACACAGCTGTATGGACGACGCGTGTGTGTTTGTTGTTGTTGTGTGTACGGGGCAACAAGAATCTCTTGGTCTGTTGTTTGTGAGTAGTATTTGCAACCAAGCAAGGGGCGCGCTAAGAAAATAACGCCACAGTTGTTGTTTTTGTTTCGCATTTTAATATGGCACATTTGCGCTGCATGCTGCGTTAAACAACAACAAAGCTGGCAGGCAGTGCCCCAACAATTGTTTAAAGCAAATTTTTGCACATGCTTAAGCCTATTTGGAGGCGACAACGAGGAGGTGCAGCGATGGCGGTGGCGAACAACACTGGTACTTGGACCGAGCGAGGCTCCACTGTCGTTCCCTCTTAGGCAAATTACATAGTAAAACACTAGAGGTGCTGCCATGGCAGAAAAAAAATCGCCGCAGATAATGATGACGACGACGCCGATGATGATGGTTGGTGATGATGCTGTTGTTAATCCAATCTGATGATGATGAACACAGCAATTGCACAAGATGTGCGCTCTGTGGTAATTGGCGTTTGATACAAATTTAGACACTTTACAACTAAATGATGGGCCCAGTGGTAAATTAAACGTTTTATTATTTCAACGCCATTAAATTACTATACATGTAAATTTGAATCATGTGAACAAAGGGAAGATGGGAGTGGGGGGAAGCAAATAAAGGACTGCTGTTAGTTTGTGTACGGGTTATAAAATAGAACTGTAGAAACTAAGGACTTTTTTTTGTGAGAAAAAGACAAATTTATTTTACTTTTTCGGTATGAGATAGAAGTTTGGTTTTGGTGCTCTCAATACGGAAACTTACATAAAAATAAAACCAATATAAGAAATAAATATGTTGTTGGAAATGGAATCATAATGCCAACATTTCTTGCTCCGAATTTATGACAATTTGTAATTTAAAACAAATTTAAAAAAAGCTATTAATTTTTAACAAAAAGTAAATTAATTAAAATAAATGAATAACAAACATATTAATAACAAATAAATTAATAACAAATAAATTAATAAAAATAAATTAACATAACTTAATTAAAATAAATAATAACAAATAAATTAATAAAAATAAATTTATTTTTATAAATTAATAACAATAAATTAAAAAAAAATAATAAAAAAAATTTAATAACAAATTAATTAATAACAAATAACTTAATAAAAATAAATTAATAACAAACAAATTAATAACAAATAATTAAATAAAAATAAATTAATAACAAAAAAATTAATAAAATCTAATTTAAAAAAATTAATTCATAAAAATAAATTTATAAAAATAAATTTATAAAAATAAATTAATAATAAAATTAAATACATAACAAATAACGTAAAAAAATAAATTAATTAATATAAGTTAATAAAAATAAATTAATAACAAATAAATTAATAACAAATAAATAATAATAATAAATTAATAACAAATAAATAAATAATAAAAATAAATTAATAACAAATTCATTAATAAAAATAAGTTAACAAATAAATGAATTAAATATAATAATAACAAATAAATTAATAACAAATAAATAACCAAAGTAAATTAATAAAAATAAATTTTAAAAAATAAATTAATAACAAATTAATTGTTTAAAATAAATTGATAACAAATAACTTAATAAAAAAAATTATAACTAATAACAAATGAATTAAAAAAAATAAGTTAATAAAAATATATTAATAATAAAAATAAATTAATTATAAAAATAAAAATGAATTAATAGCAGATGAATCATTAAAAATAATTAAATAAATTAATAAAAATAAATTCATTACAAATAAATTAATAAAAATATATTAATAAAAAAATAAATTAACAACATTAAATAAATAACAAATAAATTAATACAATTAAATAAATAAAAATAAATTAATAATATAAATAAATAAAAATAATATAAATAAACAAATAAATTAATTAAAAATAAATTTATAAAAATTAATTAATAACAATAAAATTAAAGAAATAAACAAAAGAAGAACAAAAAAATTAATAAAAATAATACATGAAAAAAATAAAATAAAATAAAACAAAATAATTAAAAAAAAATATAAAAACAAAAAAATAAATTAATAAAATAAATAAATACAAATATAAGAAAAGTAAATAAAAAACATAAAAATTAAAAAATAAGTAAAAAATTAGTAAAGTCAATAATAAAATATAAAATTGAATAAAAAAATAAGTAAAAAATGAATATTAATAAAGTCAATAATATAATAAAAAATTGAATAAAAAATAATTAAATTAAATAAAAAAATAAATTATTACATAATTAAATGAAGTCTATAAAAAACATAAAACATTGGTAAAAAAAATAAAAAAAAAATAAAAAAAAAATAAATAAAAAAGTAAAAAAAAATAAAGAAAAAAGTAAAAAAAAATAAATAAAAAAGTACAAAAAAATATTAAATAAAAAAACAAATAAATTAAAAAAATTAATACAAAAATAAGAAAAATAATAAAACCAAATAAATTAAAAAAAAAAAATAAATAAAACCAAATACATTTTAAAAAATAAAACCAAATAAATTTAGAAAAATAAAACCAAATAAATTTAGAAAAATAAAACCAAATAAATTTAAAAAAAAAAATAAATAAATAAATAAATCAAATAAAAGAATAAAAAAATTATATAAATCAAAAATAAAAATAATAAAAAAATTTAAATTCAAATAAATAAATAATTAATAATAATAAAATAAAAAAATTAATAAAATAAAAATATAAACTTAAAAATAGTAAAAAAAAATAAAAAAGTTTTATAAAAAAATAAATAATTATATAAATAAACAGTCAATAAAAAAAAAACTTGAAAAATGAATTAAAAAATACTAGAAAGTAAAAAAATATTAAAAATAAAAAATACTAAAAGAACAAAAAAAAATAAAAATAATAAATTTCAATAACAAATAAAAAATAAATTTAATATATAAAAAATAAATATAATAAATAAAAAATAAATATAATAAATAAAAAATAAATATAATAAATAAAAAATAAATATATAAAATAAAAAACATTTATAAAAACAATCTAAAAAAATAATAATAAAATAATAAATAAAAAAACTTTAAAAAATTAAATAAAAATAAAAACATAAATGAAAAAAAATATATAAATAAAATATAAGTAGTAAAAAAAAAAAAACTAAATAAAGCAAATTTATTACAAAAATAAAAAACTAGTACAGAAATTTCATTTATGAAACTGACTTATAAATACTCTCCCTCATCCATACGAATTTCAGTCGCATTGCCAGACAAGACGTATTGTAAAACTGTAGAAAAGGTTAGTCAACAAATGTAAAATGTTAAGTGAAATTTATCTGGGCATATGGTAATACGTAAGGGTGTTAAAGGGGCAAATATTAAAGGGGCAAATATTAAATTGGTTATTTTGTATAGGAGGTACCAGAAGAGGTCGGTCGATATAGTCCGTATTCATACCAGAGATAAATTTTCATAAGCTTACATCTTACGCAAGATTTGACTGAGTTTGTACTTACAACAAAGAAATGCATGTAAAGTATAGGGTTCAATTCGGTTATTCGTATGGGTGGTACTTGAAGGGGTGTGGCAAATGTTTCGGTTTTCTAAGGATTTGTCTACTATTAAAAACTAAATATACTGACTATATTCAAATATTCAGTTATCCAGTTGACCGTTAGTATTAATGTCCCAAATAATTCTAATATTGGCAAAGTTTCTGGTTTTTTTGTGGGTTTTTCTTTTATGACAAAGTTATTTAACTGGCCAAATCTAAATCTAAACAGGTAATATTGTATGGGAGGTACCAGAAGGGGAAGTCCTATTCTTCCCATTTACAACCCCATTACTTCAATTTCGAAAATATTAACAGTGATAAATTTTCATGAAAATCTGTTCAGGGTTTACTGGAGATATCCAGCCCACCAGCCATCCAGTCAGCTAGCCGGACAGACGGACATGGCTAAATCGTTTTAAAAAGTCATGAGACGAATTTGGTCTTAAGCTACTTGAGGTCAACTCGTCTCCTTTAAGGCGTTACACTGCGTCATGCGTCAATTTTTTATTAATATATTCAAATTTTATGTTACACATGTACGAAACCATAGACCACAACAGTTTTTTTTTCTAAATATATATGTACTAAGTAAAAGTCTCCACGTGAATCATCATGTCATGTCTATGGGATTTGATATATATTATTGGGTTCTGATATCTATATGATTTTGTACTAAATTTTGTGGTTACTTTGGTCAAACTTGGGTTCATTGGACTTCCTTGTAATACATATATTCTTAAATCAAATTTAGACATATTATGTGTAATCGGTATTAAGGCAATTTAATATTTTGCTCATCTTGTTCTATATTAAAATTTAATGATTTTTAGTTAACATTTTACATTCTTCTTTTTCCATTCCAGGGTTTTGTTGCTGCCAGTATTAAACGCGAACATGGCGATGAGGTCGAAGTGGAACTTACCGAAACCGGTAAACGTGTTATGGTTCTACGTGATGATATACAAAAAATGAACCCGCCCAAATTCGACAAAGTCGAGGATATGGCTGAGTTAACATGTCTCAACGAAGCATCCGTCTTGCACAATATCAAAGACAGATACTATTCTGGCTTAATTTATGTAAGTACACAAGTTAAAACATTTTTGTAAATCCTATATGTAAAAATCTGAGAAAAAAAATAGCAGCAATTTATTATTCATATTTATCAGCATTTCATCTCTTAACCACTCGTCTTTTCATATTGTAAACAAAACTAAATGCCGACAAACAGCAAAAAGATCTTAATGACGCTGTGTTGGGTTTATATGGAAATCATATTATATACTACATATATATGAGATCTTTAACGTCAGTTTGACTACTGCGTTTATTTGGTTTTTGTATATTTCGCTTTTAAGCAAACAGCAGATGTCCATATTCAAAAATGTTTATAAAGTAAACATTTATGGACACACAACGGTATGTATGTAGTTTGAAACTACATATACGTTAAGATTATTCATTCCGTTTTGCTTATATATTAAGAATATGTTTGCACACATATATTTATTTGTTGGCAATAACTCTTAAAGGCAAATAAATTGTGAGGATCTTTCTCAGTACTTATTAAGTGTAAATATTTAATAATTGATGGACTATTAACAATCAAGTACGGCGGCAATGGTGGTGATAGAAATGATGGTATAATTGTTGGGCACACAATTCAGTTTTACATATAAATTAGTTTTTTGTTAATGAAAATCTGTAATCTAAGCTAAACAGTCTTAACATCTCCTTCGTATATCTTTAGATACATATTATCTTACTTATACTCGTTACTTTGTAAAGTTGCAACATAGCATAGGCGTTGGCATCTGTTCAAAATCATAGTGCAATAAATAGTCAATTGCATAACTTTTATTTTGTTGTTGTTGTGTTTTTTTTTATTTATCAACCCGCCTATTGAAAATTTGTCAAAAACTGTAGCAGCTATAAAAAACAGTTGATGCTGAACAATTTGTTTTTCTACAATCTGATAAATAAAAATACAACAGTTTTTTTTTGCCAAAGATTCGATTCGTTTTTGATATGTGAGAAAGCAAGCAAAAAGCAAGCATCGCCGCCTAACAGAATACAACAATTTAAACAAATTGCCACAAAAATACTAATTATCTTGAGTTATGTACAAAAAAAAACTTGAGCAAAATATCTATAATTTAAACAATTTTTATCGACTTCTGTATATAAGAATTTTTAATTGAGTGTATTTATTTACGCCAAGCGAAAGAAACAAAGATAAAGCTGTGCCAGCAATGTATAGAGGAGGAAGGGGGGCTATTTAATAAAACGCATATAAATTGCATAAAATTTTTTTACAAATCTAAAAGTTTGCTAGAAATAAGCTGTGAAATTCTTTCCGTTCATGAACGAATTTTACCAAAAAAATTTAAAAAAATTTAAATTTTTGTAATATAACATAAGTTTTATTTCATACAAATATTTTTTATTATTATGTAAAAATTTTACATCATACAATGTTAATATTTTTACAAATCCATATAAGGAATTTGTTGTATAAAAATATTTCTTATATATGTATTTCTAAAAATAAAAATTTATTGTAAAATTTTTATTTGTATATTTATAAAAAATATTTTAATGTTTTTATATATAATTTTGTTCATTAATTTATGAACTGTGTATTAAATTTCTTCTATGATAATTTTCAAGTCGGAATAATATATGAGAAAATTTTTCGTTTATTTACATAATTATATTATTACTTATATTTTTCATAAAATTTTTATACATATTTTGATTTTTTTTTATACATTTTTTGATACATTTATTTTTATTTTGATATTTTTATAAATTTTTTTTTTATTTTTACACATTTTGTTTGATATTTTTTTAATATTTTTATAAATTTGTTGATAGTTTTTTAAACATATATTGATATTTTTATAATTTTTTTTTGATATTTTTATAAATTTGTTTGATATTTTTATACATTTTTATTATTTTATATTATTTTTTTTTTTTATTTTTGGTTTATATATTTTTTATATTTGGCTTATATATTTTTTATATTTGGTTTATATATTTTTTATATTTGGTTTATATATTTTTTATATTTCGTTTAAATATTTTTTTTTATAGTTTTGATATTTTTATAAATTTTCTGAATTTTTTTAAAATTTTTTTTTATATTTTATTACATTTTTTTTTATATTTTTTAACATTTTTTATATTTTTATTAATTTTTTTGATATTTTTATTAATTTTTTGATATTTTTATTAATTTTTTGATATTTTTATTAATTTTTTGATATTTTTTTTAATATTTTTTTGAAACATATTTTGATATTTTAATACATTTTTATTGCGTTATTATAATTTTTTTATATTTGATTTTTATATTTTTTTTATATGTATTTGGTTTATATATTTTTTTTATATTTTTTTAATATATTTTTAAATTTTTTTTTACACTTTTATTTTGTTTTATTGTTTAAAATGTTTGTTTTCATATAAATTTTGTTTCATATTTATAATAAATAAAAAAAATATGATAATGAATAAAATAAAAATATATTGATAGTTAATAGAAAAAAATTACCAGTAATAAATAAAATACATAAATAATTTAAAAATAAAATACTTTTTTAGTTTAATATGAAAATTCTTTTTTTCAAAATAAAAATCTTGTTTTTAAAAAGAAATATCTTTTTTTTAAATTAATCTTTTTTTTTTAAATAATCATTTTTTTTTAAATAAATATCTTTTTTTTTTTTTAAATTATATTATATAATTTATATATTAAATAATTTATTTTATTTTTTTTTATAAAAATAATGAAATGTTTTTAAAAAATACATAATTTTTTTATTTATGTTAAAAGATGTAAAAAATAATAATATTTTTTATAAAGATTTTTTATAAACTGTGTAATGTAAAGATTTTATGGTATATAATTTTTTTTATAAAAATAACAATATTTGTATAAAAATAATTTTTTAATTTTTATGGAAAATATATAAAATATTTTTTTTTTAGATAAATTTTGTTTTGTTTTATAAAAATATTTTTATGATTTTATAAAAAATATTTTCATGAAAAATATACTATTATAAAAAAAATATTTCCAAGAAAAATATATTGTTATAAAAAATATATTAATTAAAAAAATATTATGAAAAATATATTATTATTAAAAAAATGTTATTATAAAAAATATATAATTATAATAAATATTTTCATGAAAAATATATTATTATTTTATAAAAATTAAAATTATAAAAAACGTATTATTTTTATACAAGGTGGGCCCAAGAAGTCATCCGATTCGGTTTTTTAGTTATGTTTGTATGCATCTTTACAATTTAATTGGTTAAAAATAAATATTATAAAATTAAAAAATTTAAATCTGCCAAATGGGCGCCATCTCTATTGATTGCCATACGGGCTTGTTTTATGGCACTTTTCATCAATTTGTCACTTACCTCAATTGTATTTTTATTATATTTTCATATTTTTATTATATTTTTATACTTTTATATTTTTATATATTTATATATTTATATTTTTATATTTTTATATTTTTATATTTTTATATTTTTATATTTTTATATTTTTATATTTTTATATTTTTATATTTTTATATTTTTATATTTTTATATTTTTATATTTTTTAATAATTCATATGAAGAAAATTTGCCTTCCATTTGACAAAATACACTCCATTTTCGACCAAAAAGCGTTTCTAATGTTGAATGTAAATAATGAAACGCAAACAATCAAACCAAACAAAAAAAATGTTAATTAAACATTTGCGAAAGCGTTGGCGAATTACAGTTTAGTTTTTTTTTCTTCTTATTTTATATCTTATGCTGGGCTTTTTTTTTACTGCCATTCCAATTCAGTGTTTTTGTTTTCTTCTATATCAATTCGTGATAAGTAGCAGAGCAAAAAATACTTTAAACCACCTACTTAACATTACCACAACGATAAAATGAAATTTATGTTTTGACACTGCGTAAAATAGGTTAAAAATTAACATTTAAAGTGAATGAAAAAAAATCGTAAAATTCAAGTTGGCGTTTTTCGGATGATTAGATTTCCGTTGATTGCAAAGAGAGAGACCATCGCCGAAGTAAACTGAAAACATAAGATAAATGTTATATTTTGTTACTATGATCAGATTTTATTTCTGATAGATGAAGGTCATCGATCTGACGCGCAATGTTTTCTTTTTATTACCTACCACCACCACCTCCACCGCTATTACCGCTCTTGATTATGATAATTACAATTTAAATTTTTGGAAATAATTGCAAAAGAGATATTTAACAACATAGATGAAATCTAGCTCGCTTGTCGAGCTTTTGTTTTGTTAAATCAAAACACGAATAGCCTTAAGACATTTGGAGGATGAATGATTGATCATCAGAAATAGATCGTCAATGTAGAGGTATCGAAAGGTTAAAGAGCTATTAAACTTGCAAAAAAATAACAAAAAACAAAAGATCTTAATGAAGTTGTGATGAGTTGAATCGTAAGCGTCCTTTAATGACTGGAAGTGTCAGTTACAAGTTTATTAGAATTAGAGTTGAAGTTAACACCACACAAGTTTATAGTTATGTATATTTACTCCCTGGTAATGACTTTAAATTAAAACACATTAGCAATTTTTTGATGTTTAACTGTTTACTATTTTCATTTTACATTACAATTTCTTGCAAATGACAAAAAATCCGATGATTAAGATTTAAATATTCAAATGTTGGGAAATAGAAACTAAAAAAAGTTCGCTGACGTGTTGATCAATTACTCACTCTAGGCAGTAGTAGCAGCACACCCACTCAAAATATGTTTACAAAGTACGTGTATGAAATACCTTTGGGCAATTTTACATCATTATCATCATCATCATTGCCACCATCTTCAACGCCGTCTGCAAATGATCATTTATTTTACCTGTCCACTTCATTTTCTCTAGACCTCAGATACGCAAAATATTTTGGCGAAAGAATTTATTCTTCGCGTACACAAATAGAAAGGAAAAAAAATTTACTAAAAATAACATATTCATAAATGTTATAGCTGCATTTATGATTTAATAATGTGTCCAATACGTTGATAATATTAAGCAACGCCAAAGTATTTTTATTTGCACAAAGACTTGAAATTTATAGAGACTGCATGAAATTGTTTCACTTGCACAGTGAGGAAATGTTGTATAGTGAAACAAAAAGAGATGTTAACAAAATTGTTAACACATAAAAAAAGTATATAAATATATAGAAATATAAAAATATAAAAATATAAATATATAAAAATATATAAAAATTTTAAAATATGCTCCTGTTTGTTAAATATAAAAATATAAAAATACAAAAATATCAAAATGTAAAAATATAAAAATATAAAAAAATATAAAAATTTCAAAATATAAAAATATATAAATATATAAATATAAAAATATAAAAATATAAAAATATAATAAAATAATAATATAATAATATAAAAATATAAAAATATAAAAATATAAAAATATAAAAATATAAAAATATAAAAATATAAAAATATAATAATATAATAATATAAAAATATAAAGATATAAAAATCTAAAAATATAGAAATATAAAAAATACAAAAAAATAAAAATATAAAAATATAAAAATAAAATATAAAAATATAAAAATATAAAAGTAAAAAATATAAATATATAAAAATATAAAATAATAAAAATACAAATACAATACAAACTGGATGACAAGGTCGGCTACGGTATCTACTCCGCGGATCTGGGCCTAAATATAAGATCGAGAATTCCAGACTTCTGCAGCGTTTTCCAAGCGGAAATACTTGCTATTAAACGAGCCGCGGACGTGATCAACGTGAGGAAGATATCACAGGAGGATATTCTCCTGTTCACGGATAGTCTAGCGGCGGTAAACTCGTTGAAGTCCTGTGACATCAAATCGAAAGTGGTCAGTGCCTGTCGGAAATCTCTTAACGAGATATCCAGGAATAACAGAGTTCTGGTTACGTGGATTCCCGGACACAGCGGAATCGAGGGCAACTGTAGAGCGGATGAAGAGGCCAGACAGGGCTCAGCCCTGCAGTAAAGCGACGTTGAACACGTAGCACTTCGCCCTATATCCACCTGTAAAAGTACCATTGAAAATCTAACGTTTAGAATTGCAAACGACAGATGGAAGAATGAAGAAACCTGTAGAAAGGCCAAAATGACTTGGCCAGAATACAACGCGAAACGTGCATCGTACCTGGTAAGTCTTGAGAGGGACCAGATAAGGAAAATTATTACCTTCCTGACGGGACATGGACTTATAGGCAGGCATGCGATCAGAATGGGATTCGCAACGAAAAGCGAATGCTACTACTGCGGAAACAGTGAACCATCCACCGACCACATTATATGTGATTGCCCAGCGCTATACAGAAGGATACTGGAAACCCTGGGGAAACCCTTCTTAAATGGTGTAGAAGAACTTGCATCGTTGGACATCGGAAGAATTAACAACTTTTGTAAAATTATCAACTGGACGGATTGGATCGGAACTCCGGATCCCAATTGACAACTGGCAACGCGATCAGTCAGCACACGCACTGATAGCATAGGTTGAAGGGATGGCACAAATGCCCAACGGGTGTCACAATGGGTCCATAAGGACCTAAGTGTTCTCCTTTGAAGAAGGAGATGCCTGCATACCAACCAACCATAAAAATACAAAAATATAAAAAAACATAAATACAAAAATATAAAAAAACAAACTAAAATACCAAAATATAAAATGTTTTGTTTTTTATATGAGTCTCTGCAGTTATAACACTGTTCTACAACAAAAATATGATTATTTTTAATTTTCCTGGGTATTAATTGTTGTTTTTACTTCGACCTTTCTGCAAATTTCAATTCTATCTTATTATAAAAAAGTCAAGCTCGTGGCCAGGGTTTTGCAACGTTAACATCTCATTTCATTCAATATTTCGACTCTCTTTCTGAGTCATCTTCAGGAATTAAAATGTTTATAAACAAAACAAATAGTAAGTATTAGTTCAGTTGACTTACGTCGTCGCTGATAATTGCAACCGAACAGCCATGTTGCCACCTGTAACTACAAAAGTTTTTAGCAATAGCCTCTATACAAATTATTAATGGAAAACAAAACTTATGTTCAAATAACTAAAAAACTATGCCTGATAACAAAATTCTGATTTCGCATTTGAATTTCCCATGTCAAAACCTCATAGAAATACATAATGCAACACCAGAAAAAAACCCTTGTCGATCAGTATAATTTTCGATTTCGAAGCGAAGGAATTTTGTTTTAAATAATTTTCACTTTGGATGTAGAGATTTGTATAGCATAGAGATTTGTATAGCAAAAATTTTGTGTTCAGATTTTATTAATAAATATTAATTTTAGGTATAAAACTTTTTTCTTTTTTTTTGGAAAATGTATACTGAAATTTACAAATCTCGTTGATTAAGATAAAAACTTAAATAACTATTAAAATAACATTTAATACGAAGAGAAATATTTCAACAAATATTTGATCGGTTACATAAAATTTGAATAATTTTTACTTTAACTATACTTTTAATAAACAAAAACAATATGTTTTAGTATTTGCCTTTCTCATCTTTATAAATCTCAATTTAAAAAATTTTACAAATATTTTTCTAACGTTAACATTTATAGCAAAACTATTACACATACCGTAGACGACCAGACACCCAACCAAACCAACCCTAACTGCACTAAGATTGTTCGATCACCAGTGGGATTTAAATCTGTCTATGGATCCGATAACAATAATAACAACAACAACGACAACAAAAATTACCACAAATATAACTAACGATCACTGAATACTTTGCATTACTTTGGGGCACTGGTCGGTCGATTGACTGACTGAGTGGTGGTGGTGGTCACTACTTAGGCAACTGTAAATAAAGAATCGAGAGCAATGTGAAATATGAACAAAATAACAACAACAGCAACAACGAAAAACTGAAAATAAATAATTGACATTTTGCGGTCTCTTGTCAATATTAAATGGCTGTGATGGGAGCAGGGGGGAAAAGAGGTCCACAACACCCCATGGCTTGTGTTGGATAGGAAATTTAGCTTACTGACAAAATGACGCCATAAACGCAAAGATTTGCAACCTAAACTAAAAATGTTTGCTGTTAAATAATATAACACCTTATATTGTTTGTTGTTGCTAGATAGAAAATAAAGGCAAAGGGTGCGAGAGAGGGTTGGTGTGGTGGTGGAGAGAGAGGAATTGCCAACAGACTCAATACAAGACATTTAAAATAATTTAAATTTATATCATTTTCATTTATGCATTGCAGCACAAATAAATTTTGTAAAATTTATCCGCATTTATTAATATATCTTCGACAAACGGCGGCAGCAGCACCAGCAGGCTAGAGAAAGAGAGTAGTTTAGTTCTGTTGTCGACGACGGGTTGACTTTTTACAATATTTATAATTTATTTAAAATAAATAATAATAAATTCATAGCAATTTGTTGTTGTTGGTAGATGTTTAGCTTTATTTTTTGATTTATAGCTAACTAAGCCAAAGAACTGTCGTCGGCGGCGGCGCCTACTCGTCACAGTTGGACATCATTCAATCTCGTGTGAATTTCAAATTATTATAATAATAAATTGTGATATTTATAATTAAATGTTACAGCCAACGAATTTAATGAGTTGTCCGTCTGTCCGTCCGTCTGCCGACTAGATGTATACTAAATCCGCCCGGTGATAGACACTAATATATAGCCAAGTATGTGATAATTGTTTGGTCAATTAACAAAATGATTCAACAACAAATGTAAAATGAACAATTAATTAAATATAGAAAAGGTAGTAGTAACATATAGCAGAAGGATCCTTTGGATACACAATAAGATAATAAAAATAACTATAATGAATTATGTAATAAGAGAGAGAGAGAGAGAGACACAGACAGACAACAGAGTAGTTAGTGGTGATATTAACCCACAATAGATAGAATTTTCATCATACTTTAAACTAAATATAAATTATATTTAATAACTTTTGACATATTTGTTTTTATTTATTCGTCGATTTTTCCTTTTACATTAAAAACAAATTGAAATAATTAAGATAAAAATAAACCATGTATGGATAATCTTTCAATATTTGCAAACAACTACTACTACTCTACTCTATCCTACAATAGATGTATATATAGATGTTCTACAAAACACGAGGCAAATTTGATTGAGGCAAACAATGAGTTTGGTTTTAGAGAATACATATCATCTACACTTAAGGCAATTTTTCGGTTTGTTAATCGAAAACAATTTATGACGACATTCATTCATAAATTTCATTTCCGCTCGCTCAACTGCTCAATATTTGTCAAGGAAGAATTGGCCGTAATTATAAGCGAAAAAAATCTTAAAATAAAAAAATATTATATTATGGCAAATAATGTTAATCAAGGGCATTTTTAATACCCTCAGCCTTAGGAATGATGGTTTATATCATTTGATACAAGTAAAAATTGTTATGCATTAAAGAAGTGTTAAGACCAAATTCATTTTAGGATTTTTTAAGACGATTGAGGCTTGTCCATCTAGCTGGCTGGATGGCAGGATAACTCTAGTAAACCTTAACTGATCTTTACGAAAATTTACTAGTATTAATATTTTCCAAAATGAAGTAATGAGATTGACGGAATAGCCCCACCCCTTCTGGCACCTTCCAAACAAAATTTCTTATTTTTAGAAATTAATATTTCTTCCATAACTTAGAATATGACCAGTTGAATTACCTTGTAATAGTAAATAAATCCTCAGGAAACCGAAAGCTTTGTCACACCCCTTCTGGTACCTCCCATACAAAATTATCTACTTTTGGAATACACCCTCATAGTTGTGTTTGTACATATTTTTTTTTTAAAGTACTCTGAATTCAGTCATGTACGCTTATACAATTTTCAGGAATAAATAAGGACTGTATAGGCTGACCCCTTTTGGTATCATCCATACGAGATTACCCATTACAAATTATTAATTTTTCTCCCACAACTTTCAAGCGGACAACTAGAGGATATATAAATATGGTCATTTTAATTATCTTGTAGTAACCTATTTACAGTTTTGGTACATGGTAAAAACCGGTTAAGTTCAATAACATCAGATTTAAACAATATTGTAGATAGGGTGATGTTATTTATTGGTCAGTTTACCTGACTGAAATTTCTGTACTGGTTTCAATATAAAAAGTCATTCTAGCGGAAAAATTTATTTAATTAATGAACTAGGACACATAAAAAAAACAAGAATTATAATAAATTTGTATTTGTATTTTAGTATTTTAGTATTTTAGTATTTTAGTATTTTAGTATTTTAGTATTTTAGTATTTTAGTATTTTAGTATTTTAGTATTTTAGTATTTTAGTATTTTAGTATTTTAGTATTTTAGTATTTTAGTATTTTAGTATTTTAGTATTTTAGTATTTTAGTATTTTAGTATTTTAGTATTTTAGTATTTTAGTATTTTAGTATTTTAGTATTTTAGTATTTTAGTATTTTAGTATTTTAGTATTTTAGTATTTTAGTATTTTAGTATTTTAGTATTTTAGTATTTTAGTATTTTAGTATTTTAGTATTTTAGTATTTTAGTATTTTAGTATTTTAGTATTTTAGTATTTAAGTATTTAAGTATTTAAGTATTTAAGTATTTAAGTATTTAAGTATTTAAGTATTTAAAATTTAAGTATTTAAAATTTAAGTATTTAAGTATTTAAGTATTTAAGTATTTAAGTATTTAAGTATTTAAGTATTTAAGTATTTTAGTATTTTAGTATTTTAGTATTTTAGTATTTTAGTATTTTAGTATTTTAGTATTTTAGTATTTTAGTATTTTAGTATTTTAGTATTTTAGTATTTTAGTATTTTAGTATTTTAGTATTTTAGTATTTTAGTATTTTAGTATTTTAGTATTTTAGTATTTTAGTATTTTAGTATTTTAGTATTTTAGTATTTTAGTATTTTAGTATTTTAGTATTTTAGTATTTTAGTATTTTAGTATTTAAGTATTTAAGTATTTAAAATTTAAGTATTTAAGTATTTAAGTATTTAAGTATTTTAGTATTTTAGTATTTTAGTATTTTAGTATTTTAGTATTTTAGTATTTTAGTATTTTAGTATTTTAGTATTTTAGTATTTTAGTATTTTAGTATTTTAGTATTTTAGTATTTTAGTATTTAAGTATTTAAGTATTTAAGTATTTAAGTATTTTAGTATTTTAGTATTTTAGTATTTTAGTATTTTAGTATTTTAGTATTTTAGTATTTTAGTATTTTAGTATTTTAGTATTTTAGTATTTTAGTATTTTAGTATTTTAGTATTTTAGTATTTTAGTATTTTAGTATTTTAGTATTTAGTATTTTAGTATTTTAGTATTTTAGTATTTTAGTATTTTAGTATTCTAGTATTCTAGTATTTTAGTATTTTAGTATTTTAGTATTTTAGTATTTTAGTATTTTAGTATTTTAGTATTTTAGTATTTTAGTATTTTAGTATTTTAGTATTTTAGTATTTTAGTATTTTAGTATTTTAGTATTTTAGTATTTTAGTATTTTAGTATTTTAGTATTTTAGTATTTTAGTATTTTAGTATTTTAGTATTTTAGTATTTTAGTATTTTAGTATTTTAGTATTTTAGTATTTTAGTATTTTAGTATTTTAGTATTTTAGTATTTTAGTATTTTAGTATTTTAGTATTTTAGTATTTTAGTATTTTAGTATTTTAGTATTTTAGTATTTTAGTATTTTAGTATTTTAGTATTTTAGTATTTTAGTATTTTAGTATTTTAGTATTTTAGTATTTTAGTATTTTAGTATTTTAGTATTTTAGTTTTTTAGTATTTTAGTATTTTAGTATTTTAGTATTTTAGTATTTAAGTATTTAAGTATTTAAGTATTTAAGTATTTAAGTATTTAAGTATTTAAAATTTAAGTATTTAAAATTTAAGTATTTAAGTATTTAAGTATTTAAGTATTTTAGTATTTTAGTATTTTAGTATTTTAGTATTTTAGTATTTTAGTATTTTAGTATTTTAGTATTTAAGTATTTAAAATTTAAGTATTTAAGTATTTAAGTATTTAAGTATTTAAGTATTTAAGTATTTAAGTATTTAAGTATTTTAGTATTTTAGTATTTTAGTATTTTAGTATTTTAGTATTTTAGTATTTTAGTATTTTAGTATTTTAGTATTTTAGTATTTTAGTATTTTAGTATTTTAGTATTTTAGTATTTTAGTATTTTAGTATTTTAGTATTTTAGTATTTTAGTATTTTAGTATTTTAGTATTTTAGTATTTTAGTATTTTAGTATTTTAGTATTTTAGTATTTTAGTATTTTAGTATTTTAGTATTTTAGTATTTTAGTATTTTAGTATTTTAGTATTTTAGTATTTTAGTATTTTAGTATTTTAGTATTTTAGTATTTTAGTATTTTAGTATTTTAGTATTTTAGTATTTTAGTATTTTAGTATTTTAGTAATTTAGTATTTTAGTATTTTAGTATTTTAGTATTTTAGTATTTTAGTATTTTAGTATTTTAGTATTTTAGTATTTTAGTATTTTAGTATTTTAGTATTTTAGTATTTTAGTATTTTAGTATTTTAGTATTTTAGTATTTTAGTATTTTAGTATTTTAGTATTTTAGTATTTTAGTATTTTAGTATTTTAGTATTTTAGTATTTTAGTATTTTAGTATTTTAGTATTTTAGTATTTTAGTATTTTAGTATTTTAGTATTTTAGTATTTTAGTATTTTAGTATTTTAGTATTTTAGTATTTTAGTATTTTAGTATTTTAGTATTTTAGTATTTTAGTATTTTAGTATTTTAGTATTTTAGTATTTTAGTATTTTAGTATTTTAGTATTTTAGTATTTTAGTATTTTAGTATTTTAGTATTTTAGTATTTTAGTATTTTAGTATTTTAGTATTTTAGTATTTTAGTATTTTAGTATTTTAGTATTTTAGTATTTTAGTATTTTAGTATTTTAGTATTTTAGTATTTTAGTATTTTAGTATTTTAGTATTTTAGTATTTTAGTATTTTAGTATTTTAGTATTTTAGTATTTTAGTATTTTAGTATTTTAGTATTTTAGTATTTTAGTATTTTAGTATTTTAGTATTTTAGTATTTTAGTATTTTAGTATTTTAGTATTTTAGTATTTTAGTATTTTAGTATTTTAGTATTTTAATATTTTAGTATTTTTGTATTTTTGTATTTTTGTATTTTTGTATTTTTGTATTTTTATATTTTAGTATTATAGTATTTTAGTATTTTTGTATTTTGTATTTTTATATTTTTATGTTTTTATATTTTTATATTTTTATATTTTTATGTTTTTATATTTTTATATTTTTATGTTTTTATGTTTTTATATTTTTATATTTTTATATTTTTATGTTTTTATGTTTTTATATTTTAATATTTTTTTATTTCTATATTTTTATGATATTTTAATATTTTTATATTTTTATATTTTTATATTTTTATATTTTTATATTTTTATATTTTTATATTTTTATATTTTTATATTTTTATATTTTTATATTTTTATATTTTTATAATTTTATATTTTTATATTTTTATATTTTTATATTTTTATATTTTTATATTTTTATATTTTTATATTTTTATATTTTTATATTTTTATATTTTTATGTTTTTATGTTTTTATATTTTAATATTTTTATATTTTTTTATTTATTTTATGATATTTTAATATTTTTATATAGTTACTTTTTGATATTTTTTTTAGTCAATTTACATATTAATAATAAAATATATTTGTTTAGATTGCTGCCTTTCACACTAAATAAGATACGCTAATGTTCTCGCAATAGGTTAATTAGTAATTAATTTAATTGCTTATATCTATGTTCGCGGTAGGGGGGGACGGCCACCACAAGAATTTTCTCTTTTGCAATTACGCAAAATCATCTTGAGGGTGGATAGTATTGCGCTGCACCATCATATGGGCGCGGAGGGTGTCTTCACCTGTGGTGTGTCTGTCTGCCTTTGAGAATATAATTTGGGTGCAAATGACTAAACCTCCCCCTAGCCCATCTATAGTATTCATTTTTGTTGATAGCGGCGAATGAAAAATACATCATTGAGCATTTGATGCTGCTTTCATCGCGTATTGACGTAATAGTGAATCGGCGTTGTGCAAATGTCTATATTTAAAAAAGATGTATTAATTAATTAATTACGCTATGTGAATTGTTTGCTAAATTAAGCAAAAAATATAAAACAAACTATAAATGACAACTAGTACGAGATTGTTGGGCAATGATAAATTTTAAGCAATTAATAAGTTAATTATTTATAAAAGTTTACAAAAATAAATACATTTAAGGAAATTGTTTGTAAAAACTTGCAACACAAAGTGATGTGTATATTTATATAAAGATTTTTGTCTCAGAATGAAAAACAAAAAAATATAAGATTTTCTTTTATTTATTAATTTGCTTAAAATGTATTTTTAATATTTATTTATTAAAATTACTAAAAATGCATTTTCTGTTTCGTATGTTTTATTAAAACTACTGCTGTTGTCCTCCTGTTGCTGATGACGATGATGCTGCAGTTAGCCTCTAGCAGACCAGTCTGTCAGTCGTTGGTACCACCTCCCAACTGATTTGCGCCATTTGATGCTGCTGCAACAGCATCGTCGTCGTCACCGCTAGAAGATATTTATGATGCATAATATTTTCATATGTTGCGGTGAATTAATTATATTTTTTTGACACCAAAACAAAAGGACTGAAAATCCCAACAATTATCTAAGACAAAATTGTTGAAATTTAATTATCCACCCAAATGTTTTCTAACGCAAAAAATTTTAAATTGTTACAAAAAACAACATGACGCATAAATCATTTTAAAAACTTTCTGAGTTTATAAAATTGTTTTTAATATATGCATATCTTAGTATCATAATTTATTTAGTTTTGCCTGAAATGCATTTTGCCATATTTGGTCTACAATTTAGCTGTATAGAAAAACAAAACAAATTGAAAGGAATTGAACAAAAAAAGTATCCAACAATTCATAAATAATCCAAATTGACATATAAGAACATGTGGGTCAATTTCGTAAACGGGCCTTAATAGCTAATGCCAAATATTGCCAACACAAGTGTAAGCGCACAAGGACGACAGCACAACGACTACGATGTGATGATTAATGTTGTACAATGAGTAATAAACAATATGGGAACACCACCACCTCAACCACCACCCCCTCTCTATATCACTCCTTAATGTTTTTTTCGTCTTCTAAACCTATATGGATGATTATTTGTTTATAAATTTTATTTCCAAATTTCAATTCATAGCAAATGTGTAATTTTGTGAGAAATCTCGACACTTGTTGCTGCATAACTGAAAGTGCAACAAATGCTACTCGTGGCGAGGAAAAAAAACACTCACACACACACACTCACCACACATGTGTTGAAAACTTATTAAATGCCACAAACGCCGCTTTAATTGCCCCAAGTTGCATTGACTCAATTCTACATAAATGGCAAATAACGTTGAAACCAGATCGTCCGTAGTCGTAGTCGTCGTCATTGTTGTCATCTCATAGCCATAGGCGAGCCACTTAGTTGTCCGTCAGTTAGCTAGAATCCAGGCGAAGTTCTATGCTATTTGTTTAGGTTACCCTATAGTCTGTGTTTTTAATCATCTGAAACCTATATAAGGTTTTTTGTACATTTAAATAAAATCTATGGGTTTATGTCTGTGTGTTGGCTATAGGTTCGTATGTCGTTCATCCAATTGCCCTGAAATTTAGTATTGCTGTTGTTGACATGTGTAAAATGGATTCTAATATTTATTATACGGTACTTATATAAAGTAAGAGTGGTGCTCTTTTGATCTCAGCCCTTTGAAAGAAAAAATATTTTCTTTGCTATATTGTATAAGATGTTTTGCCTTATAAACAACATTCCGCAACAAAAATAATTTTTTTTTTTTTTCAAAATTTTGATTGGGAAATTTTTTTGTTAATAGAAAAATAATTTTTTTTTAATTATTATTTCTCTGTTCAATTTAAATAGAAAAATATTTTTGTTAAATTAGAATAGAAAAATATTTTAGTTAAATTTTAGTAGAAAAATATTTTTATTAAATTTTAATAGAAAAATATTTTTGTTTAATTTAAAAAAAAAAATATATTGTCAAATTTTAATAGAAAAATATTTTTGGTGATTTTTAAAAATATGAAAATATTTATTTTAATTTATCAAAATTGTAAATAATTAATAAATAACTAATAAATAACTAATAAATAATTAATAAAAATAAATTTTAATAATATAAAAATATGAAAAATATGTAAAATATAAAAAAATAAAAAATATTTTTAATAAATCTTAAAAATATAAAACATATTTTTAATAACTTTTTAATAACGTTTTAATAAATATATAAAAAATATTAATAAATTTTAATAAAATATAAATTGATTATATATTTAAAAAAGGGAAATAAATTTATTATAAATTTAAAAAGAAAGGTAAATAAATTAAAAAAAAATTTAATAAATTTATTATAAATTTAAAAAAATTTGCTTAATATTGATTAAAAAATGTTTTTGGTAAATTTTAAAAATATTTTTGATAAATTTTAAAAGTATTTTTGATAAATTTAATAAATTTTTGGATAATTTTTAAAAATCTAAAAATATATTATATAAAAATATGTTATATAAAAAAATATTGTATAAAAATACATTATATCAAAATATAAAAATAGAAAAATAGAAAAAATTTAAAAATATAAAATTATTAGTATTACAACAATAAAATATTTTGCTTGAAAAATCTTTTTGTTAAATTTTGATTGAAAACTGCTTTTGCTAAATATTGATTAAAAAATGTTTTTGATAAATTTTAAAAATATTTTTGAAAAATCTTAAAAATTTTAAAAATCTAGAAATATAAAAATATTAAAAAAATATAAAAATATTAAAAAAAAAATATAAAAATATTAAAAAAAAATATAAAAATATTAAAAAAAATATAAAAATATTAAAAAAAAATATTTAAAAAAAAATATAAAAATATTAAAAAAAAAATATAAAAATATTAAAAAAAAATATAAAAATATTAAAAAAAAGATATAAAAATATTAAAAAAAATATAAAAATATTAAAAAAATATAAACAAATTAAAAAAAATATAAATATTAAAAAAAATATAAAAATATTAAAAAAATATAAAAATATTAAAAGAATATAAAAAATTATAAAAATATTAAAAAAATATTAAAAAAATATTAAAAAAATATTAAAAAAATATATAAAAATATTTAAAAAATATAAAAATATTAAAAAACTATAAAAATATAAAAAAAATGTAAAAATATTAGAAAAATATAAAAATACACTGGTGAGGGGAAATTATACGCTATATTTCTATTCTGCACTATATTTCGATGCAGATGTACTTAAAGGGTCATAATCCAAAAACCGAATATAAGGAATGAAAGAGAATCAAAAACTTCACATTTACATGCAACAACATACGCAATGGTTTTTAGTTACGAAATAAAACATTTTTATTAAAACAAAAAGCAAATGTACAATAAAAAATACTTTGTAATAATGCGTATGACCTCTCTTATTTTGAATAAATTCAAAAATGCCTTTCGGTCATACTATTTTTTTTTAGGGTTTTATGGGTTGAACTGGTTGAACTGGGTTGTATTGCCTGATGTTGGAGTACATTTAATGAATAAATAAACCGATTTTCAAAATTATTTTTTTTTAATAAAAGGTGAAAGTCATAGCTTTAAAGCTTTAAAGTCATAGCTTGTAAGCTTTTGATAATCGGATAACATAGAGAAGACTTTTGAATTTTGGAACTAAATTTAGGAATATCGTCATTTTACTTAATTTGCTATAAAAACATTACTTAACGAAGTGACCGAGAAAAACGAAAGGTGTTACTGTACTCAATGGACTCCAGTTTAACAGAAATGCTACATGAGAAACCCTGCATATTTTGTGTGTAGCACAGTATAATTTAATGACCATACGAATTATTTTCTCTTCTGTGTCTCAAGCAAAGCTGTAGATATTCAATAGGTATTGGCCAGAAACTCATATAATATTCAACCGTTTGCAAATTTATAAATCATAAAACTGTAATTGTTTACTGTAGCAATGTATTGAATTTATATTTGATTCCCAAAATAACAATTTAAAGTTATTATCACTACTTTACTATCACGACAACTATTTTTGTCACACTGTCTTATATTGATAAACATTTTTATTGTTGTTGCTATTTTCCTTTTGGGTAGAGCATCTTTTCAAGCCGCCTATATCTAACCGCCCCTATATTTTATTTTTTGCATTTATTTATTTATTTATTTGTTTTGCATATTTAATTGAAAAGCGTTACACGTTTGTTGTTGTTGTCGTCGTTTTTGTTGCTTGTCCATAGCTGGGTGTTGTGACTGTTGTTGTGTTTTTTTTGTTGGGTATAGCGCATTTGTTTTTGTAACAGCCACCACTCTATAAATTAACTTACGGTGTAAAATTAATTGCAAACCATGTGCTTTTAGTTTAGTGAGCGGTGCTAGCGCGGCTGCTGCTGCTGCTGTGTATTCACTTTAGTAGTTTAGTATGCAATTTCCATGCTCCCTCCGTGTCAATATCATTCATCTCACAGATACTACATAGATACCCCGGCATCTGCGATACCCTTACACCGGTTGTCGCATGCAACGCATTACATTGCATTTATTGTATAGTACAGCAGGGAAAGAGCGCCGGCCGTTGGATCGCTACGGATACTTAACGATTCGTACGTGAACAACGTTTCATTTTTTTTTTATTTTGTTCAGAGGCGGTATAGCAGCTTTGTTCATTTCTATTTCAGCTTTAGTTTAGTTCTTTATTTAAATTATTTTATTATTTCATATTATTTGGGTGTGATGGATGAGTGGCTGGAGAACCTTAGGGGGAGGCAGTGCAGGGAGGGGAATATTGAATTGTCATGTTGTTTTTTTTAGACTCAAATCTCATTTAACATTTAACACGTTTTCGTTTGTGCAATTAAAGCTCTGCGCTTGTTGTTACAGTTGATGATGATGTTATTGACCATATTTGGTTGTTGTAAAATATTTATCAAGTTTAGACTTACAACTCATCATCAACAGCAGAGGCAGTAAAAATAAAAGTGGACTTATTACCTTGGCGGGTTTTAGGATTATGCAAAAAACTGTTAACTGTTACATTTTTTATTTGCAATGATTTAATACAACGATGTTGATATATGCCGACAGCCCTTGGGTTAGTCATAGACTGTTGAACTACATTTCAATAAAGTTGGGGAGTGAAAGGGTTTGGGATAGTGATATCATAAAATACTGTTTAATTATTAATATTTTATGTTAATTTTTTTTTTTTTCAATATTAAAAATTTATTTTTTTTTGAATATTTTTATTTATTTTTTCTTGCATTATTTTTTTTGGAAAATTTTTTATTTATTTTTTTGTCGATTATTTTTTATTTATTTTTTTTTGGATTATTTTTTAGTTTAAGTTTATTTTTTTATGATTATTTTTTAGTTTTAGTTTTTTTATGGAAATTTTTTAGTTTTAGTTTATTTTTTTTAATTTTTTTTTAATTTTTTTTTTAATTTTTTTTTTATTTTTTTTTATATTTATATTTATTTATCCCCCCTGCCAGCTGGCAACATGATCCATTTCGCACAACTCTTGAAAAACAAACCATTATCAATAATAGAAATAGATCTTGAACAGAAAGATAGAAACACATTCATTTTTTATTTTATATATTTTTATAAACTTTTTTTATAAATACTTTTTATAAATATTTTTTTAAATATTTTTTATAAATAGTTTTATAAATATTTTTATAAATATTTTTAATAAATATTTTTATGTACTATTATTTACATATTTTTTGTATATATATATATTTTTTTATTTTAAATTTGTTTTTAAATCTTATCATCATATTTTTTTAATTTTTATAATTGTTTATTGTTTTTATTTGTATAAATTTTTACTTTTTTATACTTTTTTATTTTTATATATTTGTTATTTTTATATATTTTTTATTTTAATATATTTTTTATTTTTGTTTTGTTTTATATTTTTATTTATACATTTTTTATATTTTCTTATTTTTTTTATTTTTACGTATTTTAATTTTTTTTATATTTTCTTATTTTTTTATTGTTACATATTTTAATTTTTTTATTTTTATATTTTCTTATTTTTTTTTTTTTTTTTACATATTTTAATTTTTTTATTTATTTTTTTTATATTTTCTTATTTATATTTATATTTTTTTATTTTCGTATTTTCATTTTTCATTTTTATATTATTTTTAATTTAAAATTTTTTTATATGCTTTTTAGTTTTGAATTTTTTTTTATTTTTTATATTTTTTTTAACAATTTTTTTTTTTGTTATTTGTATATTTTTTTAATTTTTGTATATATTTTTATATAAATTTTTTTATCGCCTTTCATTGCGATTTCTTAACCAACACCACCTATATGGAAGAAAGGAACTCAAAGCTATTAAGAAACTCAGTCAAACTGTGTGAATGAATGTATTTATATTTTTATTGATTTTGTCGAATAGATTTTTTTTTTAAATATGGGTCCATGTGGACCCATTTTTAAAGGGTAAAAAAGTTCTCCGATTTGAAGTATTTTTTCCACTATTTTAATTATATAACAAACTAACTTTTACTTAAACTGTTTACCGATTGTTATTTTGTATTGTTTTCTCTTTAATTGTTTTTATATTGCCTTTAGACGTTACAATTTCAATTTAGAATTCAAAATCAGGTTATTTGAATTTCACATGAAAAAAATGAACAAAATAAAATATAACGACGATAAGTAAACATTTAAATGAATTCAAACGGGAAATAGAGCGTGATGCCAAACGTGTTTTTTTTACAATTGAAAGCAAATTGTTGTTTACGCAAAAAACGGAACAAGGAACTCAAAACCTAATTTCAAAACAAGTTTGGATCACTTGACAAAAAAAAATTAGATAAGCAGTAAACAAAAATTGCATTATTGTTTAATCAACACATGCTTTCGATGAGGCAACAAGGATCTAAAGCTAATCGATATTATGAAATATATGTATGAATTTGTCGTTTAAATTTAAGTTTCCAAAATATTTACGATTTTATCGTAGAGTATCTTAAGGATTTTCAGATGTTTAACATACTTATCTGTTCGCTGCATATTTTCTATTATTCCTTTGCCTTTGATTGGGAAAACTTCCTTAAAAATACTAAATCTCTGTTTTTGATTTGCCTGACATATATTCATTACCTTTTAGGAATTTTAAAATATTTGTTTGTCTTCCCTCGGTATATCCACTGGATGGTGATATCTGTGCTTGAGCATTATTCATATATATGTATATAATTTTTTACATATGTTCACTGTCTGTATGTCTCTCGCACACACATTTGCCTAAAGCGTGATAACACAAAGTCTTTTTCATGGCTGAAGTAGAACTGAAGTTTGACACAACCAAGCTGATATCACGTAATTTGAGTTTTTTGCTTTTCGACGAATGATGACTTCATTTATTTGACTTTTGTTGAATAATGAAATATTTGGTTTCAAAAACTAAAAACAATAAGCTGCAAAGCAACAACATTTTCCCACGTAAGGATATCAGCAGACAAACAAAGAAGACAAAAAAAGACCAAACATTCAAATGAAATATGTTAGATCATGAATCAAAATATTTTTTTTGGTGACACAAAGCTTTCGTGGATATATGACTTGTGAATTTTATAATATGAATATAGAAAATATGATTTTATTTTTTGTTTAAGAAAATTTAAAGCTCGTCGAGTTTAGAAAAAAAATTGTACAACTTATATGCCTTAACCACAATATAACCTTATATAATTTTGCAAAACTATTTTCAACATAAATTCTCATTTTATCCTTGTTCCCCAAGTCAAGTTTACTCTTATCTTCTGGATAGTAAGCTAAAGGCTTAAGCCATGACAAAATTACAACAACATTAAAAAAAGGCGAACAGGTTATTAAACTTTGCCTTCAACTCTTTCATGTGTGATAGATGTATCAACAAAAGAAACAACGGATGAAAGGGCGGATCGTGGCCTGGTTGCGGTTGGTCAATCACTCAAGCATACAAAATTCCCTCATTTACGTCCCTACAGACATACATAACATTCATCATATTCGCATTTATTCACTTGTATTATCAGTCATTACAATATTTTGCATTAATTTTCTACATAACATATATATAAGTTTAAATTGTAAACCGTAAAAAAATTAATCTCTTGTTGTTATTCTTGTTATTAATGTTTTTTTTTTGTTATATCTTTTTCCAGACATATTCCGGTCTTTTCTGCGTTGTTGTTAATCCCTACAAAAAATTACCAATTTACACTGAAAAAATTATGGAACGGTATAAGGGCATCAAAAGACACGAAGTGCCACCCCACGTTTTTGCTATAACAGATACCGCCTACAGATCCATGTTGCAAGGTAAGTAAATGCACTAATGTGGCAATATATTTAGAAATACGAAAATTTATAAAAATTGAACCTTAAGTTAGTAATGGTATTTATTTCGTTAACTTAAATAATACAATTTAAAAATAAGAAAACATATAGAATAAATATAAAAAATATATAAAAAAATATATAAAAAATATATAAACAAAAATTTAAAAAAAAAAATATAAAAAAGTTACATAACAAATATGAAAAACATTAAAAATAAAAAAAGTGTATTAATAGGGACCGGCCGTGGCATAGTGGTTAGAACACGCGACTACCATGCGGGAGATCGCAGGTTCAAACCTGGCTCCAGTCATCTTAAAAGAAAAAATAAATAAAATTTTCTTTCATTGTCGGCTCCCCTCGAATGTTGTTTGACAGCAACTTCGCAGTATTAAGCGTCGATTCAATCGTCGTGTCTAGTAAGAGCTTCTCAAAAACAGTGACGTTCGCATTCGTCGATAAATAAGTAGGTGCCGTTAGTTGTGAATCTAAAAATAGAAAGCGTGTTAATTCACAACAACGCGAGAAGCTATCCCATACCTCATTCATGGGGTGCAAAGGGAAATTAAGTTTAAGTAATTAAGTATTAATAGAAAAGAAACAGTTTATAAAATAATAACTAACAAATTTAATTAATCAATAAAAAATTAAAATATAAAAAAGTAAAATAAATATATAATAAAAATTTTAAAAATATAATAAAAAATATGAAAAATAATAAAAATAAAATTGAAAATTTAAATAAAAAAAAATAATTGAATGTAAAAACAATTTTATTTAAAAATAATTAAATATAAATATTATTTAATATATAAATATAATTTAATATAAAAATATGAAAATGTAAATATATAATAACAAAATCAATAAAAAAAAATTCAAAAAAAATAAAATATAAAAAAAAAATATATATATATAAGATATAAAAAAAAAATATATATATATAAGATATAAATAAAAAATTTAAAGATAAAATATGTAAAATAATAAATATAAAATGTAAAAATTAAAAAAAAAAACGTAAATAACAAAACTATGCAAAAATAAAATTAATTAAATATATAATTAAATGTTAAATTTTTAAATATAAATAAAATAATTAAAAAATTTAAATGTAAAAATATAAAATAACATAAAAAAATACAAAAATAATTAAATATAAAAAAATATGAATATGTAACTAAATAAAAATAAAAAATATTAAAATATTAAAGTATAAAAATTTAAAATAAAAATATATAATAATATATTAAATGAAAATTTATTAAAATATATTGAGTGAAAATATATGTAAATAAAAATATTAAAAATACAGTAAAAATATAAAAAATAAAATATAGGTATTAAAAATAAAAGAAAAATAAAAAATATAATAACAATATAAGAAATAAAATAAGACTATAGAGTAAAATAAAAATATTAAAATTAAAACAAAAATAGAATAAAAAAAACGAATAAAAAAAATAAAAATAAGAAATATACAATAAAATTAATATAAAACATAAAATAAAAATATAAAAAAATTAATAAATGTATAATAAAAGTATAAAAAAAATTATAATATATAAAATATACATGATCAAAGACGCCATCAACGACTTTGATCCCTACAAATCACCCGGTCCGGACGACATCATACCCGCCGAACTTCAACAGTCACTGGAGATACTATTGCCATGGCTGGAGGCTATTTTTAACGGCTGTGTGAAATTATCCTACCTACCAATACGATGGAGAACGGCAAAGGTGGTCTTCATCCCAAAGGCGGGAAAGCCATCACACACCAAAGCGAAGGACTTCAGACCTATAAGTCTTACTTCATTCCTTTTGAAAACCCTTGAGCGAATCATGGACGACATCATCAAAAATTCAATTGGCCCGGATCTCCTTTCGAATGCTCAGCATGCTTACAAAAAGGGGAAATCGACAGAATCCGCACTCCATGCACTATTGTATCCCATAGAGAAATCGCTGGACAAGAAAGAATTTTCTCTGGTTGCCTTTATGGACATAGAGGGAGCTTTCAACAACATCGAACCCCTCTGCATCATGACAGAGCTCAACAGCCTAAATATCAACTCACATATTAGCAAGCTGATTCGCAACATGCTATTAAAGAGAACTATTACCTCAAAGCTGGGAAATCACACCCTCACTAGAAGAGTGACTAGAGGCACCCCTCAAGGGGGAGTATTATCGCCGCTATTATGGAATTTTGCCGTCAACGACGTTCTCAAACGGTTGGAGTCGGAAGGATGTACAGTAGTAGCGTATGCAGGCGATATAGCACTCTGCGTCTCTGGGGGAAGTTTATCTTGTCTCGAACAAAGGATGCAGGACTATATCAACATCCTGGCAAACTGGTGTGCCAGTAGAGGGCTCAATGCGAACCCGGACAAAACAGAACTGGTACTTTTCAGTCGGAAACAGAAATCGCCCGCTACATCCAACATCTATCTGGGCAACAAACAACTCAACTTCTCCGATACGGCGAACTACCTGGGCCTTATATTAGACAGGAAGCTTAATTGGAGACAGAATATTGAAAGCAGATCCAGCAAAGCACTCATAGCTTTATATACATGTCGTAAAGCTATCGGGAAAACATGGGGATTTAAACCCAAGGTAACACTCTGGATTTACAATGCTATAGTGAAGCCAATACTACAATACGGCTCTATAGTTTGGTGGTACGCGCTCGACAAGAAGAGCAAATTCAAACAACTGGATCGTGTTCAACGGTCCTCTTGTCTGATAACCGGATGTATGAGATCGACCCCCTCTAAGGCTCTCTACACGATACTCAATCTACTACCACCTGATCTGAGCTGCAAATGCTCTGCTCTCAAATCGGCTATTCGACTAAACGAGATTGATCATTGGGATCGTTCCATCGGACATTCAAAGATCCTGAACCACATCAACATCTCACGGAAATCAAACGTTCTATACGGAACTAGAACGCCCTCCAGATGTATGGACCAATGAACATATTTACCGATGGGTCCAAACTGGATGACAAGGTCGGCTACGGTATCTACTCCGCGGATCTGGGCCTAAATATAAGATCAAGAATTCCAGATTTCTGCAGCGTTTTCCAAGCGGAAATACTTGCTATTAAACGAGCCGCGGACGTGATCAACGTGAGGAAGATATCACAGGAGGATATTCTCCTGTTCACGGATAGTCTAGCGGCGGTAAACTCGTTGAAGTCCTGTGACATCAAATCGAAAGTGGTCAGTGCCTGCCGGAAATCTCTTAACGAGATATCCAGGAACAACAGAGTTCTGGTTACGTGGATTCCCGGACACAGCGGAATCGAGGGCAACTGCAGAGCGGATGAAGAGGCCAGACAGGGCTCAGCCCTGCTGGAAAGCGACGTTGAACACGTAGCACTTCGCCCTATATCCACCTGTAAAAGTACCATTGAAAATCTAACGTTTAGAATTGCAAACGACAGATGGAAGAATGAAGAAACCTGTAGAAAGGCCAAAATGACTTGGCCAGAATACAACGCGAAACGTGCATCGCACCTGGTAAGTCTTGAGAGGGACCAGATAAGGAAGATTATTGCCTTCCTGACGGGACATGGACCCATAGGCAAGCATGCGAAAAGAATGGGATTCGCAACGAAAAGCGAATGCTACTACTGCGGAAACAGTAGCAGTGAACCATCCACCGACCACATTATTTGTGATTGCCCAGCGCTATACAGAAGGAGACTGGAAACCCTGGGGAAACCCTTTTTAAATGGTGTAGAAGAACTTGCATCGTTGGACATCGGAAGGATTAACAACTTTTGCAAAATTATCAACTGGACGGATTGGATCGAAACTCCGGATTCCCAATCGACAACTGGCAACGCGATCAGTCAGCACACGCGCTGATAGCATAGGTTGAAGGGATGGCACAAATGCCCAACGGGTGTCACAATGGGTCCATAGGGACCTAAGTGTTCTCCTTTGAAGAAGGAGATGCCTGCATACCAACCAACCAACCATATAAAATATAATAAAAGTATAAAAAAATAAAATAATAAATAATATAATATTAATATATAATAAGTAATAAAAAATATAAATATAAAACTAAAATATATAAAATCAAACATAATAAATAAAAATATAAAAGCTTAAAGGATAATATACAAAATTAAATACAAACATACAAAATAAAAATATAAAAGCTTAAAGGATAATATACAAAAATAAATACAAACATACAAAATAAAAATATAAAAGCTTAAAGGATAATATACAAAAATTAATACAAACATACAAAATAATATAAAAATACAAAAATATAATAAAAATAATATAAAAATAATATAAAAATACAAATATAGAATAAAAATAATATAAAAATATAAATATAGATATAAAAAAGATATATGTACAAATTAAAAAATAAATGAATTGGAAATATCAAATATATAAATAATAAAGATAAAATAGGTAAATATAAAAATCCAAACAAATAATTAACAATTTCAAAACGTTTAAGTAGAAAAAAAATTCAAATGTGCTTATGGTCCTTAAATACACTCTCATAGTTTATATATTAAATATTTTTTGTTTTCTTTAATTTTAGCTTGAACGGCTTTTTTGTTTTACATAGTAAGACATTTTATAGGGGCAACTACATGAATAGTTAACTTTTAATGTTTTTGTAAACAATAATTATTTTTGCAACTTTTTTTTAATTTTTTTTTTAAAGTTTTTGTTGATAAATTATTTATTATATATTTGTTGCTAAATTCTTTTTTATATTCAAAAATAATATAATAATGAAAATAATTTCTTAAATAATTTTTTATATTTATAAATAATTTAATTAAATAATTTAAATTAAACAAAAATAATTTTTAATTTTTTTTTTAACACTTAAGGTTTTGATAATGAGTTGAGAAGTCACAGCAAAAGGGTGCTAGTGATGATATAGTTTGGCAACTATCGAAATAGCTATCCGCCCTGCCAACTGTCAACATAATTCATTTCAAAAAACTCTTGTAAACCAAACTCTATTAGCAATAATAGAAAAGATCTTAAACCGAACCATGAAAAGAAATTCGTTATTTACATAAATAGATCAACAATCCAAAACAAGAGCATATAAAAATTATATATAAAAAGTAATTTAAAAACATTTAAAAAAGTATTTAAAAAATTATTTTTTTAATAATTTAAAAATTATTTTTTAAATACTTTTTTAAATGTTTTTTAAATTATTTTTTTTAATAATTTAAAAATAATTTTTTAAATACTTTTTTTAATGTTTTTTTAAATTATTTTTTATATATAATTTTTATATGCTCTTGTTTTGGATTATTGATCTATTTATGTAAATATCGAATTTTTTTTCATGGTTCGGTTTAAGATCTTTTCTATTCTAGCTAATAGAGTTTGGTTTACAAGAGTTTTTTGAAATGGATTATGTTGACAGTTGGCAGGGCGGATAACTATTTCGATAGTTGCCAAACTATCATCATTAGCACCCTTTTACTGTGCCTCCTCAACTCATTATCACAACCTTAAGTGTTAAAAGCTTCAAGAAACCATCGAGAAGCTGAAACACACCGGTTCGAAAACTACATCAACGGAGACAAGACGTCAACATAATCCGCCCAAATATTGCACAGAATTGTTTTATTTTTTTATATATTTTTTTTTTAAATATTTTATATTTTGTTATAAAAGTTTTTGTTAATATAATTATTTAATTATTATTATTTAATATGTTGTTTTTATTTATATATTTTTTAAATATAATTTTTATTTATTAACATATTTTTGTATAATTTTTTATATATTTTTTATATATTTTTTTATATATTTATTTTTAATTTTTATATATTTAGCATATTAAAATTTAAATGCTTTGAAATGAAAACTTCTCATGTAGAATAGTGCCTACTAAAACAATTTCAGATAGAGTTTATTTATTTATATACAACAAAGGTAAAAGTTTTTTATTATATGCAACTTCCCATTATAGTGTCGTACCAATCGGCATATCTAGTAAAAGATTCTCAAACAGTGACGTTCGAATTCGTCGAAAACAAGTAGATGCCGTTAGATAGAAAACGTGTTAATTCACAACAACACGAGAAGCTGTCCCATACATCATTCATGAGGTGTAAAGGAAATTACAATAAAATAGTATTCATAGTAATAAAGTGTGAGTCAGATTAAATTGAGCCCATTGCATTCTAAGTGCGAGATATAAAAAACAGAATGCAGTTCCTTTTATCCAAATTTTGCAAATTTTAAGCCATTTGCGTTTTAATATTTGAGCAGTATTTTCTCCCCTCCAAAATTGTACCATCCCCCCAACATCACTCCCCAACCAACAGGTATTGCGTGACGTGTGAGTAGTCTATTCATACAATTTTTTGTTTACAACTTTTTACACCGGATATGTTATCACACAAACATTTTGTTATATCAATATTTTACTTTTATCTAAGAATTTTTTTTTACCTGTTTACTGAGTATTTCTCTATTTAACCGTGTTACGATCAAAATTTTCCTCCTACAAAAACTTTTTTCATATGTAGGGCATCAGTAGGAAGGAGTAGTACGAGTAGTAGATATCGCGTGTTATCTGTAGCCCTCTGATAACAAACGATTGGAAATGTTTGCAATGAGCTATATTTACTGATGATGATGACCATTTGAGCTTTGATATTTAGTTAGAATACAACTGAGTAATAAGATTAGATAAAGTTCGGGAGAATTCATTGGCGACGATGGTATTATGGCAGCAATTTTATGTAATTGGGCTACGACAAGATTTAAGTAGTTGATGTATGTGTTATTATTTTTATTTTTGTTTAATTGTGTGTTAAACTATTTCGGAAACTTTTATTATCTTTTATTTGTTTCATTAATTGGAATATGCATTAATTGCAATAAACAATTTAATTTAAATATTTAATTACCCTCATCGTTGTTCTATGAATATTTGATTTGAAGTCCAATGATGTACTTGATTACTTAGACAGTAATGTAATTAAATGTGTGTTATAATGCAAATGTGACGAAAACCAGTTAAATCCATTAAAGTTTCCATATTTATAAAAAGCTCAATTCAAAATCACTTATCGTCATTCAAATATTGATGCCGGCATTGGCCGCAATATGTTATGCATTACCTGATGTACAGTGGCACTGAAGTTCTTTTATGAGACACAATTCAAATAGATGCTGAATATGGGAAAAAGCCTTTGAAGACGTAAATACTGAAAAGTACTTTTACAGTACTAAAAATAAAGACACTAAAAGGCAATTTAAATATACTAAAAAGTAGTTTTATTGCACTAAAAATTACTTGTTTTGTACTAAAAAGTATTTTATTGCACTAAAATATACTTTTATTGTACCAAGAAGTAATCTAATTGTACTGAAATGTACCTTTTTTGTACTAAAAATAGTTGTTTGTACTATAAAGTACTTATTATGTACTTAAAATTACTTTCATTGTACTAAAAAGTACTATGATAGTGCTAAAAAGTACTTTAATGGTACTAAAAATTACTTTTGTTTTACTAAAAAGTACTTTTGTAGCACTAAAAAAAAAAATTTTAGTACTAATAAGTACTTTTCTAGTATTAAAATTTACTTTTACAGTACTAAAAAGTACTTTTAAAGTACTAAAAAGTAGTTTCATTGTGCGAAAAAGTACTGCCATAGTATTAAAAAGTCCTGTCATAGTACTAAAAAGTTATTTTATTGTACTTAAAAGTACATTTATAGTACTTAAAAGTAGTTTCATTGTACGAAAAAGTACTGTCATAGTATTAAAAAGTCCTGTCATAGTACTAAAAAGTTCTTTTATAGTACTAAAAAGTACTTTTATAGTACTAAAAAATATTTTTATTGTACTAAAAAGTACTTTTATTGTACTTAAAAGCACTTTCATAGTACTAAAAGGTACTTCGGTAGTACTAAAATGTATTTTTATAATTCGAAAAAGTACTCCTATAGAACTAAAAAGTACTTTTAGAGTACTAAAATTTACTTTTATAGTACTAAAAAGTACTTTAATAGTACTAAAATGTACTTTAATAATACTAAAATGTACTTTAATAATACTAAAATGTACTTTAATAATACTAAAATGTACTTTTATTATACTATTGTAATAAAAATAACATTTGTTGTTCTAAAAATTACTTTTATAGTTCTAAAATGTACTTTTATTGTACCATAAAGTACTGTCATAGTGCTAAAAAGTACTTTTGTAGTACCTAAAAGTACTTATATTGTACTTTTGTAATACTAAAATGTACTTTTATAGTATTCAACATTACTTAAATTGTACTAAAAAGTACTTTAATTTTACTTAAAAGTACTTTTATTATACTTAAAAGGACTGTCATAGTACTAAAATTTACTTTTATAGTACTAAAATGTACTTTTATGGTACATTTTTTATTTTTTAAAAGTACTTTTGTTATACTAAAATGTACTTAAATTGTACTAAAATGAACTTTTATTGTACTTAAAAGTACTCTCATAGTATTAAACAGTACCTTTATAGTACTTAAAAGTACTGAAATAGTAATTAAAAATAAGTTTGTAGTAATTAAAGACACTTTGATGGTGCACAAAAGTAATTCTTTTATACTAAAAATGGTTTATTGTACCAAAAAGTACTTTTATTGTACCAAAAAGTACTTTTGTTGCACTGAAAAGTACTTTTATTGTACTAGATAATATTTTTAATGTAAAAAAGTACTTTAAGTGTCTTTTGTAATATTGAAGTTTTCCCATTCATCTTGGCTATGAATGAAGAGAGTCTTTCAACAAGTTACATACCCATACCACTTTCCGTTTCGAATCTGTGATGTTTGCATACCTCAGCCACCACTGTACACGCCGGTACGTATCACAATAACGTCAACCAACCACTACTATTGCACAAAGTGACAGTTACACTCAGTACGTGTTTAAAGCTCTTAAGTAATGAAGAAAGACTTAGCAATCCTCGCCAAACGCCAGAAAGTGGTGACGAATCAACGTGGTATGAATCATAACTATTCAAATATTTAAAGTTTTAAGATTCTTCACCAAATAAGGCGACGTTGTTTTTTTTGTCATTTAAGGTTTAGTGTGAAAACTAAATATGGCGGAGGAGGAGGAGACACAGTTTACTAATATTTTCCAACAAAAGCCATTAAATGTAGGGCGGCGGCGGCGGGGGGCTTTGATTACTTTGGCTTCGAGGTGTTAAAAACTGATAGGGAAATACATATGTTAGTCATGAGCAAATGTCAAAACATACAATGGAAGGTATTATTATATGGCCCTTGCTTTACATTTTTGGAAAGTGCGTACAATGTGTGTGTGTGTGTGTGTGAAGTCAGTCATATGGAACTGTCTAGCGCGTTTAGTTAGATCATATTTAGTTATCTTTAAACGGTAGTTTATCACAATGAAATAAGCGAGGAGGGGAGGGAGGGAGTGGTGGTATCATAAAGTCTGTCTAATTTACCACAAATTTATTAAGGCGTCTACTGTAAAACTAAGTGATAGGATATGATTATGTTTCATGATTTGAAATCATAATTAGCCGCCATCTACACTTTTCTTTTATTATTATACGATAACTATAATTTGAAGTTGTTTAAAGCCTTTCAATTCTACCATAAAACTAAACGCATTTTTATTGTATAAATCTCATCGTCATTCACTTTATATAGCACTTCATTTGAAACTTTGAAATTGTACGCGATTAATTAAAATGTTTTAATTTGGGTTATTGCTGTGCTGTAGTTGTTGTTGTTTGTTGTCATCTTGAAATCATCTCAAACAAAAAAACTGTTAAATAAATGTGCGTGTCTAAATATTTGCCAATTAAATTGTTGTTATCTTGATTAACTTTTATTTATGGCTATGTTTGTACGAGAATATCGTTTGTGTTTGTGTGTGTGTGTCTAAATATGTTGTCAAGAAACTAAAACGCGATCACCAGCGGTAGGAGAGGGAATCATGGACCATGAATGAATAAAATGCTATCATGATATGAAAACATAAGTTTAGTTTTCAATTAATTTGAAAATGTTTATGTTAGAAGAGAGAAAGAAATTAGGTTATCGCATAAGATAAAAAGGACAGCAAGTTTTGGGGGAAGAGTTGAATCATTTTATTTTCGAAGAAACCAGATATAAACGAAATCATAAGTTTGAGCGAATGGATAACAATTAAAGAAAATGAATAGATAAATTATTTAAAATTATCGAAATATATAAGTAGGGCAAGGAAGTTAATGCTCTAAAAAATAGAAAATGTGCGCATATAAAATGCACTTCAAATTCAAAAATATGCATTAAACACATAAAATATGCATATAAAATTTAATAAAAATAAAATTTGCATGTTATTAAACAAAACAAAAAAGGACAATAAATTTATTTTAAAACTCGTATATGTAATATATGTATATGTATATGTCGAATCGAAATCGAGCAGCAGTGAGCATCTTCAAATTTTTTGGTGTAATATTTGACTGCATTAAGCCATGTTCCCAATCTTGTTATAATTAGCTCTGGAGGAAGCATAATATGTACTAGGACATCTTTCATTCATTTAACATAAGAGAATTCAGTACAATAAAATTACTTCGTTAATAAACATCAATTTAATAAACAGGTCACATGCAACAGCTTTGTAACCCCCTTCTGCCTTCACCATCGGTTAGAAAAGGAAGAACTTTTTATTTGTTGAAAAGCTCACCGAGCCAGGAAGTTGTTGTTTTTGTTTTTGTCTATTTTTACGACTATGAGCATAGATATTTTGTGGTGTATATCTTCTTTATCACAATAAAAAAAGTTTGCAAATTTTTTTTTGTATTTCAGTTGAAAGCAACTTTTACCCAAAGATGTCCCACAAAAAGTTGAAGGCTTTTTTTAATGTTTTAAAATGACTGTTAATCAGAAATGAAAAAGTATGCAACAAAAACATGCATTTATTTTAAAATATGATAAAAAATATGCGTCTACAAATGCAAAAATACGTATTTTTCGTAAAATATGCAAAAACGTTTGAATGTAATTTTAAAGAAACTTACATGATTCGTAGAGATAATTTAACCGTTTCTATTTTAGGATTTCCACAGTACTTTTCATCATAATAAAAATGCAAATACTAAATTAATCAGTTGTGTTTCTAAAGAAACTTTCTAAGGAATAATTTTTGAATAAAAGTTTAATTTTTTTATATAAATAAAATTATATTTTTTATAATAATAAAATTTGATAAAATAAAAGTACATTATAATAGTACTATACAAGTACTTTTAAGAACAATAGAAGTACTCAATAGCACAATAAAATCACTTTTTGGTACAATTAAAGTACTTTTTAGTACAATAAAAGTTAGTTTTAATACAATAAAACACTTTTTAGTTTAATGAACGTACTTTTTAGTACAATAAAAGTACTTTTTACTTCAATAAATGTAATTTTTTATTACTAAAAGTAATTTTTAGTATAATATAAATAATTGCTGACGCAAAATCAGTGATGTTTTGAAAGAAACTTTTTTTTGTTTTTGCAGTAAGAATATATATTTTTATTTATAAATTGTTTATTTTTTTATGTAAATAAAATTATAATGTTAGTTATAACTAGTAAAATATTTATTTTTTTTTATTAAAGTTATAATTTTTATTTTTTTTTTATTAAAGTTATAATTTTTTTTTTTTTATTAAAGTTATAATTTTTATTATAATTGTTTTAAAAACACTGGTCTAGACCCTGAAATTTATTCCAAAGTTATAATTTTTATTATAATTAATTTTTATTGTAATAATTTTTATTATAATAATTTTTATTATAATAATTGATATAAATTCATAAACAGACCGATTTAAAACAAAAATGACGATATCATAATTAATGTCATTTTTTTATAATTAAATATAATTTTCTTTTTATTAAACCCATAATTATAAAATTTTACATTTTTTGATATTTAATACCAATTTTTTTTTATTAAAATTTAATTTTCTTTAGTAATAATAATAATAATAAAGTTATAATTATAAATTTTTTTCTAATTAAAAGTATGTATTTTTGGTAATTAAAATTATAGTTTGTTTTCATAATTTATAATTTAAATAATATGATTAAAATTGAAATATAATTTAATTTAAATAAAAATATATTTTAATTTAAATAAAAAATTTATTTTAAATTAAATAAAAATATATTTTATTTTAAATAAAAATATAATTTAATTAGAACAAAGACATAATTTAAATTAAAATAAAAATTGAAATGTTGGTTATAAAAAAAAATTAAGTAGATTATAATTTTTACTATAAAAAATTATAACTTACTCAGTTTTTTTTTTATAAATTATAACTTAATTAGTTTTTGTTTTATTAATTATAACTTACTTAATTTTTTTTTGTAATCAAGATTTAAATTTTTTTAATTTAAGTTATGTTTTTATTCTAATTAAATATTATTTTTATTTAATTTAAAATATATTAAAATTTTAATTAAATTATATTTTTATTTTAATTAAATTATATTCTTATTTATAATTTATATTATATTTTTTTATTTTAAATATAGTTTTAATGTTCATAACAATTCATTTGTAACAAAAATTATCTTTTATTTAAAATTTGGTATAATTTATTATTTATAATTTATTATAATTAAAATTATATTTTTTTATAATTTTTCTATAATTACAATTATAATTTCTTATAATAAAAATTTATAATTATAAAATTAAATAATTAATTTTAATACATAACTATATAATATTTAATTACAATATATAATTGTATAATTATAATAAATAATAATATAATTTTTGATCGTTTACCCAAAATTTGGGAATACGGGAATATATATATACATATAATTATAAAATTATATCTATAATATAGTTAAAGAATAAAATCATTTGCAAAATTTAGATTTTGTATATGATTCATTACTTAGTCTCACTGCCCTTGTGATGCCGTTTAACTCTTTTGTCATTTGTTGGTCATTTACATTTTAATTGCAAATGAATTCGTATCACACCAGTAGATTGCAGACAAAAGTGATAACATAGTGGCGGAAATGTAATATCCCAGCATTTAATGTAAACTTTAACCAAACGATGACTCATTATGCAAAGAAACAGTTGATGCCAGACGGCGAGTGGACGACTTCAACGCATCTATTTTGTAATATTAAACTTTACATGCAGAGTTTATGAATTCGCCGAATGCATAGAGTGAGTCAACGATTCAATGTTATCACACAGACCATTCACACACACACACTCCACTGGTGTTGAGACTGTGTTGAAAAACTCTTCTTCATGTTCTGCTATCACGTAATGTTGCTAAGGGCATTTTATGCAAAACAAGAAGGAAAGTCTCCGCTGACTTAATTAAAACATTAAGGACTGCATTTACCCTAATTTCCAAGTTTAGAGAATAAAACGACATAAAATTAACAGAATGTAGGTTTTGTTGTTGTGGTAAAGAAGTTGGCGTGTTTTTGTAAAATATTTCAAACAATCAAAATTGTCTAGGACAAAAAAAATCAATTACTATACTGCGGCAGTTGCATGGCACACACACACACAAACTGTCATTGACTTCTCTCTGGCCAGTCTGCTACTACTTAACTTAATTACATTCCTATAAATATTTTGACGTTATAACCATAACACTCTACATATGTGACTTTATATTAAGATGAGACAGAAAAAAAGAGAGTTCGTAATGGAATACGGCCAGACACACCCAAAAATGTTGCCACAACATATACTGCCGCCGCCACCACCACCGCGCCTTCTCACATCACAGTAGTAAAGGGAAAAATGATACATCAATTTAAGAGAAGATATTTGTTTTTAAGTGTCCATAAACATCTTAAAGATATTATATTCGTCTTGAACGGAATTAACTGTTAAAAGCAAAAAAAAAAAATACTCTAAAAATATAGTATAAAATAAAAGAAATAAAAAAAAATGACCATAGAAAAACGTGTTAAACCAGATGACTCAGCCGGCGAGATTAATTTGTGCAAATTTATGCAAAAAGGCCAACATTAATGGGACAAAAAAAATTTAATGCAAACATAAAAACTTTAAATGCAAAAGTGCAACTTTTTTTTAACGGAACTAGGTTGTATTAGGGGTGCTCACAGAAATATTTTAAATGAAGATTAATTGAAAAAATAAAATAATAAGAATTACAGACCGAAAATACCAATATTTATACATATGTACACCATCAAAAAATTAATAAATACATTTTTTGCGACTTTGGTATTGTTAACCCGACATATTTTCCATATAAATTATGATCATTATGATATGATCATCATAAGGGAAATCGCAATTAGGCGGTTAAAAATTCCTAATAAAACAAGAAATAGTCTAAAACCATTGGGAAATCTATAAGTGCATTTGTCTCCTAAAATATACGTTCTAGCGCAAAACGGAGATTAATTTGTCATCGCTATAAAAAAAAGTGGGGAATCACTAGGCATCGGGTGGATATTCACTACGAAACAATGAGGAAATCAAAAAAACTAATACAAAAGTCTTTAAATGCATTTAACTCCTAAAATCAAGGTCCTAGAGCAAATAGCTGCGTAATTTAAGGTCACTGTGAGAAAGTAGGAGAATCAGTAGGAAGTGTTATAATAAATTTTTATTTGGATTAATGGTGTAAATAAATTTTTTTTTGAAATAAATTATATTATTAAGCATTTAAAAAAATTAAATTAAATTTTTTTTTTTTAAATTTTAAATAAAAATTTTTAAATTTAAAAACATTTTTAAATGTTTTATAAAAAAATATATTTAAAATTTTATTATAAATTTTTTTTTTTAAATTTCAATTAAAGTTTATTAAATTCAAAAAATAACAGATATTTCAAACATAGTTTTGTTCAATGTTTTCTAATAAATATAAATTTTTGTAATGTTTTCTAAAAAAACATACTTCATTTAATTTAAAAATTAATTTAAAAGAACAAAAATGTTTTAAACAATTTTTAAATGTTTTTTTTTTAAATATTATCAAAAATTAATATAAATATATGAAAATAAGCCAAAAAAAATTAGAAATGATATTTTTAACAATTATTAAAAATATATATTTTCATGCAACAATTATTATTTAAATTGTTTTTTTGTTTTAATGGTTTAAGGTTAAAAATATTTCTTTAATATTTTCCCGAAAAAAAGTTATATTTAAAAAATATAAAACTATACTGAAACAAAAACTATAAAAAATTTGTTTGAAAAATTTGTTAAACCCATTGGGAAATCTATAAATGCATTTATCTCCCAAAATAAACGTTCTAGCGCAAAACGGAGATTAATTTATCATCGCTATAAAAAAAGTGGGGAATCACTAGGGATCGGGTGGATATTCACTACGAAACAATGAGGGAATCAAAAAAAACTAATATAAAAGTCTTTAAATGCATTCAACTCCTAAAATCAAGGTCCTAGCGCAAATAGCGGCGTAATTTAAGATCACTATGAGGAAGTGTTATAATAAATTTTTATTTGGATTATTGGTGTAACTAAATATATATTTTTTTTTTAAATAAATTATGTTATTAAGCATTTAAAAATATTAAATTAAAAAATTTTTTTTTAAATTTTAAATACAAATTTTTAAATTTCAAAACATTTTTAAATGTTTTATAAAAAAATATATTTAAAATTTTATTATAAAAATAATTTTTTTTTAAATTTCAATTAAAATTTATTAAATTCAAAAATAACAGATATTTCCAACATAGTTTTGTTTAATGTTTTCTAATAAATATAAATTTTTATAATGTTTTTTCTGTTTTAAAATTATTTTTAAATGTTTTCTAAAAAACATACCACATTTAATTTATAAAAGAACAAAAATTTTTAAACAATTTTTAAATGTTTTTTTTTTTAAATATTATTAAAAATATATATAAATATAAGAAAATAAGCCAAAAAAAATTAGAAAAGATATTTTTTTAACAATTATTATAAATATATATGTTTAAAGCAAGAATTGTTTTTTTTAATGGTTTAAGGTTAAAAATATTTCTTTAATATTTTCCCGAAAAAAAGTAATATTTAAAAAAAAAATATAAAATTATACTGAAACAAGAACTATAAAAAATTGTTTGAAAATATAAAATTTATTTTTAATTGTTAAATATATTTTTTTTAACTTATAGTTTTCAAGAAGGTATAAAAAATTACGATATTATAACACTTATCAAAAAATGCGTTCAAAAATAATTAAAAAAAAAAACAAATAACTTTTTTCAAATTATTCGAATTTGAAAAAATTATTTTAAAAAAAAAATGTATTTTTAAATGTTAAATATATTTTTTTTTTAACTTACAGTTTTCAAGAAGGTATACAAAATTATGATATTATAACAATTATCAAAAAATGCGTTCAAAAATAATTCAAAAAAAAAACACAAATAACTTTTTTCAAATTATTCGAATAAATTATTTTTTTTTAATATTAAAACAAAAAGTTATTGAATAATAAAAAAATTTGAAAAATTATATTTAAATAAAATATAAAAAATTATACTTAATTAAAATAAAAAAAAATATATTTAAATAGAATATACAAAATCATATATAAAATAAATAAAAAAGTATATTTAAAATAAATATAAATATTATAAAAAAAAAATATAAAAAATTATCTTTAAATTTTTTTTAAAAAAATATTTCTTTAAAAATAAATGGTGGTTAAATTTTAACGACCGATGTGGATTTTGAATAAAACACAAATTATTTAGGAAATTATTGTCATTTCTTTTTATTATGATAATATTGGTATGGTTCAATTATATATGGTAGAAAATATAGGCCAAATGGCCGCCGCAACCTCGGCGGCACACCTCCATCCGATGGTCCAAATTTTCGATGATGCTGAGGTATAAATGAGGTTCTATGCCGTTAATGTGCCGAATCATCCTCTAGCTCATCTTGCTGGCTTATCGACGTAAACCTTTTCTTTAAAACAACGAGTTGAGGTGAACGGCTCTTCAGCCGCACTATCGCGAACAGCAACAACATCTTCTGTAGTACGAGCTGTACGCGCTTGCACTAGTGTTTTCACATCTCCTACCCGATTTGCTCAATTTTTTCCACGATTTTTCCGATTGTACGCACATTTGGACGATTTAATTGACCTAAAAAATCACGAAGTGCACGATATGCATTTTGATTTAAACGCCCATTTTTTATAATAAGCCTGAATAACTTTAATGCGTTGCTCGATTGTGTATCTTTCCATGGTTCAAATTGAGTTAGTCTGAAATTGAGAAATTTCAAATGAAATGCAGAAAAAGACTTGACGTTTAGGTGTGGTTCACATACAACATCGGCCCTTACAATGTAACCACCCTTTATATATATTTTTATAAAATATATATTTTTATTAAAAATATTTAAAAAAAAAGAATATATTTAAAAATATATTTTTTTATTAAAAATAATTTAAAAAAGAATATATTTTTATAAAATATTTTTTTAATTAAAAATATATATATTTTTTCAAATTAAATATTTATTTAAAATATCAAAAAAAAAAAACTATTTTTATAAATTATATTTAATAAAAATATACATTTTTGTAAAAAAAAAAAATATTTATATTAATAAAAAAAATTATTTAACATTAGAAATAAGTTTTTTTTTTTAGTATTTAATTCAAAAAATGTCTTTATCTCTAATATCCCAATTTTATTGTTCTCTCTTTTACAGATCGCGAAGATCAATCTATACTGTGTACTGGTGAATCAGGTGCTGGTAAAACCGAAAATACGAAAAAAGTCATTCAGTATTTAGCATATGTGGCTGCCTCAAAACCCAAAGGTTCTGGTGCGGTAAGTAACCAATTAAAAAAAACACAAAACTTCCATATGAGATAACACTTTTGATCTCTTTGTCACTTAATGAAATTCTATGTATTTTCAATATTCACCCGAACAAACAAACCAACCAACCACCACCACCTACATATGGTTAAACAAAGAAAATCTGTTAAGGAATTCAGTATTCGATATACAAACATACATTTTTGTGTTTTTCATTCAAAAAAAAAATAAATAAATCTCACGATTTTAAAGTTTTATTATATATTTATATAGTATTTTGGTTTGATCTACCACCATCTAGCCTTATAAAGTCATATAAAGAGTATATACTATATTTTGTTGTTATTGTCGTTATTGTTCTAATAACTTTTACTTGCTATACATTTATTAATTATTACCATAAAAAAAAACAAAGTTATTGATTTATTTTATAGCGGCTGAGCTGCTGCAACACTTTTTTTGTTGTTCTCTCTAAACACCCACAATTTTATTGTTGTCGCTCTTTCTTTAAATGCCTTTATTTGCACTTGGGGCTGTTTGCCTTCTTTCGCTATTTACGAGTTAATTAAGAATTTCATATGCGTCGTTGTGTAATTGAGTTTTCGATAGTTTTTGCTCGTTTTTTTTTAATCTAGTTGATATAGTTGAAGAGCTTTTAAGACAGATTTTTGTAAAAAAATTTAATTATTTTTAAGAAAATCTTTTACATAATTGATATTTTGGTATGCCATTGTTTGCTTAGTTACAAATCATTACTTTTCATCTTACACAGTACTACACATGATTTTGGGACTCAATTCTGAGAACTGCACGTGAAAGTAGCCCCAAAAAGAAGAAGTTCTGCATCATTCGTTTTGTCAGGTTACATGCCATAATAATTTAATATCGATTTGAAGTTAATAAGTAACGTATAGGCGAATTTGTCACGTTTAAGGCTCTTTTGTTATATTGTTATATGGTGGCGTATGATTATAAGTTATATTCCACGACAATCATACGCCACGGAGTACAACAGTTTTATTGTAACTGCTACGACATGAACGCACTACAAAATCATTTGATGAATGAACAAGTGAAACTGTTGCTTATGTAGGGAAATGTTATGTGAACAGATTAAAGGAATTGTAATTCTTAAATTTATTTTTTAAGGACTAACATTTTTTTTTTTTGAAAAAAAATTTAATTATTAAAAGTATTTTTTTTTTAAACGAAAAGATCAGGTTGTTATATTTAAAAAAAAATATGAAAAATTGTTTATAAATTAAAAATGAAAAATTTATATTTAAAGTAAATATAATGAAATTATATTTAAAAGTAATAAAATAACATTATATAAAAAATAAATATAATAAAATTACATTTAAAAAATATAAAAAAATTATGTTTAAATAAAATAGAAAATATTTTATTTAAAAAATTATATTAAAAAATATGTAAAAAAAAATTCATTAAAAATATTTTTTTAAAATAGTATATTTTTTTGTAAATTATATTTTAAAAAATATCTAAAGAAAAGTTTTTAGGAGAAAAATTTAAAAAAGTAGATATTGAGAGTATCAAAAAAATAATTAAAAATCAAAATTCTTAAAAGAAATACTTTTTTAAAAAAATTATACCAAACAATTATTTTTTTAAAAACGATTAAAAGAAATCTAAAAAAGAAATAAATAAATAAAAATGTATTGAGAAATTAACCAAAAAAAAAAAAAAAAAAACAATTATATCAAAAATGAATTTATTTTAAATGTTTTCTTAAATAATAACAAGAATTGTTTTTTAAACAAATATTTTATTGTGTTTAAAATAATATTTATTGAAAAAATAGTTATTTAAAAAACATAAAACAATTATTAAAAACTTAGTTTTTTACAAAATTAAAAATATTGTAAAAATATAGTTTTATTTAAAAAAATAAAATGTTTATTAAAAATATATTTTTTTAAGTAAAATATTTATAAAAAATATAGTTTTTGTATTAACATATTTATTAAAAATATAGTTTTTTTAATTAAAATATTTGTTAAAAATACAGTTTTTTAAATAAAATATTTACTAAATATTGTTAAAACAAATATTTATTAAAAACATTTTAAAAAGCTTTAAATATATATATTGTATTTTTTACAAATATTTTAATAAAAAAAAATATATTTTTTATAAATATTTTACTTAAAAAAATACCTTTTTAATAAACATGTTATTTTTAATAAAAATATATTTTTAATAAACATTTCATTTTTTTAATTAAACCATATTTTTACTAAATATTTAATTTTAAAAAAAAAAACAATATTTTAAATAAATATTTTTTTTGTAAAAAACTAAATTTTTGATAATTGTTTTATATTTTTTTAAACAACTATTTTTTAACAAATACTTTTTTTACATATTATATTAATTTACGTTAAGTGTGTCGAAAAGATACAACAAATTCGGCTCAAGATCAGAAAAGTGTTATTCAGTGTGTCACGCACTAGGATGACGCGTTTCGAACTCCATGACGGGTTCATCTTCAGACCCCTTTGTGACGAACTGATGCACAATGGTACATCATCAGCTGTATATATATCCACAATTATGCCAAACATATGCATGTGAAGTAGATATCAGCCGAAAATGTCCAGCATAGTTATGAATTTGACTATTCACAATCATTTTTTACATATTTTTTAATATAATTTTTAAAAAAATAATATTTTTTTATTTTATTTAAACATAATTTTTTTTAACTTCAAATCGATATTAAATTATTATGACATGTAATTTAACAAAACGAATGATGCAGATCATCTTCTCTTTGGGGCTACTTTCACGTGAAGTTCTCAGAATTGAGTCCCCAACTCAATGGGCTAAAAAATGTTGTACTGTAGACCGTATCGCCTTACAGGCACAAAAAAAAAAGTTATCCGTACACCAGCGAATATGAAGCATTGTTCCAAGGACATTTCAAAAAAAAATTTTTTTTTTTTTTTGCCGAACGTAGGGGTCGCCTTTTTAGTTTTTTCGTTATATCTTCCACATTAACAGTCCGATCTTAATGCTTAATGCTAATATACCGAATTTTTTGTCTCAGGGAGGCCAATATTTTTGCTCTTAGGTCCATTGACCTCAAGTGTACCGTTCTAGTACTTACCCCCCAAATCTAATTTCCTACCACCCTAATGTGACACCCTAATGTTAGAAATTTATAGCTCGCGAAAAACCATAAAACTTTTGCGAAGAAAGTATTTCGTTAAATACAGCACAACTCTCTTAAAAATGCTTTTATAAATTCTTTGTTGCAGATTGTAGGGGTCACCTTTTTAAATTTGTCATAGCGTAAGTATTTACATTCAGATATTAAAGTATGATATATCGATGTGTTTGTGTGTGGCAGACCATTTTTTTTAATTCAAAAGTCTTTGACCTGAATTAACCTTTACATCATACCTCAAATTACACAACAAGGAATTAGCAACAAAAAGCAACAAAAAGAAATTTTAGTCGATCATATCTCGACGTGATTCAAGTTGGCTATATTTTTGACGGCTCTCGAGTTTAGATAAAATATGGCCCATGCGTTGCTCGTCGGTGACCGCCATGGCAGATTCATGTACCACATGAACATAACGCTCGGTGTTTTGCGAATGGCATGGATAAGCTGTGAAAATAATTAGGTTTAGCAAAGAAAATGGAGATATTTTTCTTGCGCTTACCTGGTAATTCGATTACATCTTGCGAACAATGTAATGCTTCTAGATGAAAAAACTAAATTTTTTTTGAAATGTCCTTGGAACAATGCTTCATATTCGCTGGTGTACGGATAACTTTTTTTTTGTGATACGGTCTATTGTACTGTGCTATTGCCCCCCGGAATATTACTTATGATAATCATACGCTGTTTATGTTATGTCAAACAAAAGAGCCTAAAACGTGACAAATTACCCGTTTCCCGATACTTGCTAACTTCACATCGATATTAAATTATTATGGCATGTAACTTGACAAAACGAATGATGCAGAACTTCTTCTTTTTGAGGCTACTTTCACGTGAAGTTCTCAGAATTGAGTCCCCAACTCAATGAGCTGAAAAATGTGGTACTGTGCTATTGGCCCTCATATAAAAATCTCATACCACTCACTTCAATGCTTCGGATGCTGTGTTATAATAAAAACTACGTATCCTATGCCTCATATCATCGTCAGTAGTTCAGAGTTTTATATTGAAAACACTTAAAACTAATTAATTTGTTAACGATGTTATTTTCATTTCATCGGGGGCTGTCAACATTAATAAACGATGAAATGGAATAGATTGATTTGCTCAACGCTCGTTGTTCGTTCAACGTCTACGTCGATGCAATCGTTGTTTTTCTTCTTAATTAAGCATTTAATTACTTGACAGTCACTTACTACCTTTTGCACATATAAATATTTGACATAAATTGTATGTAAAAACACAACAGCAACAACAAAAACAGTTTGCTATGATTTTATATCTATTAACAATGTGTTGTTGTTGTTGTTGGTTTTCTATTTATTTTTGCTAAACATTCAAGTACAACGATGAAACGAAACAAGTTCATTGCCACAAAATTTTCAACACATTTTCAGAAAAATTATAAATGAGCAATTACAAAAACACCAACAACAGCAGTAGCAACAACAATGTGTTGTCTTGTCAAAAAGCATAGAATATGGCATTTTAAAAGGCGCAAGGCGGCGCATGCGTGCATGCACGTCAAATGTCAATAAATTTTAATTAAACATTTGGCAGTGGTAAGCATACAAGGCACACACAGACAGGCCATCCGATACACTACACGTAAAGCCACTTTATTGGGACTGTGTTGTCGCTAAACCAAAGAAGTTTTTTTACCAAATTTGTCTTAAAATATAAACTATGAGAAAATTATTAGCCAAAAAAAAAAACAACACAAAACAATGAATAATTGCCCATGAATTGTTTAAAGACTTGATAACAAAAAAAACACTACAACAACAGCTTTTTTAAATAGTTTTCCCATATTTTGTAAGTTTATGAGATCGATCGATCGATCTAGCGTTTATTCAATCTAGCATTCATTCGTTCTTATGTTCTCTAGCTACAACAAGTTTCCTTATATGACATAGTTTTTTTTCTCTCCCTCGCTCGCTCTCTCACGTTGTTTTTCTTGGCAATTTTCTTCAATTAGGTAAAAATTTAAAAAATTGCTATGTTGTTTTTTTTCTGTCATGAGAGCCTTCTGGCCTGGCTTTAATAATCTCATAATCGATTATGGTATAGTATGTAGTTGTTGTTTAGCCATTTTATACTTGATATTTTTTTTTTTTTTTTTTTTCTAAAATTCTATATTAAAGTTGTGAACAGAAATCAAATTCGTAATTGAATGTGTAAATTGTTGACCATTTATGGTAAAGAGGTGATAATTTAGCAACTAGGTGACAACACAATAATGGCCAGCGAACGAACATATGGTCTGGTGTGACTGCTAATGAAGGATTTATGTTTTAATCGTTTGCCTTAATGTGGCAGCCTGAAATTGAGAGATGTTATGTTGTGTTTTTTTATGGAAAATCTGTAGTTTGGGAAACATACCCCCAGCACAGTATCATAATTGTTGTTGGCCTTAGCTATGAGAAATTTTTTGAAATGTGGTCTTTCGCTATTTTCTACTAAGACGTTGCCTTCAGCTCTAAATCTATGCCATTATGGCAAAAGCTGTACCCAAAAGACTTTTAGAGCAAGTAGGCAAGTATTTTGTGTCTAATTAGGGCAAGTAATTTTATGCACAAAAAAACGAAAATATGCGCATATAACATGCATTTATAATTCTAAAATATGCACTAAAAACTTATAAAATATGCAATTAAAAAATATTTCGAAAAAATAATTTTGCAAAAAAAAACCATATAAGTATGCATTACCGGCATGTTTTGGGGGTTTATGCATATAAAAGGATATTTTGGAGTTTTTACACTTTTTTCTATTATTTTTTTTACTTTTCAATATATATTTTTCGAAGTATAGACAATACCTGTTCGTTTCATTAAGATTGAAAGATAATCTCTATAATTTTTCGCAACTATTGTTGGAGTTCTTATTAATTATTTAATATCTTCTAAGAAGGCTGTATTTCAAAGTACAAAATTTTTAAGCTCATTGATTTGGGACTCAATTCTAAGAACTGCACGTGAATGTAGCCCTAAATAGAAGAAGTTCGTGTAGCATTCGTTTTGTGAAGTTACATGCCATAATAATTTAATATCGATTTGAAGTTAGTAAGTATCGTATAGGCACTACTCCGACTTAGCTGAAACAAATTTAAAAAAAATTAATGTTTAATATGTTCATATGACGTTTCCTTACATAAGCAACAGTTTCACTTTTTCTTACATCAAATGATTTTGAACTGTGTTTATTTTGTAGCAGTTACAATAAAACTGTTGTACTCCGTGGCGTATGATTTATGCGGAATATTACTTAATCTTACGCCACCATAGAGTATTTTTGTTATGTATAGAGATTTATTAAAACAACTGCAGTTTTTGTTATGTTTGTTAACCTAAAAAAAGCTAAAATATGCGCATATTTTGCTTATTTTTCAAAAAAAAAATACGTGATTTTGCATAGTTAAGCGCATTTTTTTAAACAAATTTTACAGTAAATGCATGTTTTTGTTGCATATTTTAACTTTTTTGATTAACAACCATTTTAAAATTAAAACCCATTAACTGTTGTCGCTTTGATAAATCTTTATAAAAAAATAAGTGTATTTGGATAAATCTTTGATGTACACTTATTTTCTTTATAGAGAAGAAAGCAACTGCAATTAATGGGTTTTACTTTGTAAAATGATTGTTAATAAAAAAAAAAATATTGTAAAATTTGCTAAAATATGAGCATATTTTGCATATTTTACAAATAGGCAATTTTCATAGTTAAGCGCATATTTTGGCAAATTTTACAATAAATACATGTTTTTGTTGCATATTTTAGCTTTTTTGATTAACAACCATTTTAAAAAATAAAGCCCATTAACTGCAATTACGTTGATAAATCTGTATAAAGAAAATAAGTGATAAGAAAATAAGTGTACTTTCTTTATACAGATTTACAAAAGCGACTGCAGTTAATGGGTTTTACTTTTTAAAATGGTTGTTAGTAAAAAATAGCTTAAATATGCAACAAAAACATGCAATTATTTAAAAATTTGCTAAAATATGAGCTTAACTATGCAAAATTACGTTTTTTTTTAATGTAAAATATGCGATATATGCAATAACGAATGAATGAAAGAAAATTTCATAATTCGTAAAGATTAACTTAACTGTTTTCATTTTATGATGCATTTGCATAAGATTCCTTGAAATAATCATAATGATATTAAAAAATTTTGTAAGCTTACATTTGGACCACCTTAAGGATTGATGACACAGTATAGGTATGTTGTGAGAAACTTTTGAGGTTGCAAAAATATTGCAGGTCGGTCATACATTTGACTCCTCTAAGGGCAATTTTGAGGTAGTAACAGAGTCGGGAGCAAATTTTATACAAAATTGATTTTTATATGGGAATTTTTAATTTTAAAATTATTTTGAAATTTAATGTTTCTTTTAAGCTTTAATGATTCAATTCTCCTAATATGTAAGCGTTTATGTTTTAGCTCTTCTAAAAAGTTACCTACTAAACAGTTGCAAACTTTGGCTAGAACACATTTTTGTCTAAGTTTAAAACAAATACAAGTGTTTTTTTTTATATCATTTATATTCGCTAAATCGCCTTATCTTGTCAGCTGGAACAGAAAACAAGTTGTCTGCCTGAAAACGGTTGAATTTTAAACAAACAGCCACAAAAATAAACAAGAGTTATTTACTCATTTGTTTTCACAAGACATTCCACTCCACTCTCATGCGAAAACAGAAGACAATAATAAATAACTTGAAGGGAACACATTTTTTCATATATGAATCATTCTGCTTCAAACTTCTGGCACACACAAAAGGTGTTGTGCGTTGCCATTGTCTGTCTGGCTTGGTCACAAGATCGTCGTCACCTCCCCCGTTTTATGATACCAAAATGACCAAAAAAGGCAAAATAAAGAATGCCAGATTAGAAGAGAGAGGACGAACAGACCCGCATTTAACAATTATATATATATAAACGATTAAAATTGCATTGATTGGAGCAGGGGAGAAATCTTAAGAGGAATTTTAAATAAATTTAAATTAATTTTGTTGACAATTTGTCATACAACCCCTCTTTGGGTGTTTCATGATTTAACATTTTAAAACACAACTAACGTATTTCATTTATCAAAATATGACAAATTTTTATTAGTATTAATTTAAAAAAAAAACACACACACACCAACAGCTACAATAACAATCACAAAGGCAACCATACTAATTGCTATAGTTGTTGGGTGTTATTGATGTTGTTGTTGTTTTCTTAATTAGAAAGTGTGTGTGTGTGGCACGAGAAGAAAGAAAATGTCGAGCGTTTAAGTGGAGGATTCAATATCTTTTACAAGACCCACCAGCCAGTGCAGTGGAATGCAACTAGGGGGATGTTGTGTTATCTCCCTAATGTCGCTGATGATGGGGCGCTGATGATAATGGCAGCATGCCTGAATGGTGCTACGTTCGATGATGTGTGGCTTCTTTGATTCTATGATCGTGTGGCATCATGCCTATAAATAATTGAAATTAGTTTTTCAATCTCATAAACGTGGCGGTTTATTTGAGAATATAAAAAAATATATTTTCCTCTCTCCCCTCTTACATGTTAATGGAGTTTTCGATCATGTTTATCATTTTGTTTATATAAAGTGGTATTGATAGAATATGTGTGTGTGTCCCCTTTTAGGAACTAATTGACTTCCGCAATAGGAGGATATTGCATATGAAGATTGTAGAATATTGGAACAATTTTGGGATATAGAAAATTTAGTGAATTAATCATCTAACATCTTTAAAATTTGTTGTTGGTATTAAAAATACAAAAGGAATCGTATTGTAGTGGATATGGTAGATATCTGATTGCTGTAAGTGTTATTTTTTTAAACAGCCTATTACTTTAAAAGTGTTTCCGGTGGTATTTTTTACGATCAAGAGTTGTTGCTCGTAACCTCTTAAACATTTATATTATTTATATATTAATATTCATAAAAATTTTTAAAAAATTTAAAAATATTAAAAATACATATTAAAATATTAAAGTATTAAAATATTAAAACATTAAAATATTAACATTTTAAAATATTAAAATATTAAATTATTAAAATATTAAAACATTAAAATATTAAAATATTAAATTATTAAAATATTAAAATATTCAAATATTCAAATATTCAAATATTCAAATATTCAAAAATTCAAAAATTCAAAAATTTAAATTATTAAAGTATTAAAAAATTTAAAATATTAAAGTATTAATTTTTTACAAAACAATCAATCTGCAACACAATTAGAAAAATGCAGGAAAATTTTAATTTTTGATCAGTAGGCAGATGGGGCGTGACAAAACTGAATTTTAGCTCTAGAGAGATAATATTTGATACACAGATTACCCGGCAACACGAATATGAATATGCTGACGAAATTTGTAGTTTCGATCAGTGGACGAAGGGGCGTGGCCAAAACTGATTTAAGTCCTAGATAGATACAATTTAATATCCTGATTGTACTCTGCAGCATAAATAGAAAAATGCAGACGAAATTTATATTTTCGATCAGTGGGCGATGGAGGTGTGACAAAACTTTATTTTAGCCAAAGAGAAATACTATTTGGTACACAGATAGTACTCGGCAACACGATAATGAATATGCAAACGAAATTGTAATTTTCGATCAGAGGTCGGCGATGACAAGGAAAAGCTGTAGTTTAGACCTATACGAGATAATATTTAGAACACAGCACAGTGTCTTGAAGAGTGAAATTAAACTAAAACTTAATTTCCCTTTGCACCCCATGAATGAGGTATGGGATAGCTTCTCGCGTTGTTGTGAATTAACACGCTTTCTATTTTTAGATTCACAACTAACGGCACCTACTTGTTTATCGACGAATGCAAACGTCACTGTTTGAGAAGCTCTTACTAGACACGATGATTGAATCGACGCTTAAATACTGCGAAGTTGCTGTCAACAACACAATGAAAGAAAATTGTATTCATTTTTTTTCTTTTAAGATGACTGGAGCCAGGTTTGAACCTGCGATCTCCCGCATGGTAGTCGCGTGTTCTAACCACTATGCCACGGCCGGTCCCGTGTGAAATAGTGTAATGAAAATATACCTATAATCGGCTTTTGGGGTTTCATTTGTACCCGTTTCAAATTCAAACCCCGAGATCGTAAGTGTTTGTGCACAAGGGTTGGGATAGTATACGAGTTTTCGATTTCGATGCGACTTACCCTCTTTATTTTGTGTGGTTGGGGCAAATGGTTGCGCATCGTGATCAAAGTTGATGGGAAAGGAGAATATATCCACATCAAGCGGAAAATATATAACCAACACACAGTCATTTTTCTTTCCTAACATTTTCCCCAAGCAAAGATAGGCCTTATCTTTACCCCCTAAGGTGGTCTGCCATACAAAAATTTTATTTTTATAAAATTTGCTCCCATCGCTCTAACTGCTCCAAAGGGGGTCCTTAGAGTAATATTTTTGCAACCCCAACAGTTTCTCAGAACATATCTACCCTCTATTTTCACCTCATCTTCACTTCCTAAGGGGATCCCATTCAAAAATCAATTTTTTAATAAATTTTGAATTTGTTTACAATTTGCTCCCACCTCCGAGTCACATGTACGACCGACCCCCAACATTTTTGCAACCCCAAAAGTTGCCTGAATTTTGCAGGCGTATTTTTCGATATCGGTAAATGAGCGAAGGATTCTTGAGGAAATTAAGGGCGGTAAGAAAAATGTCCCAAATCGAAAAAAAATAAATAAAAAAATGCCCCAAAAAAATTTCTATTCAAAGTAGGGAAATTTTTCATTAAAAAATTTTTAATAAATTTTTATAAATATTACATGAAAATTTCAATTTTCGAATTTAATAATTTTTCAAGTGAAATATATCCCAATTTTATTGAGGATTTTTTCATTTATTCTTTCCTGGATTTTTGGGTAATTTTTCATATTATCCGCCAAATTTTACTTTTGTGGCATTTTTTCTAAAATCGAAAGTAATCACGCCCCACATGTTGTTATTAATCTTAAGAAGTGTTCCTATTGTATGTTTAAAAGTGGAAAATGTTAGCATTTATAACTGTGAGACAATTTCGTTAGATATGTTATGTTAAGTTTATTTTTTAATATTCGTAAAATTTTCAAGGGCAAAATATTGCAGGACCCACTAGTATTTTAATATTTTTATATATTTTCATTTTTATAAAATTAGCATTAAAAAAACACAACTTTCTTATTAGTTTCTAATATATATTTTATTAAAAAATATCAGAAAAGCTAAAAATCCATATTTGTATATCTGGCTGTGTGTTCTCTATAAACTACTAAACCATTCATTCATTTGCGTTGAAACTTTTGCGGTTTATGACCGATGCACCTGCAAAGGTTGCCACACTACTATAAAGTACGAGGGTTGGCCTAAAACATTGAATTTGTTGCAATATTTTGATACAAAAGCAAAGCGTTGCTGGGCCCCAAAAATTTTAATATTTCTATATATTAATTTTTATAAAATTAGCAGAAAAAACTCAACTTTCTTATTAGCTTCTAATATAAATTTCATTAAAAAATTAGAAAAGTGCTACCAACCAGTGTTGGGCAAAATTTATTCTAAATAACAAATAAAAAGATACAAATAAATTTGATTTAGTTTTTATTTGGAATAAAAACTACAAATTTTTATTTGTTTATTTTGGAAAATAAATAACTTCAATTTATTTGTCATTTTTTTATTTGTTATTCGGAAAATTCAAATAATATTTCAAATAATGTACGTGCGTACGTATGTATGAGAAATTTTCTTTTTTTTCGTTTTTTTCTCTGGCTCACTTGTTGAAATATTCTTTTTTCCTTTCACATCAAAAAATATTTTATTTGTATGCTATTTGTATGACAAATAACAACTAACAAATGTCGAATAATTATTTGTGGCTCAAATAAAAAGATAACAGTTGAAATTTGAAATCAAAATATTCCAAATAACAAATAACGATTGGAAATTCATTTGTTATTTGTTATTTGAATTAAAATTTATTGAATAACGCCCAACACTGCTACCAACCCATATTTGCATGTCTGTCTGTGTGTTCCCTATAAACTAATAAACCGTTGATAAATTTGCATTGATACTTTGGCGGTTTATAACTGACGCACCCGCCAAGGTTTCCACAATAGTATTATGTACGAGGGTTGACCTTAAACATTGAATTTGTTGCATTGATACACCACTTAGTACATTTTTGGGAATATTTTTTTTTCTCATATTGTTAAAAAAGATCCTTCTTTTATTTACCATACGCCATCTATACTGCACTTCATTGTTTTTTTTTTGGTTTTGTGACACAATTGTGTTGCATATTTTTACCCCTGACCTTATTAATCACTGCCAATGATCCATAAGTCTAAGTCATGCGATTCCATATTGAGACAAGCTAAATTATAAAACTTCATGTGGCGTCGTAAACAATTTTTTTTATGGATTTTGTTGTTGTTTTTTTTATCATGATCACAAAATTCTGCAGTCGTAATCAATACACCTTTGGCAAAGAAAAACCTCTCCCCCCCCCTCGAGAGTGCAACGTCACAGTAAATTTAGTTTATTTATGATTTTTTGTCGATTATTTAGTATTAACTTTATCATCGCAGCTAAAAATACCAAGCAACAGTCGTATGCAAAGTTTGTCGTCTATCTGTCGGAGTTGCAAGGCAACAAAAAATGAATAAATCAAAATGATTGATTTTTTTTGTTTCGTATTTATTTTTCAATAAATACCATTACTTGCACAGACTGTGGTTCGAATATTTAATGTTTGAATACGACAACATTATATTATCTCTTATAAAAGTCACTTATATATATATTTTCCCAATTTATCACATGACTCATTCCCTCCATTCATTACATTTGCAACGTGGTAGGAGGTGAGAATTTTTGAACAATCGCTACATGTATGTAACATATACAACTACTAGTGGTGTATAGTATATAACTATATGTACGATTTCTACTTGTTGCATATATATAGTGTCACCCAATTTGTGAGTCAATACGACGTTGTGTGTGTGAATCGAATCGATAACTTACCATAGCTGCTGATAAAAAAAATGTTCCATTATCACATCATCATAATTAATGTTCCAATTGCACTCATATAGAGTGTGAAGTGCGCGGAAGGTTATTTTGTAATCTTATCACAATCAATATTGTTGTGGAGTGTAAAACGGGAAACAATCGCAGTATTATTCTATTTTTCTATTATAACCGCGTTAATTTGATTAGGGAACTTTTTATGATTAAATTCCTATTTTAAGAGATTTTCTTTGTTTACAAAAAAAATATAAAACAAAAACGATATTGAAAAACATAAAATATTTATTTATTACCTTACACCAATTTAGAGATACGGTTATTGAAAATTTTATAAAAAATATATGAAATAAACGTCACAGACTTTTTAAAATTGAAAACGCTATAGTGCTAAGAAATTGGTAAACATATCATAAATTACCTTAAAGAAAATTGATACAAACTTTGTTACCTAAACTTATCTTATGTTTGCCTTAAGTATGTATAGGAATATTTGATAATAAACTCTGTCTGCTGGAGCCTACTTACAAGTACTGCCTCACAGGTAGAGAGTCTCCTTTTGAGACTTCGGCAAATTAGTTTTGAGGTAAAATTATACTTGCCATATAGAGCGCCACCTATAGTACAGTAATTGTACCATACATTAAACTATTCGCAACATTCAAGCAACAATATGACAGAGTTTAAAATATACAAATTCTGTTACCTAATCTTATCTTATGTTTGCCATATGTTGAGAATGTATAGGATTATTTGAAAATGAACTCTGTCTGGTCGATCCATCCAACTTACTAGTAAGCCTCCGAGGTTGAGAGTCTCATTTTGAGACTTCTGCAAATTAATGTTAAATAATTATAAATTTAGTTTTGTACTTGCCAGATCGAGCGCCACCTATAGCACATAAATTGTACCATAGCTCAAACTATTTGCAGCTTGCAAGCAGCAATATGCCAAAGATTAAAAAAATTATGTAAAAAAAATCATATTTTTTGTTAAATTTAAAGAAAATTGGTGTAGGGTATTAATACAATATATTTCGACCATACACTTATTTTTATAAATTTTATTATTGCTATATTTTCTATACACTATTTTGATCTTTTTTTTTTAATTTAAATATTGTACATTTTTTTTTCATTTTATTGGGTATTGATTTTAATTTTCTTGATTTTTTTTAACTATTTCATTTATTTTTTTTTTATTTTCATGTAAACTTCTGCAAAAAAAAAAAAAACTTTAACACGCTCCCTCTCTAAAATATAAAAATAATTATATTTTTACAAAAAAAAAAAAAAAAATTATATATTTAATGGTTGTTGAATCCATGTGGTTGTTGCTGCAAATAAATAAAAAAAATACAAACCATAACTATATATTACATAAACATGTAAATACAAATTCCTCACTCTGATGTACATTTGACGTTTGCTGTGTGTGTGTGGTACAAAACGCCTTCAACCAACCAACACCTTTTTATACTCCGGCCATATCTATGAACCAAAAAAAAAAACACCTCTTCACCACAACTTCAAAATAACCACCGCACTCGAAACCCACCACAAATCACCATCACCAACCAACCAATCTACCGACCGACCAACCAACCACTTATTCCTCTACAAAACTACTTAAACAAACAACCTACACAAAATGATTTGAAATTTTGAATTTTTGTTGGATTTTAATTTTATTTTTTTGTTACACAAAAAACAAAAATTGATCACTTTTTTTCGGATAAATCAAAAATTCAAACAAACTCAATATTTTCTAAATATTCACCAACTAAAGGGACCACATCCGGCTTTAATTATTGTAAGTATTTCCTGTTTTATTTTTGTTTTTATTGATTTTTTATATTTTTAAATGAATTTAGTATTGTTTTTTAATTATTATTTTATGTCTTGTTATGTTTGGTGTCCTGTTTTTTTTTTTATTAATTTTTTGTTAAAATACTTTGTTTGGTTTGGGATTTTTTTTTAATTTTTTATATTAATATTGTAATAAATTATTTAATTATTTACTGGTTATTTTAAGGTTTGTTATTTTTTTAAGTTTTTCTTTAATCGTTAACACACATTTTTCAAAAAGTTTTAATGTTTTAATGTATTTTTTTTTTTTTATTTTTTGTGTTTTTATAAGTGTTTTTTATTTTTATTTAATTTTTTACTTTGTTGATCCAATGCATAAATAACATTTTTATTTATATTACTTTTAAATTTTTTATCTATTTTTATCTTGTAAATATTTTGTTTTCTGGCATAAAAAAAATTAATTTTTAATATTTTTTTTAATTTTAAAAAACAAAACATTTATGGCAAAAAAAATATTAAAATTATTAAAAAAAAGTAATTTTAAAAAAATATATAAAGTAAAAAAAAAATTTTAAGTAAAAAATCGTTCTTGATTTTGTTTTTTGTTGACAAAAAAATATTTACAGAAAAATAAAAACAAAATTTTTTACAGATTAAATTTTAATGCTTTTTAAAATGTAATTTTAAAAATGTTGTTTTTTTAATAAAAATATTTTTTTTAAATTACCTCTTCTTCAATTTAATTTTTTTTTAAATGTCTTAAATTTTTTCTATAAAAATTTGATCCAAAAAATTTATTTATAAAAATTTTTGTATTTTTTCTAATTTAAACAAAAAAATATTTATGACAATAAACATTATTCAAATAATTGAAATAGCCAAAAAAAAGTAATTAAGAAATATTTTTAAATTTAAGAAAAATATTATATTAAAAACAAATATTAAATCTTCAAATATTAAAGTTTTTTTTAAATTCCTTTTTTTTTAAAGCAAAAATAAAATATTGCGTTAAAAATTTTAAAATTACTTGTTTTAATGCAAATATAAAATATGTAGAGCAAAATAAAGCAAATTTTATTATAATTTATGAAATATTTAGAAAATTTGGCGTAAATATTTGTATTCATATATTTTTAGTAGATTACAAAAGGCAAATTTAATAACAAAAATATATACATTAAAAAACTATTTATATTAACAGTAGATTATTTATATTTATTTTTTAATTACAATTATGAACAATTTATCTTTTATATATAGCAAAAATAATAATTTAAAATACATTAAAATGACTCGTTTTTTATTTTATTAATTAATTTTTATTTATTAATTAATTTATTTTTTTTGTTAATTTTGTTCATTAATTAAAAAAATAATTTTATTAGTTAATCAATTAAAATTAATTTAATTAGAATTTTTGTCAAAAAGGTGTCATTTTAATGAATTTTAAATTATTATTTTTTTTGTTATATATAAAAGATAAATTGTTCATAATTTTAATTAAAAAATTAATATAAAAAAATCTATTGTTAAAAATTGAAAACAAAAATAATAAATTAATTAATTAAGTAATAAAATTTATTAATTAATTAGAATTAATTTTATTAATTATTTAATTTAAATTAAATTAATTAAAATTTATTTTATTAGTTTAAATTAAATTAATATTATTAATTAATTAATTAAAATTTAATTAATCAATTAATTTTATTACTTATTTTTGTTTTGTTATAAACATCCTCTATCAAAAGATTTCTTATATTTTAGATACGTCATAGTACTTTTTTATTTTAATTTTTTTTTTATTTTATTTATTAAAAAAATCATCCAAGCTCTTTTAGTTCAATTATATATTTTTTTTAAATATTTTGATTTTTATTATTTAAACAAAATTCAACTATGAATATTTTATTATTAAATTAAAATCAAAATAAAAAAAATTCAATAATTATTTTTTTTAATGTAAATATTGTTTTTTATTTTTTATATTTTAAATAATTTTTTTTTATTAAAAATGAACTCCAAAAATTCTATTGATTTTTTAGAAAATTAGAAAAATTCTATCTATTGTGGATACTAGTTTTTTAATTTAAATTTTTTTGTTTGTGTATTTTTGAGTATTCATGTTCTATATTCGTAAAATTTGTATTTATTTTAAAGAATTTTTTGGTTTTTGGCGAACTTTTTTATAAAAAGTTTTTGTTTTTATTACGTGATTATATTTTCTGTATTTGTAAAGAAATCAATATTTTTCTTCAATTATTTTATTTTTTTTTCTATTCGTAAATCTAAAATATTCTTTAAATTTTATATATAATTTTTTTTGCATGTATAATGGAGTTGTAAATTTATTTTTTTTATTTTATTTTTTATATTATTTTTTTAGTGTTTTAAATATATATTTGTACTGATTGCTATACTGCCCCCCTAAGAAAGATAGTCACATCTTCATTTTAGTAGTTTTGAGGTATGTAACTTCTATGTTCTATATCTTTCGAGTCCTAAACTAAATAATTTTAAAAATTCAAAAAAATATTTTACTTTAGGCGCGAAAGTTAGAAGTTGCCTATCTTAAAACTACTAAAATGGAGATGTGACTTCATTTCTTATGAGGGCATTATAGTTATTCTTTCTATCTATTCGTAAATCTTAAATTTTTTTTCTTAAATATTTTTTTTGAAATTTTATTATATATATTTTATATACATGTAGAAAGAAGTCATGTGTTATAAATTTATTTATTTTTTTTATTTTTGTATTCTTTATAATATTTTTTTTATTATTTAAAAAATTTGTTTTTTTATTCTATTCAGTTTTTGGTTATATTAGTATCATATATTAAAATTGTATATTTATATTTTTTTTGTTTGTATATTTATTTTATGTTTATGTTTATTTTAGTTTCTTTTTTTCATTGTTTGTAAATTAATATTTTATTGTATTCAAATTGTTTCATTTACTTTTCTTACATTACACTTTAAATTATTATAATGTTTTTATTTATTATTATGCTGTTCACTACTTTATTTGCTGTTTATTTTTTTCAAACAATTTTTTAATATATTTTTTTTAATATTTAATTTTTCTATTCTGTCTATATATTTTTATTTAAACTATTTCGTCCAAGTCAAAGTTCTAAAGTATTCAGTTTATTTTACCTAATTAATTTTTTTTTGTTGGATTTATAAAAAAAATATTTTTTTTTACTCTATTCAGTTTTTAGATATATAGCATCATATATTAAATTTGTGTATTTATTTTTTTCTTGTTTGTATATTTATTTTATGTTTATGTTTATTTTAGTTTCTTTTTTTTATTGTTTGTAAATTAATATTTTTTTGTATTTAAATTGTTTCATTTACTTTTCTTAAATTACACCTTAAATTATTATTATGTTTTTATTTATTATTATGCTGTTCATCCCATCTCATTTTGGTTTTAATATCTTAATTTTATATTAATATATGATTTCCATTTCCCATAAACTATAGCCAACTCCCCCGCTATACAACTTCCAGTAACCCCTAAGCCGTTTTATCCATTTGTGTTCACTTCCCCTATATTTCCAATACTCTCCCTACTGTGTATCTTTGTGTTATATTCATCACCACTTAACCCATATTTCTTGTCTCTTTGTATCTATCTATCAATTTGTACTGTTGTGTATATGTAATTGACGCGCCATCAATCCGTCACCCTTCTTCATGATCTGATCTTGTATTCATATCACACGCATCATTGTCACCATCGTGTCGCCTATTATCATCAACGCCACCACTGTCAATAAAATCGAACTAAACTAAATCATACTGTACCATTACTGCGCCACCAAAAACAAAATGTAACCAACAACTGACTCGACTTTGTATAATACTTCTACTACTCCTCCTTCGAATTGTGTAATAAACATTTGATTGAAATCCATAATTTGTGTTACCCATCACCACGACCACGAACACCACCAATCACCACCACCACCACTTGCCATTTTAATACTCATCCAACATATCCAACAATTTGTTGTGTTCATAACGAAATGATGTAATCGTAAACCTCCACCACTGTTCAACCTTTTAATGTCTCCTCTGTGGCGTATGTGTCAACCATCTCCATTAAATCAACCAACCAACCAATCCATCCAACCAACCATTCAATGCGTCTGACGTTTCTTACGCCTCTTTAAATTGTGCGATCAATGCGCTTCTCCTCAATATATGACAAAAAAATAACGCAAAACACAAAACCATATTCAAAAACCATTAACTCTGCCAAAATCAACATAAACGAAAATGTAAACAAAAAATATCTAGAGTAGTACTGCAGGAACACTTGCGGTAAAGTATCTCTACTATAACATAGTACATCTATCTATCTATCTATCTGATCATTAAATTGCATCAAATAGTAGTAATCTTGATAATATTAGCTGCCATTCGATTTTTGTTTTGTGAATATATTTCACATAGATTCAATCTTATTTTTTTCTATTAAGTTCTTTATACGTTGTGTTGGCTGTTTATGGTTTTGATTTCAAAATTTTACTACAGCTTTTTTTTCTACAATTGTTGATATGTTTTTATGATCATCATCATATATGGTTGGATTTTGATTGAGATTTTCTGGTATTCTCATTTTGTGTAATGGCTTAATGTGATGATATGTTTCTTGTAGCTTTTTACCCCTCTCCAATATGTTGCTATGATTCTTTTATGCATTTTGTGGCTTAATTAGACTATGAATTGTAGCCAAGTACATAGTTTATAAGTTTGTGTCATCATCATCATCACCAGTAACGTCCATCATAGTTCAAATTTGGTTATAAAAGCTAGACGAATTAGATGATTTTTTTAAATAATATGCAACAAATGTAGCAATATATATAGAGCACTAAATAATAGCCATATATATATAAGGAGCTTATATATCATTTACAGCTTTGTATATTGAAAAATTCAAAAGAATTACTTCGTTAACATTTTGTGAGTCAATTTGTTAATTAAAAAAACTCCAGTAAATTTTCAAATTCATTATTGTCATTTTGGGTATTCATAGTTCCATTCTTAAGTTTACATGTATTACATAGTACAACACATGATTTTGGGACTCAATTCTGAGAACTGCACGTGAAAGTTACCCCAAAAAGATAAAGTTCAGCATCATTCGTTTTGTCAAGTTACATGTAATATCGATATGAAGTTATATTAAATTATAAAATAATTTTACCCTCTTGGTGCAATAAAACTACTTTTTTGGTGCAATAAAATTACTTTTATTAGATTAAATACTTTTTGTGTACCAATACTTTAAAAAATTAATAAAGAGTGTAATTTTATTGTACCAAAAGAACTTATGTTCCACAATACATTTAAAGTACTTTTATTATCCCAAAAGTACTTTTCTGTTCCAAATAGTTGATTTTTGTACTAGAGTACTATTTATGCACCAAAAACTACGCAAAGAAATTTTTAGTACCAAAATTTACTTTCTTAGTCCCAAAAGTAATTTTTTGTTCCACAAAGTACTTTTTTATGTACAAGTATACTTTTATGGTACATTTATTGTCCCAAAAGTACTTTTTTGTACCTAGAGTACTTTTCTTCTTCAAATAGTATATTTTTGTATCAGAGTACTAACATTGTTTTTCAACAAAGTAATTTTTGTTTCCAGAGTACTTTTATAGTACCAAAATTTACTTTCATAGTCGCACAAAGTAATTTTTGTTTCAGAGTGCTTCTATTATACTAAAAAGTACTTTTTTGGTCCTCCAAGTACTTTTTTTTGTACAATAATTCTTTTATAGTACTAAAAAGTACTTTTATATTTCCAAAATTTAAATTTTTAAAAAGTCTTTTATGGTTTTATTTTTAAAAATACTTGTATGGTACTACAAAGTACATTAATAGTCCCAGAATTAATTTTTTTTGTAAAACAATATTTTTTTGGACTAAAAAGTACTTTTGTGTTCTACAAAGTACTTTTGTACAAGAATACTTTTATAGGGCTGAAAAGTACTTTTGTGTTCCACAATGTATTTTTTGTACACGAATATTTTAATAGGGCTAAAAAGTACTATTATTGTCCTAAAATTACTTCTTTTGTACTTTTATTGTACCAAAAAAAATACTGTGTTTTTCCACAAAGTAATTTTTGTTCCAGAGTGCTTCTTTTATACTAAAGAGTACTTTAATGGGCTTAAAGGTACTTTTTTGTACAATAATGCTTTTATAGTACTATAAGTACTTTTATTTTCCCAAAAGTACTTTTTTTGTGCCAGAGTACTTTTGTACCAAAAAGTACTTTGTTTTTTCTCAAAGTAATTTTTGTTTCAAAATAGTTTTATGGTACTACAAAGTACATTAATAGTCCTAAAATACTTTTTAGGTCTAGAGAGTACATTTGTACAAGAATATTTTTAATAGGGCTAAAAGTTATTTTATTGTCCTAATAGTAATTGTTTGTTTCAAAAAGTACTTTTTTTGAACCAGTGTACTTTTATTGTACCAAAAAGTACTTTGTTTGTTTTTCCACAAAGTAATTTTTGTTTTAGAGTGCTTCTATTATACTAAAATGTACTTTTTTTGGCCTCCAACAACAATACTTTTTAGGGCTAAAAAGTACTTTTGTGTTTTATGAAGTACTTTTGTACAAGAATATTTTAATAGGGCTACAAAGAACTTTTTTTGTTAAAAAATAACGTTTTTTTGTACCAGTGTACTTTTATTGTACCAAAAAGTACTTTGTTTGTTCCGCAAAGTAATCTTTCTTCCAGAGTGCTTCTGTTATACTAAAAAGTACTTTGTTTTTCACAAAACAATGTTTGTTCTAAAATATTTCATGGTACTAAAAAGTACTTTAACACTTCCAAAGTACTATTCTGTTCCAAAAAGTATATTTTTTGTACAAGAATACTTGTATAGTACTAAAAAGTCAATTTTTGTACCAGAGTACTTTTTTTTACCAAAGTACGTCTATTGTACCAAAATACGTTTATTGTACCAAAATACGTTATTGTACCAAAAAGTATATTTGTTGTAAAAAAAAGGCAACACTGTCATTTGAAATACATAATATCGGTTTGCGAGCTGAGACCCAAAGAAAGAAACCCAATTGGCTCGCACTCTGGCGCATATTTCTATATATGGCAATTTAAGCCACTAGTAGTATCTCACATTTAGTCGGTACGCCGAACACAACAGTCATGTGTTTTTCAAGATATCGGAAAAGGGATTTAAGGGTCGTATTTATGTTATTTCAAACAAAAGTGCCTAAAACTTGACTAATTCCCCTATACGATACTTACTAACCTCAAATAGATATTAAATTATTATGTCATGTAACTTGACAAAACGAATGATGTAGAACTTCTTCTTTTTGGGGTTACTTTCACGTGCAGTTCTCAGAATTGAGTCCCAAAATCAATGAGCTGAAAAATGTTGTACTGTGTAATACCTATCATTATTGTTTTTGTTCTCGTTTCGTTTTCAAAATATAAAAAATACACCGTTCTTAGAGAAATTTTCAAATTTCTGAAAAGATGCCACATAGATACTTAATCCTTTAGAACAGAAATTGGGTATCACAGAGCATAGCCGCCCACAACGACCCTTGAATTATATACCAACTAAATTTCCCTCTTTTATATTGTAACTATTTTTCTCTCTCAAATTATATCTTTCTTCACCGCAATCTCAAGTTTTTAAACCAAGTTTTCAGTTTATCATCCTTTCCAACAAACAAACGATAACATTTCTACTTTCACTAGAAGATGTATTTCAAAATAATTATAAATTTGTTTACTCTTCCTAGAATATATAAATATTTTAAAATTTTTACAATTTCTACCTTCTTCTTCTATGTATTTTGAAAGCGATTTACTTTTATTTTTAAATTTCCTATAGTTGAACATAAACTCTTAAGACTTTAAAATTCTTTTCAAAATTTCTACAATATTGTTAACTTTAATTGGTTTCCTTTATTTGATTCTAAATTTTTTTTTATTCAAAATTCTTAATTTTGTTTTACAATACCCATTTTTTTTTATTACTATGAAACATCATTCGTAGCCTTTAATTTCCTTTTTTTCATTATTTTCTGTTTTATACCATTACTTGTACATAATCAAATATATATCCATATTACCTACTCCCCCCCTTGATTTCAGAACTTGCAAGTTAATGTTAAGAAAAATTTCAAAATTCAATGCAATATCCATGGTATGTCTGAAAGCGAATGTTTAAAAAGCAATTGTCATGAAATAGAAAATGCTAAATTGACTGAAAATTCCGGAAGTCGGTGTATATTTTTCAAGGTATTCCATTGTTCATTCATTACCATATGTCATCATTATCATTAACTTGAATCTACTACTACAACTACTACCAACTACTTATATGTAATTCTTTTGAATTTTAAATTAAAGTATTAGTATTTTTTTTTATAACATATATTATCTTGTTACATTGTATATAGTATGTAGTTATAACAAATATGTAGTTAACTAACCTAGTTCTTGTTGTTGCCTTTATATTTTGCTGCATAGTCTTATTAACTTTTTAGTTTAAATGTCTGTAATTCTCACTTTTGTTTTTGCCTGTCTTTCACTTGATTTGTTTTTTTTTTAACGTATTCTATAAAAATTTGCTTATTATTGTTTTAATTATTACTGTCGTATTTTCACGATTTTATGAAAAATGTTATTAATACGTGTTTTGCATTTGTTTTCTTTTTTTTTTCATTAACCATAATCATCATCAATATAGGGCGAGTTGGAGCAACAACTTTTGCAAGCCAATCCAATTTTAGAAGCCTTCGGTAATGCCAAGACCGTGAAAAACGACAACTCATCACGTTTCGTAAGTATATATTAATATGTAAGAGTATTTTTTGTTTTACATAGGTATTTTAATGTATAAACAGATTAGTAAGATGTTTTAAGATAAGAATCTGAGATTCGAATCAGACACATTTGAATGACTCAAAAACCAAATCGATTAACTTCACTTAAGTTAATTCACTATTTAAGTCCAAAAGAAAATTTCTTCTATTAAAAACTTTATACTTAAGATTTCTTTCGGAAATTTTTTACGTCGTTTATTTGACTTTATAACTAAAGAAGTTTTTAAAGTGTCAGATACTTTTCTATCTGTAAAGTATACTTCCAGATTCTTAATCTGATATATTTTTAGCTATACTCACCTTTCTATACGCAAAGAGCATTTACAGACTATACTTTCTATAAGTGACGAAGAAGAAATTCATCACAATATGTACTTCTATGTGTTCTTCCCAGCACACACTGCATATCTTCAAACATAGAATTCTGTATCAGTGATCTACGTTTTCAACACTACTAGGATACTCGCTATGTATGCGCTTGCGGTGGTCAACTACTTAAGTATTCTTGTTTTATTGTTTTTTTACTACGGTGATTTAGCACCGCATCGAAACAAACACAAACAAACAACATATATGACAAAGCAGAATTCCAGCAAACCATAAGCTCCGACATTGGCTGACATCCGACACGTTTGCACATTGTATGAACTCTTATTACCGATATACTACAAAATTCTTTAGGACTCGTTGAAGGGAAATTTTATTTATTTTGCTCCAACATATCTGATCGAGTTCGCAGCGATTTCGGAACTCTGTGTCGAAGGAGACAACAAATTCTCATTGAAGAAACAACGAATTTCACTTCAGATTTTCCTACGATTTATATACAGAAATTTTTCAGACATCAGTACGACATGTCGTACCTCAGATTTCTCTCAGTTGCGTGGGTCAGACATCATGTCAACCACTCCATACGTTTTTAGTAACGACTTCGGCCCCATTTCGGATCCCATATTTTTCTAATTATTCAGATATTTGGTAAGATATCGGTCCGAATTCCTTACAACGCATCGAATTTACATTAAGAATTTTCCTCGATTCACATTCAGAAATCCTTCAGACTTAGGTACGACATTTCGTACATACATCAAATTTCCATCAGCTGCGTCTGTCAGACATCGTGTCACCCAATCCATAAATCTTAGTAAAGACTTCGGCACGATTTCAGATCCGATATCGGAAGATTTTGCCCACTGTCGTACCGATTTCTGAAAATTTATCTTCAAAACACAGTGTATCAGTGATCTACGCCGGTGCCTGTTTATAACAACGGGTTCGACACCGCATCGAAAAAAAACTCCAAACAAAAATATGACAAAGAAGAATATGACAACTATGCGATGCACAGTTTGTTTTGTCAGAATTTTCAGACATAATTTTTTTCTGACGAATCTTGTCAACATTTACCCCTATTCCCGTTGTCGACATTTTAGTCGTTTTTAAGTCAACATCACTTCGATTCAACATCTTTTAGCACATTAATGTTATTTCATTATTCTCTAACTACCATGAGACGACATCGTAATCGATAACAGGAAAAAAATAACAACAGCTGATGTTATATTTATACATCAGCAGATTTATTTTGATTTTTATTGTGTTTTATAAAAAAAAACATTTTTGTGACCGATTTAGATACAAGCGAAGAGGAAAGCAAGAATAATCTGATAATGAAAAGAAAAATACTCCGACAAAGTTCGATATCTTAAACTTGCCAGATAAGAAGTACGTACACAAGTGTTAAAACTCTAATTTGTGGTTAACTGTTGGCCAGCCTCCCAATAGTTCCTATAATGAAAAGTAAAAGTTATATAAGTTGTCAGCAAGATTGAGGTCCTTAGGACGGGGGTCTTAACACCTAAGTGTAAGTGCAGCCAGTAGTTGCAAGATTCTGGACGAAATACTGAATGCATTATATCGAGAGGTCATGGTTACAAATGGAAATGACTAAAGATGAAAAATCGGAAGGATGTCATGGAGTGATTGGATATGTCGATGGAACGCATATCAAAATTTTCGCTTAAATTAAAGAAGACCAGAATTGTTACTACAACCGCAAATGATTCTTTGGTATCTCTTAAAGCCGTTCCAAAGGAATTAAGGTTTTTTTCTACCAATTTTCTCACATTGCCCCTTAAAATTAGACGGAACTGTTTCTCTCCGAAATCCTTGTACCAATGAGGGATTTTTTTTTAAACCAGCCCCTATTTGGTACTCGACATTTTCATTCTTGACGTCATTCAAAAAAAAACCTCAATTAAATTAAAATAATTCCTTCAAATTGTTTCACATCGTTACCAAAAACTGTGACGACGAGTCGTTTCGATTCAACGTCGCCGTCAAATTTCCTTACAGATTACCAAATTTGTGTCAATAGTCATCGATAGTTATCGAAAACGAATACGGGAATAAGGGCGATTAAACTCCGTTTTTATACTATAAAAGTACTATTTGGCACGATAAGAATACTTTCTGATACAATAAAATCACTTGTTCTGTACAATAAAAGTACTTTTTGGTACAATAATGTGTATTTTATCACCACTATACTTACTAGTGTATTTAACAAATCGTCGTGACAGATGGAGAGAATTCGTTAGCGACGGAAGTTCACATTGAACGTTTTATCGAACTGTTTATCTAAACAAATTGATTAAATAGAGAAAAAATACTAGTGTATTAAACCACTAAAGTAAAAAAAAGTACACACAAGAGATAGATTAAAAAAACTACCGCATCAGTTTTCTGTCGAAATTTCAAATACTTGTGTTTGAAAAATACTATGTTTGATTGCGGTGTACTATGTAGTATTTGCGGTGTACCGGTTGTTATCTCTGTTCTGCATTAAATCAAACACATACACAAGAAAGTGTAAAAAACTACCGATTCAGTTTTCTATCGAAATTTCAAATACTTGTGTATGAAAAGTACTATATTCGTATGCTGTGTACTATGTAGTAGTTGCGGTGTACCGGTTCCACCTAAATCGGTCACGCCCATCACCTAACGCTATAGGTTTTTTACCGGTAAATTCAAAATTCAGTTTCTGGCCGAAATTGTTAATTCTTTATCAGTCATCATTCCTTTAAAGTTAAAATCCCCTTAATGTTTAATTTCAATCGCCCGTGTCCATCACCTACCGCCAAAGTAAAAAAATTTTGGGCTATTTCACGATCACAAGTCTTGTATCCTAGGACAACTCATCAATATTATGATATAAAGATGTCCGGAAAGTTTTATAAAATTCGGATTTACCTTACCCACCAGCTAACACCCATATCACTTTCGACTCTTGGTCGAAAATTTTTGTTTTTGAACTAATTACTGTTGTCTACATTTTAAAAAATTTTAAACTTTATTTATCAAATCAAAAAAAAACTCAATCCTTTTCATTTCTTCGCCATCGAGGTCTAAAAAATTTTTTTTCAAAATTTCACAGAGCCGTTATAAAAATCTGACCAACCAACATCTATCCCGTTATAAAAAAATTTCTCAGCAGTTTAATGTCTTTAGCATATTATTCATAAAATTATTACCTTTTTGTCTAATTACAATCGTATACTAATTGATTTGTTTTCCTCTTTTCTCCCCCCTCATATATTTTCTTTCTCTCGCTCTCTCTTTTCCTACGTTTAGGGTAAATTCATACGCATTAATTTCGATGCGTCTGGTTATATATCGGGTGCCAATATCGAAACGTATTTACTCGAAAAATCTCGTGCCATTCGTCAAGCCAAAGACGAGCGAACATTCCATATTTTCTATCAATTACTCGCTGGCGCTTCGCCTGAACAACGTGAGAAATTCATCTTAGATGACATTAAAACATATCCATTCCTCTCCAATGGCAGTTTGCCGGTGCCCGGTGTCGATGATTTTGCCGAATTCCAGGCGACCGTTAAATCTATGAACATTATGGGCATGACGTCCGATGATTTCAATTCCATATTCCGTATCGTCAGTGCGGTGCTTCTCTTCGGCTGCATGAAATTCCGTCAGGAGCGTAACAATGATCAGGCCACGCTACCCGATAATACGGTAGCACAGAAAATCGCCCATCTTTTGGGTCTCAGTGTGACGGACATGACGAGAGCTTTCCTGACGCCACGCATTAAGGTCGGTCGCGATTTTGTGACCAAGGCCCAGACAAAGGAACAAGTCGAGTTCGCCGTGGAGGCCATTGCTAAGGCGTGTTACGAGCGTATGTTCAAGTGGTTGGTGAATCGTATCAATCGCTCGTTGGATCGCACTAAACGTCAGGGTGCGTCGTTCATTGGCATCTTGGATATGGCTGGTTTCGAAATCTTCGAGTTGAACTCGTTCGAGCAGCTGTGCATCAATTATACGAATGAAAAGTTACAACAGCTCTTCAATCACACTATGTTTATACTCGAGCAGGAGGAGTATCAGCGCGAGGGCATCGAGTGGAAATTCATTGACTTTGGTTTGGATCTGCAGCCCACGATTGATTTGATCGATAAGCCCGGCGGCATCATGGCGCTCTTGGATGAAGAATGTTGGTTCCCCAAGGCGACAGATAAGACCTTCGTTGAGAAATTAGTGTCAGCACATTCAATGCATCCGAAATTCATGAAGACAGATTTCCGTGGCGTGGCCGACTTTGCCATTGTGCATTATGCCGGCAAGGTTGACTACTCCGCTGCCAAGTGGCTGATGAAGAATATGGATCCCTTGAATGAGAACATTGTGTCGTTGCTGCAGAACTCGCAAGATCCGTTTGTGGTGAACATCTGGAAGGATGCTGAGATCGTGGGCATGGCCCATCAGGCGCTCACCGATACGCAGTTCGGCGCCCGTACCCGCAAGGGTATGTTCCGCACCGTGTCGCATCTGTACAAGGAGCAGCTGGCCAAGCTGATGGACACGCTGCGCAATACGAACCCGAACTTTGTGCGCTGCATCATACCGAATCACGAGAAACGCGCGGGCAAGATAGACGCTCCTCTGGTCTTAGATCAATTGCGTTGCAATGGTGTGCTCGAAGGTATTCGTATTTGTCGCCAGGGCTTCCCCAATCGTATTCCATTCCAAGAGTTCCGTCAACGCTACGAATTGCTCACACCCAATGTCATTCCGAAGGGCTTCATGGACGGCAAGAAGGCCTGCGAGAAAATGATACAGGCCCTGGAACTCGACTCGAATCTGTACCGTGTCGGTCAGTCGAAGATCTTCTTCCGCGCTGGTGTTTTAGCTCATCTCGAAGAGGAACGTGACTACAAGATCACCGATCTGATTGTGAACTTCCAGGCATTCTGTCGTGGCTTCTTGGCCAGGCGCAACTATCAGAAGCGTCTGCAGCAATTGAATGCGATTCGCATCATCCAGCGTAATTGCGCGGCCTATTTGAAGTTGCGCAACTGGCAGTGGTGGCGTTTGTACACTAAGGTCAAGCCTTTGCTTGAGGTCACGAAACAGGAGGAGAAACTCGTCCAAAAGGAGGATGAGCTTAAGCAAGTGCGCGAGAAACTTGATACACTCGCTAAGAGTACCCAAGAGTATGAGCGCAAATACCAACAAGCGTTGGAGGAGAAGACCTCATTGGCCGAACAGCTGCAAGCCGAAATTGAACTTTGCGCTGAGGCGGAAGAGTCGCGTTCCAGGCTGATGGCTCGCAAACAGGAGCTCGAAGACATGATGCAGGAACTGGAAACACGTATCGAAGAGGAAGAAGAACGTGTTTTGGCCTTGGGTGTAGAAAAGAAGAAGCTTGAACTTAACATACAAGATCTCGAGGAACAATTGGAAGAAGAGGAAGCTGCCCGACAAAAACTCCAGCTGGAAAAGGTGCAACTCGACGCTAAGATTAAGAAATACGAGGAGGAATTGGCATTAACCGACGATCAAAATCAAAAACTCGTCAAAGAAAAGAAAATCCTGGAAGAGCGTGCCAACGACCTCTCGCAAACGCTGGCCGAGGAGGAGGAGAAAGCCAAGCATTTGGCTAAGCTCAAAGTGAAGCATGAAGCCACAATCGCCGAACTCGAGGAACGTATGCACAAGGATCAGCAACAACGACAAGAATCGGATCGTACCAAACGGAAGATCGAAACCGAAATGGCCGACCTTAAGGAGCAGCTGAACGAGCGTCGCACCCAAGTAGATGAACTGCAAGTACAGCTGGCGAAACGTGAAGAAGAGCTTACGGTTACACTAATACGCATCGATGAGGAGTCAGCCTCTAAAGCGGCAGCTCAAAAAGCTCAACGAGAAATTGAATCCCAATTGGCAGAGCTGCAAGAAGATTTGGAAGCCGAAAAGGCAGCCAGAGCAAAGGCAGAAAAGATACGCCGTGATTTGGGCGAAGAGCTAGAGGCTCTAAAGAATGAGCTGTTGGATTCGTTGGATACTACAGCGGGTAAGTTGAATGTTTAGAAAGCGTTTTTAGAGATTACTAATATATATTGTTTGTCTGTTTGCTTACAGCCCAACAAGAATTACGCTCTAAGCGTGAACAGGAATTAGCCACTCTCAAGAAGTCCCTCGATGAGGAATCCGTCAATCATGAATCCCTGGTGGCCGAGATGAGACACAAACATGTCCAGGAATTAAATGGCATCAATGAGCAACTGGAAAATCTGCGCAAGGCTAGATCGGTGCTAGAAAAAGCCAAAGGTACTTTAGAAGCCGAAAATGCCGATTTGGCTACCGAGCTGCGTAGCGTCAATAGTTCCCGCCAAGAAAATGATCGTCGCCGCAAACAAGCTGAATCTCAAATAGCTGAACTACAGGTAAGACACAGAATCAACCGTCAACATTGTAGAGCAAACAAGACAAACGCACTTGATGTGGCGACCGAACCCAGGCAAGCAATCAGGCCATGAGCGGTGCGCTAAGTCTGATATAGTAAACCACAAAATCTCCTTCAAACAAAAACTGACGACAGACAAAAGACAACGACAAAGTACATACGGCGGCGACTACGCGGCGGTTACGTTACCCACGTTGCGGTTTCCCAGTCACTCATTCATCCATACCCTATACCTTCCCCCGCAACGTTGTCGTGCTCTCTAGCTCGCTCGCTCGTTCTGTTTGTTGTTAATGAAAATGTTCTAAGGGTATAGTAATCTATTTATTACTCTCTTAGTAGCAGAATGTGGGCGCCCTATAGCATTTGCATTGAAATCGAAATTGAAATCCAACATCATCATTTATTTTTCCAGGTGAAATTGGCCGAAGTAGAGCGTGCCCGTTCGGAATTGCAGGAGAAATGCACAAAACTGCAACAGGAGGCGGAGTACATAACAAATCAGCTGGAAGAAGTGGAAATGAAAGCATCAGCCGCCATTAAATCTGCCAGCAACATGGAATCCCAACTTGCCGAAACCCAACAACTTCTCGAAGAGGAAACCCGCCAGAAATTGTCGCTGTCTTCGAAATTGCGCCAGCTCGAGTCAGAGAAGGAAGCGCTGCAGGAACAGCTAGAGGAAGATGAAGAAACCAAGAAGAACTATGAACGCAAACTGGCCGAGCTGACAGTCACTATGCAGGACATCAAAAAGAAGGCCGAAGAAGATGGCGATTTAGTTAAGGAGCTGGAAGAGGGTAAGAAACGCTTGAACAAGAGCTTTGAGGATCTGGAAAGGCAGGTGAAGGAGCTGACAGCCCAAAATGATCGTTTGGACAAGAGTAAAAAGAAAATACAGTCGGAGCTAGAAGATGCCACCATCGAATTGGAAGCACAACGCACAAAGGTAAGAAGAAGACACACATAACCCTCTAAGCTAACTAATCATTTCTTTATCTCCTTCCTTCCGCCTTAGGTGCTCGATTTGGAAAAGCGACAAAAGAACTTCGACAAGATCTTGGCCGAGGAGAAAGCCATCTCGGAACAATTTGCCCAAGAACGTGATACTGCCGAACGTGAAGCCCGCGAAAAAGAAACCAAAGTCCTCTCCCTGAGTCGTGAGTTGGACGAAGCCTATGACAAAATCGAAGATATGGAAACGAAACGCAAAGCCCTACAAAACGAACTCGACGATCTGGCGAACACCCAGGGCACGGCGGACAAAAACGTACACGAGCTGGAAAAAGCTAAACGTGCCTTGGAATCACAACTGGCCGAGTTGAAAGCACAAAACGAAGAATTGGAAGATGATCTACAGTTGACCGAAGATGCCAAATTGCGTTTGGAAGTCAATATGCAAGCGCTACGCTCCCAATTCGAACGTGACCTCCAAGCCAAGGAAGAACAGGCCGAAGAGAAGCGTCGCGGTTTGGTGAAACAATTGCGCGACCTGGAAGCCGAACTGGACGAGGAACGTAAACAGCGTACAGCCGCAGTGGCGTCCAAGAAGAAGTTGGAAGGTGACCTCAAAGAATTGGAAACCACCATGGAAATGCACAATAAGGTGAAAGAAGACGCCCTGAAACATGCCAAGAAACTGCAAGCACAGGTCAAGGACGCCTTGCGTGAGGCTGAAGAAGCCAAAGCAGCCAAGGAAGAATTGCAGGCGGCCAGTAAAGAGGCCGAAAGGAAAGTCAAGGCTTTAGAGGCCGAAGTATTACAGCTTACCGAAGATCTAGCCAGTTCGGAGAGAGCAAGACGTGCCGCCGAAACGGAACGTGACGAATTAGCCGAAGAAATGGCCGCCAACGCTAACAAAGGCACCCTAATGATCGATGAGAAGCGCCGTTTAGAAGCCCGCATTGCCGCTCTAGAAGAGGAGCTCGAAGAGGAGCAATCTAACTCAGAGGTGTATCTTGATCGCAGCCGTAAGGCTCAACTGTTGAACGAGCAGCTATCCACAGAGTTGGCTACCGAAAAGTCAAATGCTCAAAAGAACGAAAACACTAGGGCCCTATTGGAACGTCAAAATAAGGAGCTGAAAGCTAAATTGGCCGAAATTGAAACAGCGCAAAGAACCAAAATCAAGGCTACCATTGCAACGCTTGAAGCCAAGATCTCCAATTTGGAGGAGCAACTCGATAATGAGGGCAAAGAACGTCTACTGCAACAGAAAGCCAATCGCAAAATGGAAAAGAAAATTAAGGAGCTGGGCTTGAATATCGAAGATGAGCGAAGACATGCCGATCAATACAAAGAGCAAATAGATAAAGTAAGTTGACAAATTAAATACAAATTCCTATTGCATTTGCTAAAGTTAACGACAGTTGAAATGCAAAAGGCCCTTATTAACAAAAAAGTCAAAATTGATAGGCTATTACTACAGGTGTGTTCTTTTGAATACAAAATTTTTTGCTTCCGCTGTAAAATAATAACGGCCTTATTCATAAAAAATTTCTAAAGTAGGTATGAAGCGTTCTCTAGCTAAAGTATTCTTCAGCCCTAAAAAACCTTTAATAAGAAATTGTATTCATAAACGTTTTTTATCAGTACTTTAGCTTTATGTGTTCCGGTGGCAACGCCGACTGTTATTGGTCGTTAATGATGTATAAAAAAAGCTTTATAGTCGGTTACAAAAGCTTTATAATCGGATACCAAATATGTATTTGCACTTACAATAAACGATGAACATTATTGTAGCTCAATTTTACATTGACTATGATTCTCATGACGATAAGAAGGACGTTAAAATAAATATTGTATTGAAAAATTTTATTTTCTTTTCCTTATGTTGAAATAATATTCGGATACCGATTAAATTTTTTCCTTGTTTTGATTGTTTATACATCACGAATATTATTTCATTATTTACAAATTAATTTTTGAAGAATTTTGGAGAAATATTTTTTAAAATGGAATTCATGAATGAAAAGTGTCTATTTAGATACTTTTCTATGTGCGCGATGATTAAGATGAAAATTTCCTACACAACGAATGCACGCAACAACTCTTTCCAATAGGAAAAATGCAGAAAAACTCAAAATAAAGATCTCAAATTTATGAATATAGAATAAATTGTACAAACGTCAAGTTATAGCATGCTTAAAGTGGAGACAACCCTACTTTAACTTATTGAAGATGTAAATCGTTTATGAATATTGTTTTCTCGAAATTTGCTTAAAAATGGCTTATAAATCTCTTATAAGTTTTTATGAATAAGGCCGTAAATATGTTAGTTAGGGCCTTTTGCTTTTCAGGTGACAATACGTAAAAGTAGTTTATAAAGGGTTATTACAATTTTTTTTAAGTATAGCGTAAAATGATACTAATAATTTATATTTTCTTATTACCTTCCAGCTTAACAGTCGCATGAAATTATTGAAACGTAATCTTGACGAAACTGAAGAGGAATTGCAAAAGGAAAAGACACAGAAACGTAAATACCAACGTGAATGTGAGGACATGATTGAGAGTCAAGAGGCCATGAACCGTGAAATTAACTCACTTAAAACCAAATTAAGGTAAAATTACTGCAATTATTTCACACATCTTATGTTCTTACTTATTTACATCAACAATGATTATTTTTATATAAATTTTACTCGATAATCATAGATCTATACAAGTGGCTGAAACTGAAAAGGCCAAAGCCTATTCACCCAAAAAGGATCCTACTCTTATTATGAATTGTGAGGGTATACAATAGTAGTAGTTAAGCCGTATTCACCAACCACCTTCTCGTCCAGTGTGTTTAGAGTGTTTTTTTCTGGTTGCTGTTGTTTAACATACGAAATTCCTCCTGCAACAACAACATACGCCAATCATTATTTTTTTTCATGTTTTTCTAAATTTTACACCAATTATTATGTAATTGATTTTTGTTTTTGTGTTGCTAATGTGAAAGGGACTCCTCCACGTACCTTTTTTCCGATGTGTAAGTTTTAATTTATCCACCCAACACACACATACACACTCTTTCGTTTGTTTGATTTGACAATGTGTTTTGTTAATGCCGTTGAAGATGTTCACACGCCCAAACCCCATGCCCCAATTTTTTTTAAAGTAATTTGAATGTTCTCCCGTCAATTTATTTACCCCCTTTGATTTCTCGTAGTTGTGATCAGTATTCCAAATGCACGTTATCTTCCCTTCTTCCATTGCGTGATTAGTTACGTATTTTTCAGTTATTTCTTTACTTTTACACTAAACATAAAAAACTATACAATTTTATATACCTTAATGAGAAATTTTTTGATCTTTATATTTATAATTTCAAGTTTCTTCCCCAACTGTCAAGTTAGTGATGAATCGCACTAGTTTAACTCTATGCAGTTCTGCATTCCAAAAAAACTAGTTTTAAATTATTCAATTTTAAACTGGTTAATTGTTACTAGTTTAAGAATAAGAATAAGAGAATATCGAAAAATTTTATAAATTATTTTTGTAGTCAACAAAAAAAAGATTTTAGTCTAATATTGGAAAATTATAAAGAATGTCTAAAATCTTTCAATACATAGACCTGAAAGCCTAACAAAGAATTTTGAAATTTAACACGAAGAAAACAAATTTAAACACATTTTTATCTCAACAAAAGAAAGACAACTGAAAATTAAAAAAAAAAAAACTAAAAGTGTAACTATGGTATGGAGTCTAAAGAAGTTTTTAAAGTAGTTATTTGAAAACACAGAGAGTGTCTAACGGATTTTTTGTACGGAAAGGAATACTAAACAATGTCCCCATTTTACTTTGGGTAGAGATGGCCTTTTTATGTGGTTTTTTTTCTCATTTTAATGCAGAAAATAAACATTTAAAAATGTTGAGTTTGAATGTGATTTATGGCTTTTTTGGATAACCGCACAAGTCAAAAAATCAAATTTTTCATAGAATTTTTAGTTGATTTTATTTATTGAAATTTAAGCTAATTAAGTTTATTTATGTTATATGAAAATATACTGTTCGATGTCCTGCATTCAATGGTACAACAAACTGAAATTTTTGTTGTGCTTTCATTTTAAAAAAATATTTCTTTCTTATTCTCAACGACCTTTGAAAATTGGGAACTCTTTCCCGGGTTGAATATATAGATATTACGATTTACATTCGTAAGGGGATAATTTGATAATAAATTTTGAAAAAATTATTCCGCCAAAAATTTCATTATATATATAATTTAATATATTAATAGTAAAAGCGCAAAACATCTTCAGACTTAGGGAAAGAATAAATTTACTTTGTCCAAATTAGTTCCAATTTGATGGAATTTTTGTTTTCATGATCACAGACCTGGAAATTATTTTTTATTATCTTATCTTACTTTTATTGCGACGCAAAGTATTTTTATAGTAACAAAAAGTACAATTTATTGTACCAAAAAGTACTTTTTTTGTACCATAAGTACAAGTACTTTTTGATGTACCCACAGGATTTTTATTGTACCCAAAAGTAATGTGCCAAAAAATAAAATTTTTTGTACCAAAAGTACAAATTATTTTACCAAAAAGTAAATTTTAAATAAATGAGTCGTGATGCCAACATGTATGGTAGGCTTCAACACACAATGGGTCCTCCTTCTACTTTTATTGTACAAATAAGTACTTTTATTGTACTGCAAATTATTTTTGTTGTACCATGCAGTACTTTTGTTGTACCAAAAAGTACATTTCATTGCACCAAAAATATACTTTTAGTACACAAAATTGTACCAATTTATTGTGCCATAAATTACAACTTATTGTAGTAAAAATAATTTTATTTTACTAAACAGTACGACATATTGTACCAAAAAGTACTTTTGTTATTCTAAAAAGTTCAAGGTATTGTAACAAAAAGTACTATTATTGTATCGCAAAGTACTTTTATTGTACCAAAAAGTTCAAATTATTGCACTTAAAAGTACTTTTATTGTACCTAAAAGTACTTTTTTGTGCCCTAGTAAAACTTGTACCAAGAAGTACAATTTAAAAAAATGACTTTAATTGTGCCAAAAATACTTTTATTGTTAGCAAACAATGCCAAAAAAAAATGCAACTTTTGTTCCAAAGGGTACAATTTATTGTACCAAAAAGTCCTTTTATTTTACCCCAAAGTACTGATATTGCTTCATAAATTAAAATTTTTTGCAGCAAAAAGTACTTTCAGTATACTAGAAATGACTTTCATTGTACCAAAAAGTATTTTCATTGCACTGGGAATTACTTAAATTGTACCAAAAGTACTTTTATTGTTCTCAAAAGTACTTTAATTGTTCTCAAAAGTACTTTAATTGTACCAAAAATACAACTTTTTTACCAAAAGGTACATTTTATTGTACCAAAAAGTACTTTTATATTGCCTGAAAGTACTTTTATTGTTCCCAAAAATGCTGTTAATTGTACCAAAAGTACTTTTATTGTTATCAAAAGTACTTTAATGTACCAAAAATACAACTTTTTTTTTGCCAAAAGGTACAATTTATTGTACCAAAAAGTACTTTTATTATGCCCGAAAGTACTTTTATTGTTCCCAAATATGTTATTGTACTAAAAATTTCAATTTATTGCAACAAAAAGTACTTTCAATGTTCTATAAACGACTTGAATTGTTTCTAAAAGTACTTTAATTGTACCAAAAAGTACTTTTTTGTGCCAAAAAGTTCCTTAAAATAAAGTACTTCAAAAAGTACTTTAATACCAAAAAATTCAATCAATGAAAAACTTCTGTTGTTGTACCAAAAAGCAAGACCTACCACGTTTTTTTCACCACGACAATTAGATCTAAGCTCCCTAACGACCCGACTTACCCTCGGCCAAAGATTGACAACTCAGTGACAGCTGTATGAAACGAATTTTTTTCCCCAGCAAAGGACTCTCGGAAACAGCCGAAATGTTACAACAACAATAACAACGGTTATTTCCTAGCACTAACTTGATATTTTATAATCTTTTTTAAAAAGCAGAACAACAACAGTTGACTTCGACTACTTATAAATTTTCTTCCTTGTTAGTTCCTTTTCCGAATTATTGGAATTAGAGGATTTTGTTCCCGTGAAAAATTATTCCCAAAAACTCATTTAAATTTGAAATTTGCAAAATATTCTGAATTCTTCATAATAACATAATTTTAAATCAGGATCACGAAACATACCTAACCAGTGCGTTAAATGGTCTAAAAATTTTGTGGTTTAAACTCGGTAGCGGAAGTTAGAGCAAAATAGGATATATATTTATTTTTATTTATTTATTTATTTCAGTATCTAAACGAATATTTACGTGGTATCAACATAATTCCCTTTTTTATGTATGATGTCGTTGTCAAGTCGAATCTTGGTCGTTTTTCAAATATGGCATCGCTGATGTCGTTTGTGAGACTGTAATACGACATGTCCTTGCTGCTACCATGATGATCTTTTCCAACGGATGATGAAAAATTAATTTTATTCAAATGAAAAAAAAAACGACCGAATATTGTCGAATGTCGACTACGACAAACGTAATTAGGGGGGAATATATTTAATTGTATACCAAATTCAATTGCCACTTTATTACTTGCAGAAATGTCTGAAAAGTCCTAGCAGATTCAAACTTGCCAACCAAGAAGATGTCTTAGCACAAAAAATGTATTCACTACAATAAACACATATCTAAAACTAAATAGGTTTTCAAAATGTCCCACAAACAGACCCAATACATTCTTCACTTGCCCGTTGCGTTTTACATACAAAACGTAAAAATTTGTCCCTTCTCCCCAAAAAAATAATTTAGTGTCATGTCTATTGACTATTTTTTGTTATTTGGCTAACACAATCTCAGCATGTTATGATATCACTACTTATTTCAATCACTAATCTTCTTCGTTTTTATTTTATTTTTTTTTCTACACTTTTAGGCGCACCGGCGGCATGGGTCTAAGTTCGAGTCGTCTTACCGGCACACCATCTTCCAAGCGTGGCGATGACAGTTCTTCGGTACAGGATGAATCTTTAGATGGCGAAGATTCGGGCAATTAAGAAAAGATTCCAACAACAACAACAAAACCTGGAAAACAATTTATAATTATTTTTAAAGTTTATTAATTTCTGTTAATTTTTTTTATAAAATTTACTTATTTTTTTTATTGAAAACAAAACAAACACAGTTAAGATGAAAACACAACAACAACAATTTAAGCAAGTAAAAACAAAAAGAAACTTAAACTAATTTCTTTGTATAAAACAAAAGTAAAAGTGAAAAGAAATGATGATATAATAATGATGATGATGATGATTAAAATGCAGAAACGAAGATAACGAAGCGAGAAAGAACAACAAGAAATGTTTGTTACTTACTACTATTATTACACACCCACACACACACACACACTAGAACCAACTTCTCCTTCTTACGTTATAATAATAATAATAATAATATTCCCCTGTTCCCCCTCGTCCTCCCCCAAAAAAAAAAGAAGAAAAAACCCAACAAAACATCGTCCTAAAACTCTTTCTACATACCTACGTACCACAACAATCCATTTTTTTAAAAACAACAAAAAAAAATACATCTAATAATTAACTACTTAAAGTTATTAATTAATAATATACATATATAAAAATTATAAAAATTTTTATAAAAAAGCAAAAAATTATATTAAAAAAAATCAAATAAAAAGTATTGGAAAAAATGCATTTATATATAAAAATTAAAAAAAAAACAACAACAACGAGTCGTATAGTTTTTTTTCTGTATGTTTATAGTTTCGAATTATGATTTGGTTACATAACGCCTTGGAGTGACAGTGTTTAAGCTTATAAAGTATGTTATGCTGGCATAATGATTTCTAAATGGCGTTGCACATTGTGAAATGTGTGTGTGTCTGTGGCGAAGGAAACATAACAGCGTAAGTCCCAAATTAATCATTTGGATTAGTAGACTTAAGGTAAACGGGGTTTCTGTCGTATGTACTTGTAGTAAGTGAAAACGTCTACTTAGATTATGTTTACCTGATTGCTTCAAATATTCAGAAATTCAACTCCCGTCAAATGATATTCAATGAATCCATTTGAAATTCAAAAATATAAATTCAAATTTTCCATTTGAATATCGAAACATATCAATTGAAATTCAAAACTCATCAATTGAAATTCAAAACACATCAATTGATATTTAAAATTCATCAATTGAAATTCAATTTTTTTTTGAAGATTTTTGAATTTCAATTGACGAATTTTGAAATTCAAATTATGTTTTGAATTTCAATTGAAGAGTTTTGAATATCAATGGATGTATTTTGAATTTCAGTTGATGAGTTTTGATTTTGAACTGATATTTTTCGAATTACAAATGGAAAATTTGAATTGATATTTTTTGAATTTCAAATGGAATTTTGAACATCAATTGACGAGTTTTGAATTTCAATTGGAAATGGTGTAGAAGGTATTCTTCTAGTTGATCCTATTTTCTCTCAAGGGTTTGTTATACATGTGTAGAACATTTTAATATTTTTTCAATAACACTACAAAAATTGTTATTTATAATTTTTTGCTACATTTTTTCATCGTACTTTTGGCACAATAAAATGTACTTTTTGTTACAATAAATTGTACTTTTTATTAAAATAAATGTACTTTTTGATTCAATAACTTTTTGCTACAATAAAATATGTAAAATTATATTTGGGTACAATAAAAGTACATTTTGGCACAATAAATTGTACTTTAAGCTACAAAAAATGTACTTTTTCGCGCAATAATAGTTGTTTCTGGTACAAAAAAAGTACTTTTTAACACAAATTGGCACAAATTGTACTTTTTGGTACAATAAATTAAAAAAGACGAGAGAAGTACTTTTTGGTGAAATAAATTGTACTTTTAGCTACAATAATTGTACTTTTTCGTACAATAAAAGTTCTTTCTTTCTGGGACCAGCCGTGGCATAGTGGTTAGAATTCGTCGATAAACAAGTAGGTGCCGTTAGTTGTGAATCTGAAAATAGAAAGCGTCTTAATTCACAACAACGTGAGAAGTAATCCCATACCTCATTCATGGGGTGCAAAGGGAAATTAAGTTATTTTTTTAAAGTTCTTTCTGGAGCAATAAAAGTACTTTTTAACACAAAAATATTAATTTTGCCATAAATTGTACTTTTTGCTACAATAAGTGTACTTTTTGGTACAATAAATTGTACTTTTTGGTACAATAAATGTACTGTTTGATGCAATAAATTGTCTTTTTTGCTACAATAAATATACGATAATAGTATTTTTAGTACAATACATGTACTTTTTAGTGTAAAAAAATTTCTTTTTGGTACAATAAATTGTACTTTTTGGTATAATTATACTTTTGGTATAAAAAATTGTACTGTTTGGTACAATAAATTTTACTTTTTGGTAAAATAAATGTGGCTTTTGGTTCAATAAATTGTCCTTTTTGCTACAATAATAATACTTTTAGTACAATAGATGTACTTTTTAGTGTAATAAAATTTCCTTTTGGTACAATAAATGTACTTTTTGGTATAATAAATGTACTTTTAATACAATAAATTTTACTTTTGGATCAAAATTATTCCTAAAATTTGTCATTAATTTCTCCCTTTGATCTGCATTCTTAATGTGTACCTACTTTCTTCCCAGTCAAAATTTTCCTATTTTCAAAATTCGCTTAGAATAAGGGAAATAAAAAAATACACCGGGAAAATAGGGAAAAAATTAAAATTTCAAAATTTTTACTGTAAAATTTAATAAAAATACAAAAAAAAGTTTTTTTTTAAAAAACACTTTTTTTAATAAACAATTAAAAAAACGGTATATACTGTTTAATATTTAAAATATTTTTTCAAATATATTTATTACAAAAGTTTGTTAATTTACTTCATATAATATTTAGAAATTTAAAAATAAACATTAAAAAAATAAATAGGATATTTTTATTTTTTAATTTGAAAATTTACTTAATTTTATTTAGCAATTTTTCCACATTTTTTTTAATGTTATTGCTAATTTAATAATGAATAAAGCAATATAGAAATGAAAAAAAATTGAAATTTAAAAAGTTAAGTTTGACAGGAAATTTAATTTAATTTCAAAATATTTTTGGGGCAAGAAGTGTTTTTAATAGAAAATTTAAATATTTTTATTTAAATTAATCAAAAATAAAACGATGTTTTCATAAAAGTTTTTTAACCCTTTCGATACCGCACCTAAGCCAACTGTTCTCAGGACATTGTTACTCAGAATTGGGTGTATAATTTTCGATTTCCGGGATAAGTGCTCTACAATGCGAGACTGCAGTAGTTGACATTTTTCTATATTATTGTGATCAGAAACAATTTTAGACCTTGAAAGAATCTCCTGTGCCCTAGAGGGCTCCTATGAATGCACACAACAGCTTTGAAGCCATAGTAGGCATTGCAGATCTAAATGACACAACAACTGTTAAAAACTGAAATTTGTTTCAAAATATCAAGAGCCGTTTTAACAATAATAATCCATTTAAAATCTAACGGAATTTGTATTCTTTAAAAAAAATACTTTATATTTGTTTTAATATATTTTTAATTTCATTTGCAAATGTTAATGACTCATTACAAGCACAAACTAAACATTGAACGAATCCATTACAAACTCGCAATTATAAATAAATACGTTGTGCAACAAATGCAAAAAAGAACTTAACTAATGGAACAAAATAATCGATTTCAATTATGTATTTACCATAGGTAAGACCAAAAACCCGCATTGACGAAAACTGAAACTGATTATGGACTTACAAACCTAATAACAACATAACAATTAAAGTAAATAAACTAATATTTATATATTTAATAGGATTTCTTAATAATAAAAAAATATATTGCATACATAGATATACAAAAAATATATTCTAGAATTTATATAAATGAAATGACGTAACAATTTTTCTAAATACATTATATTCGTTTATTAAAACATCATAAAAAAGAAAACAAAAACTAAAGTATGAAAAAGTATCCATAGGTTTTGTTTACAAACGAATTTACTAATATCAACAATCATTGAACAACATAACTTTCCATACCTTACCTCCCTTACCCCCCACCCATATAATACACGTATATATTTTTGCAATAATTCATGTGAAGAGAGATACATCATTATTGCAGATTCGAAATTTTGTATTGATAAAATGGAAAAAACATAACTAACATACGCAATATAAATTAAAAGAAAATTTATGAACATACATACGTGTAAAACATCATCATTAAAAATCATTACTGCATTGGAGGAGAAGAACGACGAAGATTTGTTATAATTATTCAATAAAAAAAGCGAATGAAATTGACACTTATAATGAAGTTTAAATCTTTTAATTGTATTTCATATTGAAACACCAAAGTGACCGAGAAGTTTAATTCTTCCCGTGTCTATGGAACACCTAGCGAAGATATAAAACTATAACATTGAGGATTGCAGCCTGTGGAAAGCGGAATGAATTCAAAAGAATTCAGAATCCGAAATATATTACAATTTATTTGAAAGTGTTAAATGGAGCTTTGTTCAATAGAAAGAAAAACAACTGTGGTATGACTACAGAATCGTTCAAAAGACTTAACTGTAACTGTCGTTCAGTGAGTCTTAAGGGCCCTTTACACTGGCAGACTTGTCTGGGAGACAAAAAGTCCGTGTAAACATCTCTCATTTGCCTACTATATTTATTTATGATATTATTTTTTTTAAATTGTATTTTTAATATAATGTTTTATTTAAATAAATTATGTGTATATTTTGAATTCACAATTTTTAATTGAATTTTTCAGTAATTTAGTATATTTAAAAATTAAAATGATATGATATTATTTTTTTAAAATTGTATTTTTAATATAATGTTTTATTTAAATAAATTATGAGTATATTTTGAATTCACAATTTTTAATTGAATTTTTTAGTTATTTAGTATATTTAAAAATTAAAAAAAAACAAATAAACAGGGAATTTTAAATTTTTTTTTATGTTAATTTATATTTTTTTTGGGATTGGCAATTAAAAGTTTACTTATTTATATTTTTGTAATTTTTGCTTAAAATTTTCGAAAAGTATTTTTTTTTTTTGAAAATATTTTATATGTTTAAAGTAATATAGACTAACAGACTACAGCAAAAAATTAATAATTTTCATTAGAAATTTTATTTGATTTCAAAATATTATTGAGTCAAAAATTTTTTTGTTAGAAAATTTAAATACATATTTATAATTTAATAAAAATTGAAAAATAAAGATTTGTTTTTTAATAAATAACCTTTTCAATAACATTAATATAACAATATAGCAATAAAAAAGTAAACAATTAAAAAAAGATTTTTTTAACTTAAAATTTTTTTTTTATTACTATTTATTAAAATTTTTATGTAATAATTAAAAATTAAAAAATAATATTAAAAAAATAAATCGAATACTTTTTAATTTTTTTTTATTAAAAATATTTTGGGGAATTAAAAATTTACTTAACTATATTTAAGGAATTTTGCTCAAATTTTGGCAACACAAAAGTTTAGTTTGATTTTCTTGTTGTTTTATACGAATTTTAGTCATTTTTGTTTAAAATTTTATATTTAACAATATTTACAAAAATTTACAATTTTAATTTCTATTCATATTATTCCAAATATTATTTACTAAAATTCCTAGTCATCCTAGTGCGTGACACACTGAATTTGACCAAAAATATCAAACAATAAATAACACTTTTCTGATCGTAAGCTGAATTTGATGTATCATTTGATACACGTTAACGTACATTTAATATATAAAACACGATCGACTAAAACTAACAATCAATCAGTTTAAAATTTTTATATAATTTTTAAAAATTAAAAAGAATGTTAATAAAATAAATAGAAAATTTTAAATATTATTGGGAATATAAAATTTACTAAATTATATTTGGGTAATTTTTGCTCAAAACATGCCCAAATATTTAGTTTGTTTTTCTTGTTTTTTTACTAATTATACTAATTTTTCCTCAAAATATTAAAAAAAATTAAAAAAGATTATTTTGATAAGAAATATTAATTAATTTCAAAATATTTCTGTAGCTAATTTTTTTTATACTGGAAAATTTCTATGTATATTAATTACTCAAATTACAAAAAAAAACGATTTTTTCATAAAAGTTTTTCAACAAACATATCTTAATTTTCTATAATATATATTTAACAATATAGCAATTAAAAAAAATACAAAAAATGTAAAAAAGAAAATTTGGTGAACATATTTTTACAATCTTTCAATTTCAATTAATATTTTTGAGGCAAACGCTATTTTTATCGAAAACTTTAATATTTATTTATATATAAATTAATCATAATAAAATGATAAAAAAAAATGTTTAAATGTTTTTTGAATTAAATTGAATTTTTCAATATATAAAAAAAAACAAAATTTGAGCAAAAACTTATAGGCATTTTTATGTGATTTACTATATTACACAATGAGGTAAGTGTAAAGTATAGATTATTAATAAAAATGCTGTTAAAAACTAAAAATTTTAAATAAATAAATCAAAAAACATTTTTCTAAACAAAATAATTTTTTGAAACAAGAGATTTTTTATTGAAAATTTATGTATTTTAGCTAACCTTTGCTTCTAACACCATTAATTTTTTTTTTCTTACGGCTTCCTTTTCAAAAATATTATCCACCATTTACAGAAAACTACCTCTGTTGAAGTACATGACATGTAATTTTTTTTAAATTTTGTGAAATCCAATATTTTTACTGCGAACTAACTGTTGGTGAGTTTTTATTTTCAATATAATTGTTTTCTTTTTTGTATATTGGTAATAACTGTTTTTGAAATTAAAACTATATTATTTTTAATATTAATCGATTCTTTTTCCGGTGTCGAAATCGATAACACAAAGCATATGGTAGCACCGAATAATAACATCTCTGTTTTATTCTCAACATATGGTTCAACGTACAAACAGAACCCGAGCGCAGCCAAATTGCTAATTAGGAGCAATCTGATGAGGCGAGCATCCCTATAAACCTCTTATAAATTATTTTAAATAACGCCTTATTATTTTGAGCAAGAATTTCCATGATTTTTAATTTATTTATTGACGTGTACAAATTTTTATTTAATTCTACGCCGTCTAACAACAAATATCGCCAACCGCTTACATTGTGCGTTAAAACTGACACAACTGTATACTCTTTTGCACAGCTGATTACTGTTTACCTTTTTTCTTTGAGAAGCAGAAGAAGACCAACCAAAACAAATGTAGTTCCATAGAGAATCTCCTAATAGTCAGAGTGCAATAGTGATACCGGTTTTTTTTTTGCGAAGCAAATCCAATGTTAGAGGTCTCAACTTGTTTCTTGTAGCACAAGAGTGGTCTTGAGGTTGCACCACAAAAGAATCATAACAAAAACCTGAAAGGTTGCAACATCAAACAAATAGAAAAAGCCAAGGAAACAACCACGAAACAAGTGTGTGTAAATAGTTAGAAGCAAATGCAGCTGCATGAAAGTGCAATAAAACCATTATTATTTGATGGCCACCGTTGTAGCACTACTCCAAAGAAGTTAGGCAACGTACGACGAGCAACAATTAAAACAGTAAATCTATGCAACAGCATAATAATTTAATAGAAAGCAAAAAATTAAACAAATTTTCAACGCTAAATTAATGCTGTCTATTTATTTGGTGCTAATCTAATTAACTATGAGAAATCGCGGAGATTTCAGTAACAACAGCAGTAACTACAGCTCTGAATGCAGCAGTGACGACGAAGACACTCAATTGAGGAAATTGCATGGTCGCATGTGTGGCGTTGGCCATGAGACCAACACTGACATAGTGCCTAGGTAAGGAACACTTGTGTGAAATGCGACAAGAAACAGCCTACGTGGTGTCTGTAGTCACCGTGAAATTGATAGTGGCAACAATATTTTATATTTTCACTGATAACAGTATCATGACGAAACTTTAATTATACAATTGAATATATTCATGCATCACTACTACATGCTGGACAAAGTTCATTGGCAGCTTTAAGGTGGTACACAATTCAACCACATTGTTGATAAGTGGTAATTGAACGAAAAAAAAACCATAAAATTACGTTTGTTTGCTTTATCACATTCATAAATGAAGGCAAATAGTTTTGTGAGTCAACTTATCTACTGCTAAAGAGAAGGGTTATTGGTTGGACTATGAATATTTTCAATTATTGAAAGACTTTCGTTTAAAGTTATATTAGTTTTGAAAGTATATGCAATAGAACGGAAAACTGTATAAAAAAGATATTTAAAGTTTTTTGGGAATGCATTTCTGTTTTTATTCTGCATTTATTTAGAAAATACCCATTGAACGAGCACAGCTGGTCCTAATTTAACCCGATTACCGCCATCATTATAAAAGAATTGAAAAATTTTGTAAATCATTAAAAGCTACATAAACGTATTTCCCAAAGGACTGAAACTTGACTCATTTCCTTGGACTAACTTTTATTTTGTATTTATGAATTGGCCTAACAATGCTGCGCCTCTAATACCTATAGATGATTTTTAAAACTGCAATGTGGCAGATGAACACTGCAGTGACTACAACCGAAGATCACACACATCAACATTTCATATTTAAATAGAAATTAAGAACAAAGCTGGACGCCTTACACCTATAGATGATTTTGAAAACTGCAATGTGCTGGACACTGCAGTGACAATAGATCACACACATCGACATTTCATATGTGAATAGAAATGAAGAAATTTCGTTGGCCTAACAATGCTGGGCGCCTAATATGTACAACGATGATATTTTAAAACTCCAATGTGAAAAACACTGCAATCAATGAATGGTAACCGAGTAGACAGACATTCCAGGTGTAAATAGCAACGAAGAAATTTCGTTGGCCGAACAATGCTGGGAGCCTAATAACTATAGATGATTTTGAAAACTGCAATGCGATGCCACTGCAGTGACAACAGCCGTAGATCACACACATCTTCATTTAATAGAAAATTAAGAGAAATTAAGATATTTAGTTGGCCTGGCAATGCTGAACGCCTAATATGTAAAGATGAAAACTGCAATGCCAACAACAGTAGAACACACACAAACACACATTGGCATTTCATATGTGAGAAGAAACGAAAAATGTTCGTTGGTCTAACAATACTGGGCGCCTAATACCTATCGAAGGACTGTTCAAAAGTTTGTTCAGCTATAAAAAAAAACAGAACTAGCGTCATTTTCATTACCCCAAATCACTAATGCTTGCGGGGCAATGATATACATAATGGATATAATTCCACAGGTTAAGAAAAGAAGTAAGAATACAATTGAATGTTAGTGTAATGTTGCTATTGTTAATAGCGTTTATTTGTTTTACCTTCGATGGAGCCTTAGATGCTCTTTTAAGAAAAGTGGGTATGTTTAGGATGGAGCCGTAGATGCTCTTCGTAGGAAAGTTTGTACTAAACTTGACTACTGCAGGATCTAAACTAAGATGGAGAAGGTGGCGCCGATAGTATTATCGATATCGTACTGTGGGCATGAAAAGGGACGTTTGACTTAAACAACTACAATTCTTTACATTAAGGAGACACAATCCCGGGAATCCCGGGAAATAGAATTTTCCCGGTATTACCAGGAATCCCGGGATTCCCGGGAAATAAAAAATTTTTTCTTCGGTTTGTTAAGCAAAGATGCACAGAATGGCTTATAATTTTGCACAGATTATAAACAGAGACTTCGTTGTATTCTCCAAAAATATTATGCCATTTGATGGAACGCTATTCAAACTATTATTTTCATACATTTGTATGACATTTTTGGTTTTCCTGTCTATCCCGGACCGGCGTTTCTAAAGTACTTTTTCAAATGGATCGCGAGTCTGCAGTATTGAAGAACAGCATTAGTAGAGCATTTCCACGAATTTCTGAGATATTCGATGAAAAACTGCGGAAATGCTGGTCCGGGAACGAAGAAATTTCTATTATTTTTTTCAGTTTTTCAGTCTATCCCGGACCGGCGTTTCTAAAATACTTACTCAAATGAGTCGCGAGTTGGCAACATTGAAGAGCAGCAATAGTAGAGCATGTCCACGAATTTCTGTGATATGCGATGAAAAACTGCGGAAATGCCGGTCCGGGAGCGAAGAAGTTTCCATTATTTTTTTCAGTTTTTCCGTCTATCCCGGACCGGCGTTTCTAAAATACTTACTCAAATGAGTCACGCGTTGGCAATATTGAAGAACAACATTAGTAGAACATTACCACGAATTTATGTGATATTTTCCCGGGAAAGGACCGGGAACACTATATGTATATAACGTCATCTATACTGAATAAGTTTTTCTTCATATTTGCATTTCTCTTTAAGATAAAGCTTTCTAATGACATAAAATCGGAAAATAGTTTGTACAGTTTATTCAATTCCCCTTTATCATTCCTAGGGGTAATTAGAGCTATGGGCGCAAATTTTAGCGGAAAAAGATAGGGGGTACATATGCCCGGTAAAAATGTTAGGAGGGAAAAATTATGGGCGGTTGGTCATACTTTTTACCCCTCTAGGAGGCATCATGGGAGCGCCAGAGTTGATTTTATAAAAAAAATATAAATTGAAAAAAATTGTATGGTGAACACTTTAATGGTTGAAGATAGATATGGACAATTCCACGGTATCGAACGTGACCGTTGCACACATTCAAAGCGAAAAAGGTCAGAATAAAACATATTTATGATCAGCTTTTATATAATCTTCTAGATTCTTAATAGTACTATCACTCGTGGTTTTGTTTTTTTCAGGCGAATATTGATTTCAAAATAAGATAAAAAAGGAGCGATTCGAAAGCGATAAAAATAGAAGTAGTTTTTGAGGAAAATTTTCAAAAACAATTGATTCAGCGAAATCAAATACAAATCAAATGCTTAATAAAACAAAAGTGTATAATTTTTTTGGTGTTTTGAGATAATCGAGTTAAAAGTTTTCGTCAAATCAGATGTCTATGAAATTTTTGAAGAAGAAATGATTCACTATTTTTTTACATGACCTTTTGACGCACTTTGAGGAAATAGATTTGAACGAAATTTTGACCAGGCATAGAATCAATGGTGGAGATTCTAAATATGCAATATTAATGATGTATGAGCACATACACTATTGTTATGTAATATTAAGGGGGGACGATATAATAGATGACAATTTTAAAACGTTAAAAAATAACAAAGTTTTCGAATCCTCTTTATTTGTTAGAAATATGATGGGTAATTTTAATTTAATTTTAAAGTGTTTTGAACGTGACATGTTGAACGGGACATTTTCCCTATATACATATATGGGCAATTCCATGTTTTGTTTTTATTTGCAAAATTAGGGAATTTAATAACATTAATATGCCACCAATTGTTGATTACGAATGTTACATTCGAACGTCAATAAAATAAAATCAATATTTTTCTGTTATTGGAGTTAATTACTGTTGTAAAAATATTTTATGATAAGAGTGCATCATCAGTAAATGTGTTATTAACAACTCAAAGAGGTTACCAGATCATTAATACAATTTTGCAGTCCATTTAATCGTAAAAGAAACTAAGTAAAGCTTTGAACATTTTTAAAAATGAAATAAAATATTATCAACTTTTTATTTTGCAATCACCGTACACCTTTCTGTGGAATTACCCATATGTTCTTAGAAACTGTTAGGGTTTCAAAAATTGTGAGGGTTGATCGTACATTGGTTGGAGCATAATTTATAAAAAATTTATTTTCATTTTATTTTTTTCATCTTTTTTACTTTTCTCCCCCCAGACCTTGTGCCTCTCCAGGATACTGGTTATGTGGTCTCTTACCTTTGGCATTTGGAGTCTCATATTGGTCTACACTCAGGGATGCTGAACGCTGCACCGGTATACCCGAACATTACAAATGGATCACACTGACATCATTAGCGATTTGCATACAAAATATCAGCTTTTTCTTTTATCTCAATCTTCGTGGGAAACTTTACAAATGGTTGATTGTATTTGTACCCTTCCTGTGTGGTGCTTGTATTTTTAAATATGCTTTAGATATGACCTGGTGGATATCTTTGCTATGGACGTTATTCATCGATGTAGTCTATCAAAGATGTTACATACAGGTGATGCGTGATTTGCCTATGAGTTTTACATACGGCGAGGCATCGATACTTACACAGGGCATAGTGCTGTTTGTTATGAATACTCTAGTGGTGGGCTATCGTCTAGTGTGGGAGCCAACCGAGGAGAAATTAAGTGATTTGAATACGTTGAGTATTATAATGATGGTAAGTTTAAATTAATTGTCTATATAGACTTTTAAGTTATTTTATGTTTTAATTGTATTTAATTTCATTGCAGTTTGCTTTACTATGGCTTTTGATAGTGTGTGCAGCAATGCTGACTTGTAAATTCCTGCGTAAACCCTTCATATTTTATCCCATAATTTTGGTATTCATTGCTGCTGCTACTTTGGCTCCTGTCACAAATCCTCTGCCCATAGTGGTGGTATTTAAATTTATATTCCGGGATAAAATCAGGGTAAGTAATGAGTTTAAACATAGATTTATGTGATTTGGCTGCACATCGTGGTCAAATGTGGTGGGGAAGGGGAACAAATCCATAACAAGCCCCGCCTCTAGAGGGTTAAAATGTGCGACCCCCAGTCATTTTTACCTCCTAACATTTTTCCCAAACATACCCCACGTCCACCTTCACTCCCTAAGGGGGCTCCCATGCAATAATCAATTTTTTTATAAAATTCGCTTCCACCGCTCCAACTGCTCCAAAGTTGCCTCTAAAGGAGTCAAATGTATGACAGTTTCCCAATATTTTGCAACCCCAACAGTTTTTCAGATCATATTTACCCTCTATCTTTAACCTTTAAGCTAGTCCCCATACAATTTTTTTTATTTTTTATAATTTTTTTTATGAAATTTGCTCCTGCTCCATTAGAGAGGCCTACTAGGGGGGTAAAATGTATGACTAACCCCACTAATTTTTCCATCTTAAAACAAAAATATTTTTTTTTTAATTTTAAATTTTTTTATATTTAATTTTGGTTCTGAATATTCATTAAAATCTTAATAGAAAACAAAGAAATTTTTTTTTAATTCCATTTTTTACAAATAGGAGTCAAAAATTATAAGTAAATCTGGTCCTATTCACCCAATTTAATTGTACGTTTAACAATTATTTATAAAATATTTGCCATATCAACTAACTAAGACCATTGTTTTTATAACTTTTTTATAATCTTTATTATCCTATAAATTATAACAAATTTTAATTTATCTACATAATTTTTCTCATAATTTGTTTGTGTTTGTTTCTTTTCCCACCTCCAGCTTTACATAATAGTCTTCTATTTGGCACTGGTCTGTGCCACAGTTGCTGTTGTCTGTTGGCAACTACAAAATCTTAAGCATGCCACCACGAGTGTACGCAAATTGTTTCATCTGCTTGTGGTCTTGGTGTACATTCCTGGTCTTCTGTATGAATGTGAATTCTTATATATAGCATCGGGTGTAGCCTTGGCCTTGGTGACTCTATTCGATCTATTACGTATACTTCAAATGCCACCGTTGGGTGATATATTGGAAAAAGCTTTCCATTCCTTTGCCGATGAGAAAGATGCGGGAATTATTGCGTTCACGCCATTCTGTTTACTAATTGGTTGCTCATTGCCCATGTGGATAATGCCCAGTCCCTGTCAAACAAATGAGCAAGGCTTAAATCCAAAACTGTTACCCCTATTGGCGGGTATTTTAACAATTGGTTTTGGTGATACAGCAGCCAGTGTAATAGGTTCAAAATATGGACGTACAAAGTGGAAAAGTAAGTTGTAACCCAGTTACCTAAACTAAAAATCATTATTATTTATAAAATTTTTTTAAAAATTGTGTATTTGTTTTATAATTATAATTACTTTTTCTAGATAGTTCCCGTTCTGTAGAGGGTTCGGCCGCCTTTATCATCTACGTTATATTGCCCATTGTCATTTTGCAATTGTTGGAATTTTTACATTTAGAATTACTACAATGGCTCATTGTGGCTTTGGCCACAATTGTCTCAGCTCTTATAGAGGCTCGTACCGATCAAATCGATAATTTAATTTTACCTTTAGTTTTTTATATATTTGTAAGTTTGTGTTAACATTCGACACTGTCTTAAAAAGACCGATGAACGTTACATTCCTTTTTTAAGTATCATATACATAATATGGTTGACTTCCGAATATTTGAGATTATTATTAGATTTTTGCCTTTAAGAGTTTAGATATTGTTATAGTATCAATGAAATGAAATGTAAATAAAGTTATTAATTTATTTATTAATAGTAAAAAAATCTAACATCGAAACCATAAAATTTGCTTAAGTCTAGCTGCAGCAGAGGTCAGTAAGGAGTGCCTGTGAATAAAGTATATTAAGTTAACTGCAAGATGAACCTATAATTTCTAAAGGATTATCACCTTAATTACTGCGGAGCTGTGAGAACACGCTAATAACAGCGACAATTTATTGTTATAATTTTTGCTGGCGAATAGGCGAATGTCGTTACTGAAGTGTATTCATGTCACGGTAAGTTTTTTTTCCAAAAAAATATTTTTTTTTTAAATAATCTAATTATTGATTTTTTTTTTAGTATGAGTGCAAAATTAGAATTTCGAAATTTAAAAAAAAAAGATTTATATTTTTAGTTCAAACTAAATGTAATTATAATTGTAATAGCATTTCCGAAAAATATAGAAAAATAAATATTATTTTTTCAAAAAAAAAAAAATTTTTATATAATTTGATTATTGTTTTTTTTTTACAGTAAAATGGCAATATTAGAATATCGAAATTTAAAAAAAAACATTTATTTTTTAGTTAAAATTAACTAGAAGCAAATAAAAATTCCACAAAATCTAGAAAAATCAACTTTTTCAAGAAAATATTTTTTTGGAATAATGTGATTTTTTTTTAGTATGATGGCAAAATTAGAGTTTTGAAATTTATAAAAACATTCATTTTTTAGTTCAAACTAACATTAATAACTAAACTAAATAAAATTATTTTTTGATAGCAAAAAAAAATTCCAAAAAATCTAGAAAAAAAATAATTTTTTCAAGAAAATATTTTTAATTTGTTTTTTTTTTTTAATAAAATGGCAAAATTAGAATTTCGAGACATATATTTTTTAGGTTAAACTAACATAAAAAATATAAAAGTAAAAATAATTATTTTGTATAGCAAAAAAATTTGCAAAAAATATTATTTTTTCAAGAAAATATTTTTTTAATTAATTTTTTTGTTCAAACTAGCATTAATAGCAAAACTAAATATAATTATTTTGTAATAGCAGAAAAAAAATATTATGTTTTCAAGAAAATATTTTTTTTTAAATAATCTGATTACTGTTGTTTTTTTAGTATGATGGCAAAATTAGAATTTCGAAATATAAAAAAAATATTTTTGAGTAATAACTAATAAAAATAATATAAAACTATATATAATAATTTTCTTATAGCAAAAAAATTTGAAAGAAATATAGAAAAAATAGTATTTTTCAAGAAAAATACCAAACTAAAATACCAACTAAAGTTGCCAAAAATATTATATTTTCAAGAAAACATTTTTTTTTTAAATTATCTGATTACTTGATGGCAAAATTAGAATTTCGAAGTTCAAAAAACAAATATTAATTTTTTAAGTTATAACTAGTAAAAATAATATAAAACTAAATATAAATATTTTGCAATGGCAAAAAAATTTGCAAAAAATATAGAAAAATATTATTTTTTAATTAATCAGATTGTTGATTTTTTTTAGCATGATGGCAAAGTTAGAATTTCGAAATTTATAAAAACATTTATTTTTTAGTTAAAACTAACATAAATTATATAAAACTAAATATAATTATTTTGTAATAGCAAAAAAAATTTGCAAAAAATATTATTTTTACAAGAAAATATTTTTTAATTATTCTGATTGTTGAGTTTTTTTTAGTAAGATGTCAAAATTAGAATTTCGGAATTTAGAAAACGATTTATCTAAAAATAACATAAATAATATAAAACTAAATAAATTTTTTTTGTAATAGAAAAAATTTCCAAAAAATTAGAAAAAAGTAATTTTTTCAAAAAAATATTTTTATTTTAAATAATTTGATTATTGTTTTTTTTTGTAGAATGATGACAAAATTGGAATGTCGAAATTTAAAAAAAGATTTATTCTTTTAGTAAAATCTAACAAATAATATAAAACTAAATGTAAAATCTGCAAAAAATATTATTTTTTCAAGAAAATATTTTTATTCAAATAATCTGATTACTGTTGTTTTTTACGTAAGATAGCAAAATTAGAATTTCGGAATTTAAAAAAAAAAACATTTTTTTTGTTATAACTAAAATAATATAAAACTAAATATAATTATTTTTTAATAGCAAAAGAAAATTTCCAAAAAATCTAGTAAAAACAAATTTTACAAGAAAAAAATTTGGTTTGTTTATTGTTTTTTTAGTTAATGGCAAAATTACAGAGTACTAAAAAAATTTTTTGTTGAAAGCAAAGGAAAATTAGCAAATACCAAATTTTTTTCCGAAATTTTATGACTATTTTTTCTTCTTTTTTGTCTAAAATTAATTTTTAATTTTTTCAAAATAAACGAAATTTTTCTAAAATTTATAAATTAAATAAAATGGTGTAATCAATATTACTTAAAATTTCAAAACAAATTCAAAAATAGAATTTTTTTCTGACTTATTTTAAAAAAATTGAGTTTCATCACTAAATACTTAAAATTTATAAAAATTTAACTTTTTTGACATTTTTTATTTGGAAAATCCTAATTTTCCTTTCACATTAATATGTGTTAACTTTTTTCACAATATTTTTTTTTATTATTTTGCTATTTTAATTAATTTTTTTATAAATTAATGGGGAAAATTTAAAAAATTTCTAAGTAAACAAAAATGTTTTTTAAAGAAAATGTTATTTGTACTAAATATATTTGTTAATAATAAAAATTCTTTTAAAACTCAAAAAAATCTAAAAAAGACTCTCAGATTCATAATGGTTGATTCAAATTATAAAGAAATTTACATTTTGAAACAAATTTGTAATTCGCACACATTTTTTAAAAAAAAAATTCCTTTTATCAAGGAAATATTTTTTAAAGAGAAATTTTAAAAAGGCCGAATAAAAAAACAATTGTTATTTGCTTAATATTTTTTAAACAAAAAATTTAAAAAAAATTCATTAACATTGTTAACAATTAAAAAAAATATAAAGAAGAAATTATTTTTTTAAATTGAAGAGAAAATTTTCAATAAATTTAGCTAAACGATCGGAAAGGTTTTAATTGCCATTATAAATGGCGATTTATTGTCACTCACTAGGATGTCGCTTTTCGAACTCCATGAAGGGTCCATCATTCATTTCCATTTTCATAATATGAATATTGTAATTTTTGCCACACATTATAATTATTTTTTCGATTATTAAGAAAATTTCTTTATGTAAGCTTTTTTTTAATTCATAAATTATAATTTTTACCCTTTTATAAAAACTTAATTGTTGTTAAATATTAACGATATGTATTAGGCGCCCAGCATTTTAGGACCAACGAATACTTTTCGTTTCTATTCGCATATGTAAAGTCAATGTGTGTGTGGTGTTGTCATTGCAGTTTAAAAATATCAACGATAAGTATTAGGCGCCCAGCATTGTTAGGTCAATACGTTATCTTTGTTTCTATTTCCATACGAAATATTAATTAATGTGTGTGATCTACTGTTGTTGTCATAGCAGTAACGATCGCATTGCCAAATACGCTATATTCTGTTCCATAAAAGATAAATTGAAATTAAATGCAATGTACCAACAACATCTTAAACATGTTTTGTTCCTTATAGCTTACACTTTGACAAATATCTTGCTCCTTTAACCTTTATTATAGCTCCACCCACAAGTGTCTACTTCGTGCTGTCTCTCTTTGTAAGTCTATCGGTTTTAGAAGAAAACAACAACATGTCGATGTCGAACGAAACCGATCGTATGTCACTGTAATACACATACGTTGTATAACGTAATCGTATACAATTTACAATCAACTGAGATAGCGCATATGATGGGTTGTAGGATGCACAATTTGCACTTGTTGACTTTTTGTGTTCCTCTTGCTATTTATGCTGGTGCCCTGGTATAAACATTACAATTTAGTTTCTTAAAAACTGAATGATGAAGAATCGGAGAGACACTACTACAATGGCAACAACAATGAGTGAGTATGAAACACACATTGATATTTGATGTGAGAATAGAAACGAAGAAGGGTCGTTGGCCTAACAATGCTTGGCGCCTAATAACAATCGTTGATATTTGAAAACTGCAATGTGGCGGACACTGCAATGACAACAACACACATACGTTGACACTTCATATGTGAAGGAAGATAAATGAAGATAATGTTTTAACCTAACAATGCTGGGCGCCTAATACCTACCATTGATATTTGAAGACTACAAGGACAACAAATATGGACCACGCATATTTTCACATTGCATGTGTGAATAGAAACAAAGAAAGTTCGTTGGCCTAAAAAGTGATGGGCGCCTTATACCTATCGTTGATATTTGAAAAACTCTATGACAACATAATTAGATCACATACTTCAAAACGAAGAAGATTCGCAGGCCTATCAATGCTGAGCTCCTAATTAATAGCTTTCGACGATATTTGAGAATTGCAATTGATGCACTGTCGCGACAACAGCAGAAGATGATAACACACATATTGACATTTCATATGTGAATAGAAACAAAGACAATGTAAAGGGTTTTTCCAATAGGAGATGTGTTATTTTGGTATTCAAAGAAAAATTAACTTTTTTGGGATAAATGAACGTCTGTTTATTTCATAATAAAGACGAAGGACGCCGTTAATAATGAAAAACAACATCAACCAAATGGCCACCACGAGCTTGCGCTTACAGGACCATTTTCTTTTTAATGAAATTTTCCATAACCAAATCACAAAGTGGCTGCCCTATGTCCTCCATAGCCTCACGAATTTTATCTTTGAAGTCTTGAATCGACGCTGGGCTGTTGGCGTAGACCTTATCTTTCACATGGCGCCAAAGGAAGAAGTCGCAAGGTGTTAAATCACAAGATCTCGGTGGCCAATTATGATCACCTCTTCGAAAGATAACACGGTCCTGAAACTTTTCCCGTAAAAGATCAATGATTTCGTTGTTAGTGTGGCACAAAGTGCCGTCTTGTTGAAAGTAAACATTGTCCAGATCAATACCATCCAACTCCGACCATAACAAATCATCTCTCAATCATCTCTCGATAGCGCAATCCATTCACCGTAACTGTTGATTCAACCTCATTTTCGAAAAAGTAAGCTCCATTGACCCCGCCGGACCATAAAGCGCACTAAACAGTTACACGTTGAGTATAGAGAGGCTTCTCAACAATAACTCTTGGGTTTTCCGAGCCCCAGATGTGGCAATTTTGACTGTTGACAATGCCACCTTGGTGGAATTAGGCCTCATCAATCAAGATGATTTTTCGATGGAAATCCGGATCATTTTTATACATTTCAAGGGCCCAATCAGCAAAGACACGACGTTAATGATGATCGGCCGGCTTGAGTTCTTGTGTTAACTGAACTTTATAAGCCTTAAGACCCAAGCCTTTATGCAAAATATGGTGTAATGACGTTTGTGGAATGCCCAATTCCAAAGAACGACGAGGAATGGACAAACCTGGGTTTTCTTTGGGCTACAGCAGCAATATTCTCAGTTGTTCTTGAGCGACGTGCACGGGTTTTATTCTTCTCATCACTAACTTGTCCCAACAGCTAGAATTTTTCCACCAATTTCTGTATGGCGGTCCGACAAGGTGCTTCACGAAGACCAAAAAATGCTTTAGTTTTGCGAACTGTGACTGCAAGATTTTCACCATTTTTGTAGTGAATTTTAGATCACGATGTATAAGGCGATGGGAGTATAGGAAATCGACACCGGTAGTAAGTAATTCTTGGGAAAGGCGCAGTGGGCAAATAAAACAAGAAGATCGTAATATTATTTTATATAGTATGTAAAAAATGTCTTACTTGTATTGCGGTGGGTGGCATTCCAGATTTGGGCAAACGTTCATAAGATAAGATAAATCTTATTCCAAATGTTTAAATACCAGCAGGATCATAATATTCCTGTTTTATGATGTCGTTAGAAAAAAACAACTCTTATATGAGGTTTGAATATTTTTTTTATATGTATTTTTTTTTTCTTTCTTTTTTTTTTTTAAATGCGTGTTAATAAGTAATCAAATGCCTTTTATGGTTTTTTTCTGCTTCTTCTATGTGTACATACAGAGAAAAAATGCTGTTGAAAAATTTCATTATAAATACAAAAAAAAAACGAAACTAAATTAAACTTAAAAACTAAACAGGAAATTACCAAAGTAATTTTTAAACAAACTACAATACATACATTTAGATGATTCAATAAGAATTATGGTATATAAAGATATATAGTATATTGATATGCATATATACATATGTATACTATAACAGAGATGACATTAACATATACAAATTTAATTCTGTGGCCGTATGGAAAAACGGCCCCAGAATTGATATTTTTTTCTTATATTCATTTCAAACAAGAAAACATTTGTAACGTAAACTAAAGACAAAATATATATATATAAAAAAGTTGTTAAACAACAAAACGGCAGAGAAAACGTTAAACAAAATAAGGTGAAAAACAATGCAATTGGCGTATAAAGTTTCATGAAATTATAGAATTGTGGAACTGTTTTAGAGTTATTTCTATAAGAACTATTGGTGGCAGTTTAACAAAGACAAATAAAATATGTATACATTAAAATATGAACACTTTTCTTTTCAGTACGTTCGATGCGGTACGTACATGTATAAATATATAGTAAATGCATTAAGGAATTATTTCAACTGTTTCGTGGCGTGTGTGTGTGTGTAATTGTTGCTGCTTTCTAGTTGCTCTTGACATACATATATGTATGTAAATATGTAAAATTACATTTAAATTGTAGCTTTAACTTATAGTAAATTATAAGATAAATTAACCATTAATTGTGTGTGTGTGTGTATGTGTTTAATATTACAGAGGTTCCTGTTGAAAGTATTCGTGTTCTAGGCAGGCCAATGCTGAGGGTCGTAAACGTAAATCATACGAGAGCATTTGCTGAAATGATACGAAGTAGAAAATATTATAAAAAATAGTACCAATATAATAATAATAAAAAATAATAAATGTTCATATGGAAAAGAAAATATAGATCAACAAAATGAAAACTAAATTTACAAAAAAATAATTTTTAAATAGAATTAATGCATTCACATTTCATATACTTACAGCCACCAGATCATTTGAATATTCACACAGGTTTGGACACAAATCCCTCGGTTGTTTTGGATGTCGCAAAGGGAAATGTTCCCGAGACAATGATATAGTTTTGGGCCATTGTTGGGCAGTGGGACGGCCGGTTAATCTAAAACGGAAATATAAAAATGTTGCACATCAAGTTAAAGTTGTAAAAAAATTTACTAGTATTAAACAAAACAATTTTAAAAATGTGAACAGCCGTATTTATGAACTTTTATCAAAGGATTATAAATAAAATTTTCAAATCGTTTTATAAATCTCTTATAAATTATTATGAATTTATATAATAATTATTATTATTATAATTTTTAATATTATAATATAATTATTATTATAAGTATAATAATTATTATAATTTAAAAATTATAATTATAATAATTATTATAACTATTATTATAATTATTATTATAACTATAATAATATATTATACTTTTAATATTAATTATTACAATAATTATAAAAATAATTATTATTATAATAATTGTAATAATTATTATTATAATAATTGTTAAAATTATTATTATATTAATTATTATTGTTAAAATTATTATTATTATTATTTTTATGATTAATAATAATTATTTTTATTATTATAATTATTATAATTATAATAAGACATTAACATTTCAAAAGTAGTTTTTCTGCTTTTTATTTTTGTATTATTTTCATTTTAATACCATTTCACTCTACTCACTCAAATATTCGATCCAATTGATTCGCTTCCGATGTCCCCGGAAATAAAGCCTTCCGCGAAAACATTTCCGCTATTATACACGCTGAACTCCAAATATCCACCGAACTATTATAGGTCTGAGCCAGTAGAACTTCGGGTGCTCGATACCATAGGGTCACAACGACTGATGTTAATTTCATTTCGAAATCATAGGTTTTTGCCAAACCAAAATCGGCAATTTTCAAATGGCCTTGGGAGGATATTAAGAGATTTTGTGGCTTTAGATCGCGATGTATAATGCGATGAGAGTGCAGGAAATCAACACCGGTAAGTAATTCACGGGAAAGGCGCTGTAAGCAAATAAAACATTATAAAGTTCGTAATATTTTTTTTGTATAGTATGAAAGAAATGTCTTACTTGTATTGTGGTGGGTGGCATGCCAGATTTGGGTAGACGTTCTATAAGATCAGATAAATCTTGTTCCAAATGTTCAAACACTAGCAGGACCATTAGTTGGCCTTCGCGTTCCAAAAACTGGCATACTTCGAAAAGTCTGAAATTAAAGAAATAAAAATAGTTGATTATAATAAAATCGTTATTATTATTAGAAACAGTAAAAAAAACAACAGAGCAGTCCTTTTTATACCTCACATACTATTGGACAAAGGGATCACTAAATTTATCATTCGTTTTTATTTGGCGCATTCATGCGTCAATAGGGACCATTGTTTAAAGTTGTTAAAGTAGATTTTTTACCCAAAACTGCTGACCTGACTGCACCTGACTTTTTTTTGAGGGTTATGTCAAGCAAGAGATGAACAAAACGAATCCAAGGAATTTGGATTAAAGTAATCCATTACAACAATATTTCATCAGGTGTCGCATAAGTAGATAAGCATGAATGTTCTTTACGGTCTATCATCTTTTGTATTTATAATTGGTAGGTTTGAGAATAGGTATCATTGTATTTTCATACCGCTTGGTGGCGCTGGGAAGGATTTATATCGAACATTTGAATGCACGGACCAATTTAACTAAAATTAACAATATATATCTGTTTGATCATGATAAACAATTGTATGTACAAATGAACCCGATAGGTGGAGCTGGAGTGGATTCATACAGAAAGTTTGAACACATGGACCAATTTAACTGAAATTCAGAATGTATGTTTGTTTGATCATGAGAACAAAGTTTTTGTATATATGGCCCAGTGGGTTGCGCTGAAGTGGTCTAATTTCCAAAATGTATATTGATAGTCCCATTTTACTCAAACCCAGTATGTTAAACATCTTTGGGTTAAACGTAAGGTCCAATTTAACTGAAATTTTGAATGTATATTTATTTGACCATGGGAAAAAAATTGCTGTACAATTAGACCTGGAAGGTGGCGCTGGGTGGATTTGTACCGATAAATTTACTGAATGGACCAATTTAAGTGAAATTTAGAATGTTGGTTTGCTTGACCATGACAACAATTTATTATATAAATTGACTTAGTGGATGAGAATAAAAATAAAAATAACTCCTTTAAAAGGGTGCGGGGCATGTAAAATGTATTTTTTAGGCCCGGAGCTTTAAAATTTAATGCACAGAAGGAACTTAGCACTACAGATACGAATATACAGAATATACGGTAGGTGGAGTGGCACAAATGTGTTTAGTCGTGAAGAAATAAAATTTGATACACAGATAGTACCCAGTAAAAAAATATATGGATTGATAACGAAATCGAGCAATAAAGAAGTAATATATTATACATCCATTAGGAGTAATAAGCGAGCAATCGACGCAGTTTGTTTTGTTTTGCTAAAAAAGATAATCAACAATGCATTTGCATTTGTTGTAATATTTCTTGACATAACCGTTTCTCAGTTTAATATTCCTCTTCAAATTATAAAGACGTATTTAAAGTGTTTATCTTTAAAATATGAAGACGTATTTAAAGTATTTAATTTATATATATCGCGGTCTTCCGGGAGATAATAAAGACCTAAATAATTCTTCAAGTAAATACAACTTAGTTTTCTTGTGACACGGTGTTATTAAGAAAAACTATGACTTGTCTAAATATGAATATCGTTTCTCGCGAATTAAATAGCATTTAATTCAGAAAAATGTCGCTACAAAAAACTTAAAAATTCGAATTTTTTGCAGAATATCGCCAAAAAAGGACTTGTCAGGACATATGTGGGCATGTTTTTCATACCGTTGGATGCGTCTTTAAAAACTTTTCCCTATGATACTAATATTGCACATATTGTCTTTAGATAAACATCAAAAATCTTTGAAAAAAAACTGAAAAAAAAATACTTTTTTTAAAAACGGTCCAGCTCACTGGATCTTAATCCTAGGCATGAAATATATTGGGATTCATCATAAAACAAGGTAGATTTTGGAGGGTGCACCTAAGATACTCCATACAAAATGAGTCGCTCTAGTATATACAGTTCTACAAATAACTTCTCACATTTTTCTATTTTTGCCTCGTAATGGAAAACTTTTTAATTTTTTTTCACAATTTGAAGAAATTCTTAGTGTGTGCGCAAAAAAATGGAAGAAAAAAATTCAAATATCTCTACGCCTTCCAAGTAAGTTCACTAAATAAATAGCGATATTTTCGATATATGTAGGCTTAAAATACACTTTGGCCTCCAGGTTACAACAATGTCACAATAATTAATGATAATACATGAATACCTGTTTGTGTATTTTTATAATAAATAAACAGTTTTTATCTCATTTGTCCAATTTTTTTACTGTCATCGTTTAAAAAATGAAAAGACTTTTGGTTCAATCTGCAGAAATGATATTTTCCAAAAAAGGATCAACTAGGATTTCAGTTTAAGCATTTTTGTGATGTATGATGTCAACCCAGAATACAGTTCCATTTAAACTTTTTATCTTCATTTCCATGCCACGTACAGTTTAGCTTTAAGCCCGCTGTGATATGCTTATAATCAAAAATTTACCATTTTAAGTGTCCTCTTAAAAAACGTGCAACTCTCTTTCTGATCCCTAATTTTTATACACGATGGCTTGATTTTCTTGGGAGAGTCCAATCTTTATACTCAATTTATGTTTGCACAAATTAGTTTTTTAGACTTTAAGTGCTCCTACCCTCAAAACTATCCAACCGATGTTAAAAGCTTGTACAAAAAGGAGCTTTAGAGGAGCTCGATACCTTAAGTTGGAGACCACTTTTGTTCAAACCGTTAGACGGGTTTATTCTTCAAAAAGCTAATGCATCTCATACAAATTTCGTAAAAAAATCATATTTTGAAAACTCATCAAAAGGAAAAATTGTTAAATCCCATAGCAGTGTTTAGGAGGCCGAAATCTATAGAAAAATATTAATTATAACTCTGCAGCAAAATGACTGTAAACTAGTGTTCTTTTTCATTTTTTAAATAAAAGTTAAAAATAAGAATAAAAAATAATTTCAATTATATAAATCGCAAATAGTAACTTATGGCTTATATAGCTTATTACAACTAAAATAGGAATTTTAGTGTATTATATGTGCCTTAACAATTTTACTTCATATTGATTTATTGATTAAAATTTTTTTCACTCTTAACTCTTATTTGCGGTCACTGGTCAAACTTCATGTAATTTTTTTACTGTCGCCCAGTCTGAATCTTATTAATGTAATATAAATAATAACTTAATTTAATTTTCGACTATTTGTGATGAATATTTATTAAAAATTAATTCTATTCTGTGTAAAAACATTACTACAAATCTTAACCTTTTGTAAATTTTTTAATATTTTTTTACATATATTGGACATTAAAATAATACGTTTTTTTAACTCAGTAATCCAATACGCCCACCAATCTTGTTTTGAATCCCCAAGTTCTGCACAACATGTTTCCACAAACACATTTCCCCACAACTATCTATATCAAGGGCCTAATAACAAAATACAACATTGTTGACAGTAAATACCGATGCCGTGTTGCTAGCGCCACTCTTATAAAGTGTTGATACTCAAAATTATGGTTAAACAAAACAAACTCAATGAATACAAAAAGAGAAAATGAGATATTTTCCAAAAAAAGAGTAAAAGAGCCAGTGAGCAAAACAAAAACAACTCAAACTGTGAGAACAAGAGCAAGAGATACAGAAAAGTAAAAACAAACTTGTTTTTCTCAGACACACAGAGAGAACATCAAAAAACAATTTATATATCCCCTTACAAATAAAAAAAACAAACATTTTTCATGAGATCTGATGTGGTCTCTTTCTTTCACTAAAGGCGAATATGATGTAGGAGAAACTGGTGTGTGTGTGAGAGGCATTTGCCAATTCCCCCTTTATACAAAATAAATGAAAACAAAAATCACGATGAAAGATAGTGTACAATGAAGAATCAATAAAAACAAAAGGTAAACACACACACACACGCTGTGTGAAAACAGCTGATGATAATGATGGTGTTGTGTTGTGCTGTGAACTCATATGATCGCTGCTGATAAATCGCACTTGAGCTTTTGTTATTTAATAATATAACATTGTTGCTGTGTGTCAACACAACAATGTATTAGTAGTAATACTTTTATATTTTGTTTTAATACTGTTTATTTTGTGTTAGCGATAAAGTTGAGCAAGGAAGGTGATGGACGGTAGTCTATAGGTTGGGGTGATGGGGAGGTACTGTATGCAGCGAGTGGTGTTGAGGGATTGCACGCTCGCTCGTGTGAGTGGTGTGTTTGTTGCTGGCTATATTTATGGTTTGAAAAGCAATCATACCCTCATATACGGGGCGATAATGTCGAATAGCGCACGTTACCCAGCGCGACTTGCTGGATTGTCGTGATAGTAACTGATGGCGGTGGCGGCGTCTGTCTTCATGATTGACGTTCGTCGTTTTGTGTTGTTGGCCCGGAATCTTGTTAACGTCGCCGCCGCCGCCGCCATTGCACTAAGGCCAATGGAATTAGTTTGTTCATATTTAGAATGCGCTGATAAGGCAAAAATGTGTGTTCGTTTGTTATAAGTGGCAAGAATTTATGAGTTTTGCAAATTGTTGGGGTAGTTGTTGCTGCTGAAGTGCTGTTAGTTCGAAAAAATTTTAACAAAGTGGTGCCTTAACGGTCGTTTGTATGATATGATGTATTTATTATATGTGAGCAGTAAACTTTAATGCTCTCTCTCTGGCTGTCTAATTCACTCGCTCCCTATAAAAATTCCCCTTTTACTTTTAACAGTAAAACACAATCAATGACAAAAACCAAATGTGTGATTTTGTTTTTTTTTACTATGGAGGGGATTTTCCGTTGGCCGCTCTCTTCTCCCAAATTTTATGCGAGGTGAGATTATGATCACGATTGTCTTAAGGGGAACCAATGAACGGAACGAACACGTTCGAAATCATAGCAGTCAGTCCCGACTACAAAATTTTACTCTGTGCTTTTGCAAATAAATCCCTCCGCCGACGTTTCTAGGTTTTATTTTTGTTTTTGTTGTTCTTCGTGACTTTTTTTGGCGTCTTCGTGAATCTTCTCTTCTCTGTGTATCGTGCGGTTTGCCGTTCGATATTCATCCGAGGAGTACGTGAAGCAAAGTATAAAAAGTCGCTGCAGCGTGACTTATCAGCATTTACGGCGCCGTTGTGCCGTCTACTTGCGGATTTTGTATACAGTAGTATTGTTAGTTAGTCAGGCAGGCAGGCGGCGGACTGACAGATAGACAGTCAGCCACTAAGAGCGACTATAAAAATCAAACGGCAAACTAGAGCAACTAATGAACTAAGCTGAAATACTAAACGCTCATGCCAAACCACCAGCAGCAGCAATCTATCATCGTCGCTAGTTGTAGACCAACGACAACAACAGATGCCCACACCATTCGACTAACAACATGCACCGGCAGCAGACAACTTTTCGGAAGTTTCATCGTTCCATAGTCTAGGCGCACACACACACACACCGAAGAGCACTGCCCCCCCCCAAGAAATCCAACAAATACAATTTCCAAGAGTATCTATCTAAGCTAAAAATAAACAACCCACAAACAAAACAAAAATCAACTGCAGCGCTAACAATCAACTCCTCGCACACACACAAACACACACCAGCCAGCGCACAGCCAAAATGAATTTCATAACTTCAAGTTTTTAACGGCTACTGATGACGCAGTCAACCAACAAACAACACACAGTCAATCATCAACAACCACCACCACCACCAGTATTATTATCTCTATAGCAGCAGCAGCAGAATGTTCACATGTAACTAACGCTTAAATGCCGGCCGGCCGGTCGACAGGCCGTCCAACCAGTTGCAAAGAATGACGAACCCACAGTTCTAGGAATATAAAACGAGTGCAATGATTTTGCTGTACTCCCCCTCCCAGCGTCTTCACAATGCTGCACATGGTATTTGGTGCAGCAGTCATAAAATACAATTTCTCATCATTGTTGTGGATTGTTGTTATTACACTTTGCCACCATCGCGTACACACGCTGTTTACAGTTAGCCCTGGCGTTAAGCCGTCTGGGCGCATGCGTACTAGTTGGCGAGATGGATGACTAAGACTAAGTACATACAAAGAACAAAACAAAAAGAAACGTCGTCGTCAGCAGACAACAGCGACCACTGGGTACACTTAATTGCCATAATTACTATGTAGCGTTTGTTGAACGATGTGTGTAGTAAAAGCAAAGGTGTAAATCGTAACGGTTATCTGAGTTTAAAATTTTTGTTATACACATAAGCAGGGATATTATGACTGCATTGGGTATCCGTTAACTCAAGAGTTTATCTTGTATCCCCTACTATATCATATGGAATTTCTGCACATGTGTATTAGCAGCCACTCATTATGTAAAGTGTCCTATGTTAAGAGCGGTATTATATTTTTATGATTGACAAGGCAACGCAAAGTAACAGCACGGCTACACAGCATATTAAAAAATCAATAAAAGACAACATTGATCAATAAAAAAATCCCTGAAGAAGCTGGGAAATGCCAGCGAAACGTCGGAGGAAAATTAAATAAACGATCTTTTATTCATATTTAAGGAGAAGGACCTTGAAAGCCCATTTAGAAATATCTAATAAATCTAAACTAAATAATAAAAAAGGTCGATAATTATTAAACTAATTAGACAACATTTTAATTTTTGGTGAAAATCCTTTAAAGGATCCGGATTCGATTAAATTTAATTTTTCGAAATAAAGCCACCTTATCAAACTTCAGAAGGACAGTGGACCGAAATGGACTTAACATAGATCCAGCAAGGACCAATTGTTCATGGCCTCTGAACATGCCCAATCATCTTCAATACCCCATGAGTTTCTAAAAACTTTCTGAGCCAATGCTCCTTAAAAGCCGCCCACTTAAGACCATTCAGAAGAACGATAGGTCAAAATAGGTAATGTCATAGATATTGAGATTTTGTCATTACCGGCAAATTGCCAAAGTTAAAGGAATGGTTATCGTAGATCCCGTAAGGACCTGCTAATTTTATCATAGCCTCTGATCATGCTCTCTCATTTGTCTAGTTCCAAATAAATCGTCCTATTCAAAGTACCACTTCTGGAATTGGCTCTAGAACGGATTGTCATTTTGTCGCAGTTCAGAGACGAAAATAACATCTCAGCAAAGACTTGCCGATTCTTGGCTGCTCTCCCCCGATGCCTATTATGAGTTATATGAGTTTCTTTTAAACCTTCCAATTCAGACGTAACTATGAGATATAAGTCAGAACCTGTGGTGAATTAGAATGCTCTAAATCTGCGGGTGCTGGTGGTTTGCAACAGCAACAACATAGAGAATTGATTGTTGTTCCCACCAGGAGAAGGATTTTCATTTCTAGATTTTCTCCTGAGATCTCTATTGATGATATCAAGTACTACATTTCAAACAGAGTCGATAACATGCAGTCAATATCATGTTATAAGGTGAAATCGTCTTTTTCGGAAAGATTATCATCGTTTAAGATAGTTGTTACTAATAATTTATTTAAGAAAGTTGCCGATGTTAATTTTTGGTCTGCAAAGGCTCTAGTAAAAGAATTTGTTTATCGAGATAATGATAGGCGTGACAACTTAGCATCAACTAAATCGAGTACAATTTGGCACAAGGAGCAATACATTACCATTACGATTTTCAGGTCCGTTAAATATTGCTTGACAATAATCTGTCATTTACGAAAAAAACAGATGCGAATAATAATCCGATTCTCTCCGAAGCATCTCCCTCGGCCTCGACATCTAATAATATTCCTTCTAGACACAAAACACCTTCCAGAAGAGCCTTTATTACCAGGCGTTACGCCTAGAGATTAATTAGTCGGTTCGGTGACACACTGGTCGACGAGCTCGCGGAGCAGGAAAAGATTTCTCTGTAGCGGACATAATCCCACATCGGGGAGTTAAAAGGTAGCGTACTTCCTGCGAAGGATGACAAAACTAAACGGAAGTCATATGATGTATCGCCTAAATGGCAGCGGTCTGAGGACAAATTTAATCCTACACGGACACTACAAAGATCGTATAAGAATGTCGCTAAAAACCACCTTATCTGGGCGATCATAGACAGCCCAGCGCAACTATACAAGGCAGCTATAGAATCGCTCGGGGAGGCTTGGTCTGGTGCGGTTTAAAGCAAAACATCTTGCTGATGTTCCACAGAAGCCACGATCTATTGTCAAGATATCCGCTGAACACTCTGACCCTATGGAAATCTTGACAATTCTGGAAAGTAGTTGACGTTACTGAAGAGGTGGAAGACTCCAGAAAAACCACCATAATAGTTAATAGTGACTCAATTTTGCCACTTAGAGAGACACAACGGAGGGTGTTCCATGGATTTGACTTCATTTTTCTGCGGGTATACAAAATCAACTATCGAAAGAAGCCCTCAGTTCAAGGGGTCGTGTCCATTTGTCAACGAAGTCTCTAACTCGGTAGCAATAGATGATGACGCCTCTTGAAATCTGACGACGACCCAGAGGAAGCCAACATAACTGTCGTCCTCTCAAAATAAACTTACTTTTTAATTATATAATCATATTTGCAGACATTCTACAATACATACCCAGGTATGTATGTTGTTGACGTAATGTTGTAAGTGGGCTTCATTTTCCAAACGGGTGATCCAATCCTCACGAAATTTCAAGGCGATCCGACTATCTAGTTCAGAGCTTCAGCGTTTTGAAAACGCAAAACATTCCCAGGTCTGTTGCCGTTGACATAAAGGATAAAACGACTTACATTTAACCTCACCCTCAGTAAAAACAAGTGCACAAATTTTAGGTATTCTGGGAGGTACCAGAAGGGTTGAGGCGGGACTTAAAATCTTTTCTCCAAAACTTTATCTTGATATGACTTAACAAAGTACAGAATTTGGTCACGATAGCGTTAGGTGTATTGATAGTATTACTCGCTATCTAAAGAGGGCGGAATGGTACATTCGTATGGGGGGTAACAGAAGGGGCGTAGCCGGACTCGCAGTTTGTTCTACAAAACTTTATCCTGTTTTAATTTTGCTACATGCTGAATTTTGGCACGATCGCGTTAGGTGTATTGATATTATTACTCAATTTCTAAAGTGGGTGGAATTGTACATTTGTATGGCAGGTACCAGAAGGGGCGTAGACGGACTTGCAGTCTTTTCTCCAAAACATTACACTGTTATAGTTTTACTAAATAGACACGATAGATTTTGGCAGTATTGATATAATTACTCAATTTCTAAAGTGGACGAAATGGTACATTTGAATGGGAGGTACCACAAGGGGCGTGGCTATGTATTTCATATGCTGTACATGGTTTTCGGATGTGTTATGGTCATGTGGTTATGTGTTTAGAAAGTTATCGTGCGTACCAGCCGGACAGACGGACATAGATCAAACGCCTTAGGTTAGGTCAGGTTAATTAGGCAACCACGTTCAACAAAGCTCACATGGGTCCTAATATGAGTCCCGTTGTGATACCATTTTCAAATTTTCGCACAAAAATATTCATATTCTGTTCGGTCAACGTCGCTATCAAACCAGTTCGTTGCTCTGTTGAAGGCATGGATTTTCCGCAAATCGCCTACTGATGGACAGGTGTTGTCCACAAGTTATCGATGACCAAGCTTTTCATATCTCAGGTCACCAAAAGCAGGTCTGTGACATAGAAGATGCTCCGTGGTCTCCTCTTGTACCTCAACATTGAAGATTCTACAAAAATCGTTGTACGGTAGTTTCAACCTCTTAGCGTGTTTACCAACCGGCCAGTGACCGGTTATTACAGCTATGATGTTCCTCAGGTGGACTCTGAACATGTTCAGCACAAATTGTGTCCTCTGTATATCCATTGTAGGCCAAATTTGTTTGGTCACCGTGCAAGTGGGTTCTCTGACCCATCTCTCCTTTGCAATAGGGTTCAGTTTTAAACGATTTAAAAAGTCATGAACCAAATTCGGTTCAAAGAAACCTAGGGTCTAAAGTGACTTCTTCTATGTGCTACACTTTTGGATCTTATCAAATGATATATACTCTCCTGTCGGTAGTATGAGGGTACTCCAACCTCCTCAAGATTTGGAAATGGGGTCATGTAATGGACAAACACTAATTATAAGTTTCGTCACAGAATTAAGTAATGGTACAGTTTGAACCAAGGCCTAAATATGCTAAGTGCTCTTTATAATTGTATAATAGTATTTTCATTTCATATCTGCCTTCTTATCATGATTTATTAATAATATTAATCAGAATTTGAATAAATCCGTTTGCGCCTGATTTATCAATCACTCACACATCCCCAATTAAAATTATGTAGCATCAGAGCAATCGGTGTAGTGTTATACCAAATCAATGTTAGGCTCTGTGTGTGTAATTACTTAGCGTAAACAATTTTAAAAATGTTACGATACGATTTGAACTTTGCGGCAGTGTTTATAAACACATAACGATAATTTCATAAGAACTGACCTATCATTAGGCACAACATTTTGTATAAATATTTAAAAATTCTTGTGTGTGCAAAGGAAAAAAATCAAAAAATAAAACGTATACAAATAAACACAATCATCGCTCGATAATTTTCGCCTACCGCTCCCCCGCACTCGCTGCTCTTCTTAGCTTTCACTTTCCCATGGCAAAAGATCGAATGTCGAGTATATGAATATGAGTACAAAAATTATTTTATGATTATTATGAAATTGTTGTTTCTATGGTGAATAAACAACAGTAAACGAAAAAAAAACCAAAATTGATTATTTTCGATAATATTGTTAGTGTTGTTAGAGCTACTCTGCTAGCAAGCGAGGTAAGGGGGGAAGAGAGGTGATACACAATTTATAATAATTAGAACAAATAATATTAGTCAGCTTGGATGGAGACTAAAAAAAATAACATTAGATGGCTTTAACTTACTTGACAATATTTGGATGATCCGAGGCATTTAATTGTTTCAGTAGGGCAATTTCACGTAGTGTTGACATGGGCACCCCATTATCGGTCAATTTTATTCGCACCTTTTTGATGGCCACAATGCGGCCCGTGTGATTATCTCGTGCTCTGTAAACGGTGCCATATGCACCTGTTGTCATGTGGTGGTGTGTGGTGTTAGCGCCAGCGATTGACAGACACCACAGGTGGTTGTGTTTGGAGGAATACGTTGTTTGATGTTTGATACCGACGTTTATGTCAGGTAATTGACCATGATGTAAACAAACAACACCCATCAAGTCAGCCAACATTCCCAGATATCAGCATGATTTGATGATGATGATTCATTTTGATTCGTCGGTTGAAGAACCAGAGAGATGTGGTGCCAAGTGCCAATGATGAGGAAGTTCCGTTAATGAGCCATAATGTGGAAAAGACATGGAAGGAGAGAACAAAAGAACAAAAAGATACCGTAGATATTTAGATAAACAAAATTAAAATGCAAAGCAGAGAAAATTATATGTAATAGTATATGTGTTATATGCTGCTTATAACGTGTTAACCCCCACCCCTTAATACAAAAATGGGGTCAATGTCAATATGTTAAACGTTGTTATTATTGTTGAATGGCTACAAAATACTGATAAACAAAAAAACTATTCAATGAAATAGCAGCAGTGTAGGGAGAATTGTTGTGCTAGGCTTAGTAGGTGCTAGTGCACCACCCCTATCGATTATAGTAAAATTGTAAATTATTTTTAAAAATTATGCATATACTTTATTTGTGTTTTAAGTATAAAAGTTTATTATTTTTGTAGAATATCCGTTACATAATTATATGATATATTAGAAAATTTTTGCTTTTGGTAAATTACACAGAACAACATTTTTCAGCTCATTGCAAATTTGGGACTCAATTCTGAGAACTGCAGGTGAATGTAGCCCCAAAAAGAAAAAGTTCAGCATCATTCGTTTTGTCAAGTAACATGCCATAATAATTTAATATCGATTTGAAGTTAGTAAATATCGTATAGGGGAATTTGTCACGTTTTAGGCTCTTTTGTTTGACATAACTCGAGAACCACTAGTCCGATTTAGCTGAAACAAATTTGAAAAAATAAAGAATTACAATTCCTTTAATCTGTTCATATTAGGGAAACGTTATATGATAATAAGCAATAGTTTCACTTTTCCATTCATCAAATGATTTTGAACTGGGTTTATTTTGTAGCAGTTACAAATAAAACTGTTGTACTCCGTGGCGTATAATGTACGTGGAATATTACTTAAGATAATCATACGCCACCCTATAGTATTTATGTTATGCCAAACAAAAGAAAAACTTGACAAATTCCCTTACGATACTAACTAACTTAAAATCGATATTAAATTATAATGACATGTAACTTGACAAAACGAATAATGCAGAACTTCTACTTTTTGGGGCTACTTTCACGTGCAGTTCTCAGAATTTAGTCCCAAAATCATTTGCTGTACTGTGTTAGCCAATTTTTAAACGATATTACTATTTTTTTATAATTAGTTTCGTCAGTCAAAGTTTAGTAAACGATTACGGGGTAATATAAATTTTCCAAAAAGAAATAATTTTTTATAGGATGTACCAGAAGGGGACGGCCGATGTAATTTATGTTCCTTTAAAAGGATTGAATTCAGCGCAATTACCAAAGAGATATACATATATGTAAAACTATTGATGAAAAATATTGATATTATTGTTCGATTTCTAAAGTGGGCGGAATGATACATTTGTAGGGGAGGTACCAGAAGAGGCGTGGCTAGATTTTAAGGTTTATCTCCAAAACTTTATCCTGTTATATGTTCACTAAGTACATAATTTGGGCACGATCGCGTTGCTTGTATTGGTTTATTACTCGAGTTCTAAAGTGAAGGGGCGTGGCAATACTTCCTGGGTTTTCTTCAAAACATTAACCTGTTATAACTACTAAATATAGATCGCGAGATCGCGTTGAATGTATTGATGCTATTATTCGATTTCTAGAGTGGGCGGAATGGTACATTTGTAGGGGAGGTAACAGAAGGGGCGTGGCTATACTTCCAGTTTTTTCTTCAAAACTTTATCCTGCTATAACTTTACTAAATACAGAACTTGGGCACGATCGCGTTGGTTGTATTGATTTATTACTCGAGTTCTAAAGAGAAAAGGCGAGGCTAGACTTCCAATGATATAAGTACGACATGTCGTACCGAAGTCTGAACTATTTCTGAATGTAAATCGAGGGAAATTCTGAAGCGAAATTCGTTGCGTCGTTTCGACTTCGGACCTAAATCTTATCAAACATCTGAAGTCAATCGGAAGTTCTTGCCCACGCGTTGTACCGATTTCTGCACGAAGTCTTTAGGAAAATATCTTCCGATATATCTTTCTGAATGTAAATCTTATTGTTTCTTCAATAACATTTTATTGTTTTCTCCGACACAGAGTTTCGAAATCGCTGCGAACTCAATCAGAGTATCAGAATTTTGTCGTAGCAAAATAAATAAAATCTCCCTTCAACGAGTCGTACCGATTTCTGTACGATATCGATAATAAGTTTTCAGACAATGTGCAGACGTGTCGGATATCAGCCAAAGTCGAAGCTTTTGGTTTGGTTATATCTGTGTTCACTACTCATAACAGCCTACGTTATAAATTTGTTATGAGAATCCTCATAAATCCTCACGTCGCACAGTGGGGAAAAAGTATTTTTAGACATTTGAAATTTTAGGCCGCAATTCTTGATCGATTTTTTAAATTTTTTTTTTTTTGTATTATTGCAAACAAAATCGAGCACAGAACGTTTTTTTTACTGAATTCATTAGCGTTATTTTTTATAAGATTTGTCAAAGTCGATAAGCATAATTTTTGATTTTAATGTCAAATATTTTTTGGATTACGTGTCCTAAAAATTTCAAACTGACGTCAATATGAACATATGTTAAGAATTAAACTCAGAGAAAAAATAAGCCAAAAAACTTTCGATGTCCTGCTCATAATTATTAACCGATTAGAAAAAAAAAATTAATTTACAACATGGAAAAGTTTTAAGAAAGTCCTCTGTAAAAAATAAGCCAATCGGTGAAGGTAGCCATGCAATTTTTTTGCATATGTACCAAAATGATACAGTTTTAAACTTCTGACAAAATATAATTTTGTGTTTACAAGTAGGTTAAGTAGGGTGCTTTTCATTTAAACAGACCAATACTTTAATATGTTACATCATTTGTCAAAATAAGGAAACTTACAGATTCTAAGGCAACGTATTCTTTTACTTACTTTTTAAATCGAAAGGGTCGTTAATTTTTTCAAACTCGATTTTAAGGCGGATTTAGTTTGTGACGACTGATATAGTAACATTTATCTTAATTTTTTTTAGAAAAGTAAAAGGTTTTGTAAATATTTAAAATATTTTAATTTTCTTAAATCCCAAATTTCAAATGACCGAATTACTTTCATCCACAATCCCAACCGTAATTCAGCATCTTTCTGATAATTGCCCACTCGAAAAAATGTCACCTGATAATCTCATCTTTCCTGTCAAACGCTACTCATTGAAATGTTTCTTTATTTCTTCATCAATTTGGTATTCTAAATAATTCTCGAACGAGAACAAAAAAAAATACTTGTTGTTCACAGCCACACACAATTGTCTCATTTACGTACGACGACGACGACGACGAATGAGTAATTCCATTCCAAAAAAAAAAGAAGTGTGAAACCAGTCTGTGACGACAATCATACATTTGAATGATATATTCTCCTCGCATCAAAAGCCAACCGCACTAACAAACACTTGCAAAGATCAAGTGTTGCAGACTCTAATCATGCACTACACCGCTTTCAATTGGGATAGGTCAGTCATGAATCTAGTGCTGACGGCCAGCCCCAACACTTTCATATGATGTAGAGAATGGAGAGTCCAAGCATTGTTTAAACTTTTAACCCAGCAAATGATAACTAATAACTTAGATATAAGATTTAATTTTATATCTCAATAGAAGCATATCCATGGATCATCCAAGTGTAGGGTGTTTTCTTCCCATGACTTGTTGGATGCAAATTGCCAAACAATTCAAATAATATTTCAAATGCAATTAAATTAATTTGTTGGTAATTTAAGAGAAGCGCAGCAGCAAAAAAAAGCTTTTAGAGTAATATGTGAAATTATGGCATCCATGTACACAGATATGTGAATGGATTTGCTAATGGTATTTTTAGGGAGAGTATACAACACAAAAAAAAAAACAATTTTAATGGCTTTGAGACAGGTGTTTTGAATTTATCTTCAATTAGTGTTGACATTGTCTGGTATCATTAATTTTGTTTAATAATTGAAATTCTTAGAGATATTATGGATATACTTGTATAATGTTTTTAAGTTAAATTTTATATAGAACAAAATTAAAATGTTTATTAAATGTTCTATACACAAGCTCTAACAAAGGTTTTGCCTGTTTGTGCATCATTTGTGAAAGTGAATTTGTATTCTTTGATGTAAAAAATTTGTACTGATTGTAGATTTTTCTATTTATGTCAAAGTATTTACTTCGCTACATCATCTGCAAGATTTTCGCTGAGAAATTAAAATGTTAGCTGCAATTTAACTTTATAGCAAAATATTTCCTTTGTCAATTTAATTTTTCGATAGCTAAGTGCGTTATCGATTAACAGGCATCATAAGATCATCGGTAACCGATAGTAAAGCTGCCTAACAACTTCAGGGAGCATTTTTTTTGACGAAATGCTGAAATTTCATAAAAAAACTAGTAAGGCGGTTATCTTCGGCTATGCCGAAGCTCAGATACCCATCAACATTTGTAAAAATGGTGGTAAAACTGGTTATTTGCACTACAACTATATTTATTAAACTTTGTACCACAAAACAAGGATGTTGAAGAAAAGTGGACGATACTTTTAGCTTCACACATCCATTTTTTCAATAATTTTGTATCGATTTTATTCGATTTACCAATAAGTTTATGAGTTGGTGAGTTGGAGCTTATTTTTATGAATTTTGTAACTCCCCAAAAATGGGAAGCTGTGTGGGATGTTTGAGTAGTTTAAATCCGATCATGCTTATCTTACCCCTTAACCTGTGCTTCTGGACAGAAGCTTACATACCAAATTTCAGCCCGAAAGCTCATAAAATATAGGGACATACAGACGGAAACCCCCAAAAAGGGGGAGTTTGTATGGAAGGTGGGAGAAGTATTCGTCCGATATTTCTCATCTTACAACGTAAGCTCCTATTATAGGATTAAAGCTTGTATATCAAATTTCTGATCAATATTTCCTAACCTACGGCTATAATGGCGGGGGCAGTTTCGCGGACACCCCAAAAAAGGTAGTTTGAATGGGAGGTGGGAGTTGTTTTTGACCGACATTGCTTATCTTAGAAAGTAGGCTCCGCTTAGATATTGAATCTTGCGTACAAAATGTCAGCTATATACCTCTTAAAATATGGCTGCAATCGCAGGGACAAACCCCAAAAAGGGAGAGTTTGTATGGGAGGTGAGATTAGTTTTCAACCGATAGGTCTCATTTTAATATTCAACCGCCGCTTAGAGCAGAAAAGCTTGCATACAATATTTCAGCTTGATTGCTCTTATATTACTACTGTAATCGGGGGGACTGACATACGGACACCCCCAAAAAGAGGGATATTGTATGGGAGGTGAGAGTAGTTTTCGACCGATCGGTCTCATTTTAATATTCAACCGCCGCTTAGAGCAGAAAAGCTTGCATACAATCTTTCAGCTTGATTGCTCTTAAATTACTACTGTAATCGCGGGGACACCCCCAAAAGAGGGATTTTTTATGGGAGGTGAGAGTAGTTTTTGACCGATCGGTCTTATCTTACTACTCAACCTTCACTTGGTGTAGGGAAGCTTGTATACAAAATTTCAGCTTGATTGCCCTTAAACTACAGCTGTAATCGCAGGAATACCCCAAAAAGGGGGAGTTTGTATGAGAGGCGGGAGTAGTTTTTGACCGATCGGGCTCATCTTAGAACTCAACCTCCATTTGGGGCAGCAAAGTTTGCGTACAAACCCCAAAAAGGGGAGTTTGTATGGGAGGTGGGAGTAGTTTTTGACCGATTGGGCTCATCTTAGAACTTAACCTCCGCATTGAGGATTGAAGCTTGCATTCAAAATTTCATCTCGATATCTCTTGAGACTGAGGCTGTAATCGCGGGGACAGACAGACGGTCACCTTTAAATCGACTCAGATTTCGGTGCTGATCATTATATATATATATATTGTCGTACCTACCACGCCTCATTATGGGCGTTACAAATGGAAGAACAAAATTTATATACCCTTCACTCTGTTCATAGGCATGGTGAAGGGTATAAAAATTAGTTGTCTTAATATAAAGAGCCTAAGGAAGGGACGTTTTTCAGTCGATACCATATCGGATTATATATTTATACTATCACCCTACGGATATAAGGGTATATATCATTTGATACGACCCAAATGTGTAACACATAGAAGGAGTCACATTAGACCTGAGGTTTGTTTGAACCAAGAAATTGAGTAATAATAATATTATTACATCCAACACAATCGTAATCAAATTCTGTATGTATTAAAGCTATAACAGGATAACGTTTTGGAGGAAAAACAGAAAGTCTAGCCTCGCCCCTACTGGTACCTCTCAGACAAATGTACCATTTCACCCACTTTAGAAATCGAGTAATAATATAATTATGTATTATGTTAAGGTTAACAGGATAACGTTTTGTAGAGAAAATACTGGAAGAGAACCAACCCCCTTCTGGTACCATTCCGCCTACCTTAGAAATCAAGTAATAATATTAATACATCCAACAAAATCGTTCCGAAATTCTGTATTTTGTTAAGCTATAACAAGATAAAATTTTGAAGAAAAACTGAAAGTATAGCCGCGCCTATTCTGGTACCTCTCAGACAAATGTACAATTCCGCCCACTTGAATTCGTGTAATTATATCAATACACACAACACAAAATACTCCCATTCCAACTTTCTCTTTGTGACGATTTTGAGTCATTCGGCAGAGAATGGCTAATGCTCATTTTGTCTTCAAAAGGTCCTGTAGGTTCAGCTCTTAAGTTTTAAGTTGATTTTTCGTGCACTTACAAGAAGTGCATATATAATGTAGCAGCTATAGAAAACCCAATTATGACTCTTTTCTAACAACAACAAAAACAATTTATTTTAAACCTCAAAGAAAATACCTACAACATACCTATGTACGTGTAACATTAAGTACCTATCACAACTTTTAAACAAAATTAATGAATGAATATCATAAATAGCTAGTGTGTGTTACTCCCTCCTCCTATCTTATCTCCTTTACTAATTATAATCAGGGGTTCCATTAATAACACAAACGCACAAAGCAAAAGTAGGTTATGTTAGAAATTGCAATTTTACTCTTCTTCGCTCTCTCTTTCTCTCGCTTACCTGTGCCAATGACATTGAGCTCTTCGTAGTTGAAAGGATCACCTCCATCGCCATTTGATTGGTGATGTGGTTGTTGTTGCTGTGACGTTTGTTGGTGGGCCTTAATATGATGATGCTTGGAGGTCATGTTCGGAGGTTTATGTTCGCGAACTGTCAAACGGTTGATTTGTGCCTTCTTATGCGGGGCCACTTTTGTATAAATAGTTATTAGATTAGATTTTTTATCTCCTTTATGTTGTGGTTTGTCTTGTCTTTCCTTTTTTTTTTAGCAATTTGTTTGTTTTTTTTTATTGACAATCACAATCACTCCACACGTCGCACAAATTTGTCACTTTCACTTTAACATTTTGTGTTGTTTTTGTTTTTTTTTCGTATTATTTTTTTTTATATGGTTTTTAATTTAGTTTTATTTCTGTTTTTTTTATGAACCATTTATTTTTAAACATTTAAGTTAACATTTTGCTGTTGTCGGAGGTGATGAAAGGGAGACACATGATGAACTATTTTTATATTTAAAAAATTAAGCACAAATAAAAAGAAATGCAAACAAACGACAACAAAAAAAAACTATTCCAGCATTAAAACATAAATTGCTGTTTTATTGATGATTCTTGTTCATTTGAGAAGCGACCGAACACGAGTAAACAACGAAGCAAAAGCAAACAAAATACAAATAAACACTTTGGTTTTTGTATTTTGGTAGTAGAAGAAGAAGAAGCAGATCTCATACCCCAAATACGAGATTAATAACAACAACCGAAAAATACTAACGAAGAACGGGAGAAGACAGAATGAAGGCAAGGCAAATATGCCATCGTCAATAATGATGTTGTTGTTGCTGTTACTGCTGCTATAGATGTTGTTGTTCTTAACAGGTGATGATGAGATGAGCCAGAATGTAGGCAAAAACTAGATCAAGGGCTTAACCTAAATTGAAGCGTGCGTAATGAGGCTGTTCACATTGGTTTTCGCAAGATTTTGTTAGATAACGCAGTGACTTTGTTGTTTTTTGGGAAATCCTGAGTTATAAAAGAATATAACATTTCCAATCCTTTTCTTGTTAGTAATAAGTACTACAGCTCCAGGTCACAATTTTTGTATAATTATCATTATTCGGTATTTTGAAAATTTTTTTTATCTTGGTCGTTAAACAAATCAAATTAAGATTAAAGATGAGTTAAAAAAGGAACAAAAGTGCAGAAAATTCCACGCCATCCCTAAATCAAGGTGAGAAAACCAAAAAAGTTGATATATTTAGACCAGCACTGATCTAACCTTATCCAATCAGATATAACAATTTTTCGGATCTGATAAGATCCCATTGGATCTATACTATTTTACACGGGTAGGGAAAATTAGATTTTTCTCTCAATGAGAACACATTTAGAAAGTAAAGGGTTTTCCAATAAGTGTTGTTATTTTGTTATTCAAAGAAAAATGCAATTTTTTTTTAGATAAATGATCGGATGTTTATTTCATAATACGGTAGACTACGGATAAGTGCACATCGGTTTTCGCGCGACTTTTTGTGCACTTATGCGGTTTTTGCATTTATACAACACTCGGATATATGCACAACTATTGCATATATACAAACATTGCATAAGTGCACGACTATTGCATTTATACAAACATTAGATTATTTTTATTAATCTGTAACACCAGTTCAGTTTGGACGGAACTTTAAGAAAATAATTAAAATATAAAGCTTTTTAATGTTTTATTTATACATATTTGGTTTACATTACATACATAACAGGTTTTAATAAAAACTCATAAAATCAGTTCAGTTTAAGGTAAAAAAAATCACAAATTTATATTTCATTGTTTTAGTGTTTTTCATATTTCATACACAGGAAAAAATTACGACAAATGAATCGTCATGTTAAATACCATTTCGTCAATACAATTAAATATTTAATTAAAAAGGCGCCAACAACCGAAATTGTAAAAACAATAAAAGCAAAAGTTGTGCATTTATCCGGTTTTTGCATTTATACGTGTTGCACTTATCTGTGTATTTTTGTATGTAAACGTATAAAAAAGGCTAATGGCTTCAAGATCCAGTGCACTTATGCGCTTTTTGCATTTATGCGATGTGAACTTATCCGTAGTTTACTGTAAAGAGGAAGGTATGCCGTTAATAATGACAAACAACATCAACCAAATTGCCACTACGAGCACGCTTACAGGACCATAACCTTTTCATGAAATTTTCCGTAACCAAATCGAATTTTATCTTTGAGGTCTTGAATCGACGCGTGGCCCCAAAGAAGAAGAAGTCGCAAAGAAGAAATTACAAGATCTTGGTGGCCAATTGTAATCACCTTTACGAGAGATAACACGGTCCGGAAACTTTTCCCGTAAAAGATCAATGGTTTCGTTACTTGTGTGGCTCGAAGCGCCTTCTTGTTGAAAGTAAACGTTGTCCAGATCAATACCATAAAACTCCGACCATAAAAAATCATTAATTATCTAACGATATCGCAATCCATTCACCGTAACTGTTGATCCAACCTCATTTTGACCCCGCCGGACCATTAAACCGCACCAAACAGTCACACGTTGAGGATGGAGAGGCTTCTCAACAATAACTCTTGGGTTTTCCGAGCTCCAGATGCAACAATTTAGCTTGTTGACGTAGCCACCGATATGGAAATGGGCCTCATCAGTCAAGTTGATTTTTCGATTGAATTTCGGTTCATTTTCATGCATTTCAAGGACATTTCAGTCAAGTTGATTTTTCGATTGAATTTCGGTTCATTTTCATGCATTTAAAGGACCCAATCAGGAAAGACAAGCCTTAAGTCTTTGTGCAAAATACGGTGTAATGACGTTTGCGGAATGCCCATTTCCAAAGAACGATGAAGAATGGACAAACCTGGGTTTTCTTCAACACTTTGGGCTACAGCACAATATTCTCAGTTGTTCTTGAGCTACGTGCACGGGTTTTATACTTCACATCACTAAATTTTCCCAACAGCTCGATTTTTCCACCAATTTCTGTATTGCGGTCCGACAAGGTGCTTCACGACGACCAACAAATGCTTTAGTTTTGCGAACTGTGACTGCAGATTTTCACCATTTTTGTAGTGAATTTAAATAATTTTAATGCGTTGTTGAAGCGTGTATCGTTCCATTTTTAGTAATAGCGTAGATTCTACTTGTCAAATGTCAAAGGATAAAAGCTTAAAAAGTGACAGCTACCGAAATAGTGGGCCTTTCACAATAACACTTCTCATTGGAGAACTCTTTATTTTTGGTAGATTTTCAAAAAAAAAAGTGTCATATTCTCGCTTCAAACATGTTCGAATTCGTCTGTGCCTATACATTAAACTGACGTCTAATTTTATTCGCGAGAGAGAGAGTTGGTAGGGCACTGATGTGTGCACCGAACTTGCGTGTTATTTGGGTAACCAATCAAAAAATTAAGTTTTTTTAAGTTGGAATTCCGAGTATACAATTGCTGAGCTGTTATACATAAATGTAACACAATAAATTATATTAGCTCCTGTTTGTTGGTTCGGATACATTATGATTTTATGGAACACATTAGGTATAATTAGAACAGCCTTGAAATATTCAGTTATAGACAGATTGGATAACAACCGAGATAAATTCCGGATCAAATTGGAGCTGATTAGATCAGTTTTAAGCTAATCGTTTATAACGCATCTAGCAAAGTCTGTAAGATTGAATTGTATCTGGACTTTTTTGACAGTTAGATAGGAAACAACTTTAATTTAATTAACATTAATTCAGAATTGGAAAAAATTATTTTTTAACTATAGATATTTTGCAGCAACAAGTGCAATGTCAATATTTAGTATAGCATACTTTAAGGGCTATATTAATTACTGTAACTGTGTAACTGTAACTTGTGTAACAAGCAAGTACAAGTTACAAAGACACTAGATTTAGTACGCGCTAAAAAGTAACTTCTTACAAAATCCTGTTTAGATATGCAAAAAAATTATCTTTAATAGCAATGACTTTAGCATTTTGTGGCAAAACTATGCCTTATGTTAATGACGCTAACATGTCCGAAACCTTAAGTCATTCGACCGTAATACAGAAATCGGGGTATAAATTATGGGAAAACTTGCGTAAATTGAACATAAAACGTTATTATAAAGTTAATTTCACAGTGTAATCGATGTATAAGACAAAATTCACCTTTTGCCACAAAGATTTGACCTACTAAAGAAGATCTATAGATCCGTGACTTTTTAACGGGGTTTTTAATTTGCGATCTCGTGTTGTTTTGGTGGCGTTTGTCTAACCTATAGTCAATTCAGACTTTCACAAACTAAAACTTAACGAACTCAGCGTCAAGAGCTCACAGTATGCTCCATTTGCCGAAATTTGCGAAGAAGTCTATTATTGGATAAATGACTATATTAATAACACAGTGATACAAATGTGAAGAAAAAAAATATACAGAGGTTCTCATGTAGCATTTCTGTTAAACTGGAGTCCATAGAGTAAAGTGATACTTTTAGTTTTTCTCGGTCACTTCGTTAAGTAATGTTTTTATAGCAAATTAAGTGAAATGGCGATATTCCTAAAATTACAAGTTCCAAAATTCATAAGTCTTCTCTTTGTAAACAGATTTCCAAAACCTTACATCTGTTGTCAAGCTATGGCGATATTCCTTAAATTACAAGTTCCAAAATTCATAAGTCTTCTCTTTGTAAACAGATTTCCAAAGCCTTACATCTGTTGTCTAGCTATGACTTTCACCTTTTATTAAAAAAAAAAAATAAAAAGAATTTTAAAAATCGGTTAAAAAATAGTGAAACGGCAGCTGTTTAAGCAAAACAACCCCGAATAAAAATTGGCAATTCTCATTTTCCCAACGCTCTCAGTTGGTCATGAAGCAGCGCATATATATATTTTATTTTTGTATTATGCTATATTAAAGTAGCTTTCTAAAATAGCTAAGTTTATAAGAATCGGTGGAATGATGAATGAGTTATGCTGATTTTTATAATATATTTTTCGACATTCTTTGGAATATGTAGTACGAATTACTTGTTGTGATACGTATACGTCATGCGTATTTGTACAAAGTGACACACACACTCAAAGGAAAAACAACGAAATGACGCGAACATGTAATTACAAAATGTAGCATAACTCATTCATTTTTCAACCGTTTCTTACAAACTTACCTATTTTAGAAAGCTACTTTAATATAGCATAATACAAAAACAAAAAATATACATTGCGCTGCTTCATGATCAACTGAGAGCGTTGGGAAAATTAAAATTCGCAATTTTTTTCGGGGTTGTTTTGCTTAAACAGCTGCCGTTTCACTATTTTTTAACCGATTTTTAAAATTCTTTTTATTTTTTTATTTTAATAAAAGGTGAAAGTCATAGCTAGACAACAGATGTAAGGCTTTGGAAATCTGTTTACAAAGAGAAGACTTATGAATTTTGGAACTTGTAATTTAAGGAATATCGCCATTTCACTTAATTTGCTATAAAAACATTACTTAACGAAGTGACCGAGAAAAACTAAAAGTATCACTTTACTCTATGGACTCCAGTCTAACAGAAATGCTACATGAGAACCCATGTATATTTTGTGTGTAGCACAGTGTAATCATTATTGCCATCTCGACATTTTGTTTACAAAGTTCACTTGTAAGCAGTTTTTCAAAATTGGACCAAAAATGTACCATAAGCGTGGCAGCTAGAGAGTTAAAATGTTCCGTGGAAATATTCCATAAAAATTAATATAGGTCTCCGAAGACATAAACTATTCCAAATTAATTTTTGCATATGAGTTGTCATGTTCTTTTATTGGACTTTCGACCCAAAAAAAGTAAAATTCAAAACACTGCAAAAAAAATTGTGACGTAGTGAAGCAAAATGGAGTTTAAGGTTTTGTTACTGCCGTCAAATGCTATCGTTTGATATTGGTTTGGTTCACCCCTGAAAAAGTGTGTTGCACTGTGTAATTTAACTGACCTTATGTTTACCTATCTTTTCATGGGGTCTACACCTGAAATAAGACATAATATTTTTATATCTGCGAACGTCAAATTCAATCGCAGAGAGTATTATGTTACGTGTGGACTCTCCAATAGTGTTAGCGTTTGTATTTTAAAAAATGTCAAAACACAGTTGTTACGACAATTGTCGTAACAACTATGTTATAATATGGGCTGTCAAAAACAGCACACACAATCATAACAATAAACAGACGCCATCATTGAAAATGTAATTCTTGTGAAAAGTGTACAATTGTGAAATAAATATACAGCCAAAAAATCAATTTAATTATTATTCTGAATTTTTTTACAAAAAATTATAAAAAAAAAACAAAAAGACAAGCCACGCACACAATAAAAACATCCATGAACAACACATGTTTACTGTACGAGAGCGAGTCAAAAATGAAATGTTATAATAATAACATAGCTACGTTTTCCCCTTGTTTAACATTTAGATGAAATTGAAGAAATGTCTTCTCTCATTCTGTCGACTTTTTCTCAGATATTATGCCAAACATTATTTCAGGTGGAGACCCCGTGTTTCAGATTTCTCTTAACATATGCTATTTAAAAAAAACCCAGCGGCATTAACTCAGCTTTACGATCGACATCATCAGCATGTCACATGGCAACTCTATTTTCTATGGGACAAAAAAGAAATTATTGCGGAAATAAATTAGAGTAATAAAAACCACTCGAAAAAAAGACACAAGAGGGAAAGAACAACAAAATCACGAAAACGTTATAACTAGTAGTTTATGTTTAGACCGGCAACAGCACACACTCGAACGAACCGAAAAGACGCAGAAAGAAGAATGCAAAAACAAAATACAAGAACCTACATACACACATTCATACATACAAACATAGTCATATGTACATAAATCAAGAACCATTTAAAGCAGCACCAGCGGCAGCAACAACACTAAAGTGTTTTTTTTTTAAAGAAGCTGTAATGTTGTTGTGACGCCGTTTGTTGTTGTTTAAAAGACGACGCGACGACCACAGTGACAGGAAGACGTCGACCATACCCGGTAAGGGGAGAACACAGACTTAAGAATGATAGGCAAGGGGAAACAACAAAGAAAAGACAAAACAAAAGAGGTTAATGATCTACTAATGATGACGACTACGATGATTATGATGATGATCACCGATATCATTATCATCATCATCATACATTTCATGTCTTTAGCAGACGACGAATACCGTTTGTGCTGATCTTGCTGCTGCTGTTGTTGTTGTATTAGAAAACTGTGAGAAAAAATATGTACATTTGATGATTCGTCGACGTCGTCGTCTCCGTCGTTTGTTTTCGTTTTGAAAAATATTTTACGAAAAAGTGTCTCTCTGGATGAGGGGTAAATTTATAAGGTGGTGGAGAGAGGTAAAATTATAATCGATGGTAAAAGCCGAAGGTAGGCCGGCAAAAACAATAAAAAAAAACACGTACTGTTTTTTTTTTTGTCTTTGCGTTTCATCGCGTATGTGTGTGGGGGTTATGCGTGCGTGTGTGTGTGTGTGTAATGTGTGACATGCGTTAGTACGAGTGCAGCATTTGCGTTTCGTCGATTATTTGTTGTAAACACCGATGTCGCCCATGCGGTATTCAAGTTCAATCGTGTTTGGTGTGTGCGAGATGGTCTGAGAGAGCGAAAGACAGACAGAGAGAGAGTGTGTAAGCGATTGAGCGAGAGAAAAGGGTGATAGAGTCTATTAAGCAAGGTCTAGTATGGTTCGTTAAATCAACATGTTGAATGAATGAAACAAGTTTACCGTTTGTTTTTTGTTTGATTTCGTTATTTTTGGAAGTTAGCTTTGTTAATTTTCTGTTAAATTTGGTTAATTTTTGGGATACCTACATTTATTCTGTTTTGCGGCGTTGTAAAGCAATTTGCTGTATTGCATGACCTTCATGTAGGTATTTGATGTAACATAAGAGGGTCGTATGTAGACTAGTTAACTCAAACAGAGGTGGAGTTTGAATTGAGTGGTCGAAGGGGTACAAATGGGTTCAGTAAATTAGAACGAACTAAATTAAAATAATACAGTATTTAAGGGATATACTGGCATCTATTATAAGAAAAAAAAAACGCACAGGTAAAAGAATGTTGATCTAAAACAAAGAAAGTTTATTTTTCTTTAAACAAAAATTGCTTATAAGAAAAAATCGCATTTAATGAAGAAATTTTTTGTACTTTTTGAGTTACTTACATCTGTTACATATAGGTATCTACTGTATAACATTATAGGTATGTAGTATTTGCAGAAAATTGAAGTTCCTGATGTCCCTTCGCCATTCACTTAACATAGTAGTGAATAAAACCAATATCATATAGGTAATAGCTTTTGACCCCAGTAACAAAACCCTAAACTCCATTTTGCTCTACTACGTTACAATTTTTTACAGTGGTTTGAATTTTGTTGTTTTTGGTTAAAATTCGAATCAAACAATATGAAAAATCATGTGCAAAAATACATTTTGGATAGTTCATGTCTTCGGAGACCTTTATTAAGAATTTTCGGGGAATATTTACTCGGAACATTTTAACCCTCTAGCTCCCATCCGTATGGGACATTATAGACACAATTTTAAAAAATTGCTTAAAAGTCAACTTTGGAGTTAAGTCAAATATTAGAATCTTCGATAGAAATATTCCCCGGAAAATTTCTTTATTAGTCACGGAAGACAAATAACCTCTTCGAGTCAAAGGTTACAAAATAAAATCAAAATCAAATGTTAAGAAGTCTACTTTTGAGCGAACAGTGCTACACACTTTTTAGGGAGTAAACCAAACCAATATCAAATGACAGCATTTGACCTAAGTAAGAAAACCTTAAACTTCAATTTGCTGCACTACGTCACAATTTTTTTACAGTGGTTAAAAGTTGATTTTTCTTGGTCAAAATTCGAATCAAACATTATGAAAAGGAGATTAGGAGACCTATATAAAAATTATCCGGGGAATATTTCCTCGGAACAATTTAACCCTCCAGCTCCCACCCGTATTGGACATTTTATGCCCAATTTTGAAAAACATAAAACTTTGGAGGGTGGTCAAAGATTAGAATCATCGATAGAAATAATTTGCCCCTTACTACCTATTTTGGGACCCTTGTTTTAGACCCTGTGGCCCACATAGGTCCGTCTGATTTCTTTAATTTCGGGTTTTTTAAAAATCAAAAACTAAAATTGACGTCGGAGTCATAAATTACCAATAGGCAAAATGTAGCCCTTGATTAAACATGAATATCGATATGTGCCTCGTTTTGATCGGATATCAAATGACGATGCAGCTTAATAAATACTACATAGGGGGGTTGTAGGATGCACGGATTCGAAAAAAATTTGACAAAAAATATTCAGACAAACGACAAAACTAGGGGAAAAAACATAGAAAGGGGTTTCCAATGACAGGTGTAATTGTAAATGGTCCGCTATTTCAGTAGCTGTCACTTTTGAAGCTTTTATTCTTTGACATTTGACAAGTAGAAACTACCCTATTACTAAAAATGTAACGAAACACGCTTCAACAACGCATTGAAATTATTAAAATTCACTACAAAAATTGTGAAAATCTTGCAGTCACAATTCGCAAAACTAAAGCATTTTTTGGTCGTCGTGAAGCGCCTTGTCGGAACGCTATACAGAAATTGGTGGAAAAAATCAAGCTGTTGGGACAAGTTAGTGATGAAAAGAATAAAACCCGTGCACGTCGCTCAAGAACAACTGCTGTTGCTGTTGTAGCCAATATGGTTGAAGAAAACCCAGGTTAGTCCATTCCTCGCCGTTCTTTAGAATTGGGCATTCCACAAACGTCATTACACCGTATTTTGCATAAATACTTGGGTCTTAAGCCTTATAAAGTTCAGTTAACACAAGAATTCAAGCCGGACAATCATCAGCAAAGTCGTGTCTTTGCTAATTGGGTCCTTGATATGCATGAAATGATCCGCAATTCCATCATAAAATCATCTTGACTGATGAGGCCCATTTCCACCTCGGTGGCTACGTCAACAAGCTAAATTGTCGCATCTGGGGCTCGAAAAACCCAAGAGTTATTGTTGAGAAGCTTCTCCATCCTCAACGTGTGACTGTTTGGTGCGGTTTATGGTCCGGCGGGGTCATTGGACCTTACATTTTTGAAAATGAGGTTGGATCAACAGTTACTGTGAATGGATTGCGCTATCGAGAGATGATTAATGATTTTTTTATGGTCGGAGTTGGATGGTATTGATCTGGACAACGTTTACTTTCAACAAGACGGCGCTACGTGCCCCACAAGCAGCGAAACCATTAATCTTTTACGGGAAAAGTTTCCGTACCGTGTTATCTCTCGAAAAGCTGATCAAAATTGGCCACCGAGATATTGTGATTTAATAACTTGCGACTTCTTCCTTTGGGGCCAAGTGAAAGATAAGGTCTACGCCAACAGCCCAGCGTTGATTCAAGACCTCAAAGATAAAATTCGTGAGGCTGTCGAGGACATAGGGCAGCCACTTTGCGATTTGGTTATTAAAATTTCATGAGAAGGATATGATCAAATGCTCGTGGTGGCCATTTGACTGATGTTGTTACATTTGATTATGAAATAAACATCCGACCATATATCTCAAAAAATTACATTTTTCTTTGAATACCAAAATAACATGCCTTATTGGAAAACCCTTTATAACGTGGGGTCGTAGGGTGCCCGGATTGGAAAAAAATTTATGTCTTTAAATTGTCTTCAGACAAACAACAAAACTAGGGAGAGAAAACATAAACTTTTTTGACTTTATCTAATGTACATAAATAGGTACCTACCTATTTAACTTTTTTCAATGCTTTTGCAAGATTTTTTCTAAATATTTTAAGATAATGAACTATTTTACAAGACTTCTTTCCTCGATTAGCCAAAAGTGCAGAATATGGGGCGGGAGCCCAAAAAAAAAAAAAATATGCCACTCCCCCCAAATTCGCCCTAAAACACGAAAATCAAGGTCAAAGTTGGCGCTATGGCCCTGGGGGCCAAAAAAGGGGCCCATTGGGTTCTATGATAACCCCCCATGTGTGGATACTCAAATGAAAGATACTTTCGAGACGAAACCAACGGTGGTATTTTAAAGTTCCTACTGGAACTGGAACCGAGTTAGAGCCATTTAAATTTCCGAAATATACCAAAAAAATTAGCAAAAATGTGAAAAAATCTTGGAAAAAGGGGGCACGCCTCCCATCATGCTTTACCATTAATTTAAAAATTTTTTAAAAATTTTTTTTTTTGGTATATCCCGGTAATTTAAATGGCTCTAACTCGGCCTAGGAGACTCGTTGGAACTTAAAAATAACATCGTTGGATTCGCCTCGTCTCTTTCATTTGAGTACCCGCACATGGGGGTCATCATAGAACCGAAAGGCCCTTTTTTTGACCCCCCGGACCCCATGGGCCTGAGCGCCAACTTTGACCTACCATTCCGATGTTTGGGGACCAAGACGAAGACAATGGCATATTTTTTTTTTAATCGGGCTCCCGCCCCATATTCTGCACTTCAGCCCTCGTTTAATTACCACTTTGCTATTTTTGTCTTACTGCAGTTTTGCCAAATATCGGTGCTATTTTTTTCAACGCAACTGTATTTACGCATTTTACAGTATGCGCCTGTGCACCCCCGAACTTAAAGATGCAATCAGGGTTCAGGTTTTTATTTGTGATTAAGTAGGTGAGCAAGATAGGGGAAACCCTCTATTCTTGCTGCTCATATTTATTGCATGTTAAAAATTCGAATGTTGTTCTCAATACTCCTTACCCAATACTTTGTATGTTTATCAATAATCCGTCAAACCAATATGTTCGCTCCTCTCCTATCAAATATTGCGAAGCACAGACATTAAACGATGGCTGTGTGCACTAATTGTATTAATGCATTTGTTTTTTATTTTATGTTGAATAACAACATCTTTGTGTTTTTGTTTTTTTTTGCCTTTCCCCTACTACAACAACATAAGAACAATCACAACAACACCGTATCACCAACAAATCGAGCAACAACAACAAAAAGTATGTAGTTACCAAAAAAAGAAAAGTTGTTGTTGTTGTTCCGAATACTCAATACTCGGTTGATGGTCGTGTCATCACCGACCCAAGAGATCAATCGAACATTCGCACTCAACTGGCAAAAAAATAAAAACCATTGAATTCTCGTCCCCTTCCCCTGCCCTGCTGGAGAAACGACGCTTCATTCGTGTGTTGTTTGGTTGTTATTCAGCAAACATCGAAAAAGAACAGACAGAAGTAGAAAAAACGACAGAAAAAACAGTAACAGCAACAGCAACATTTATTACCAAGCGATCAGACAACGACGCGTATTTGTTTTTTTTTTATTCTTTTCTACTCGTTTATTTTTTTTTGTTGGCTTTGCTTTTATGCTCTTCATTCGCGTAGTGTTCTTGTGTTATTTCCACAGTTCTGTTTGTTGTTGTTGTCATCGTTATTTTTTTTCCTTTACATTATTTGATACCGACGAAGAATTTTTGTATGGACAAAATATTGTAGTAGAGATATTTTTTCTATTTATTTTTGTATTTTTTTGTTTGTTGGTTAATTGTTTTCTTCACTTGTGGAACAAGTAAGTAAGTAAGTACACGAACACAGTTATACAAACATACATACATATGTATACTATTATTACTTGTTTTCACTAAGGGGATTTAATCGAACACGCCGCCGCTGCTGAGCTTAACAGATCAAAGCGTTGCAGCAAATGTTGGTGCTTTTAACAAACGTATAGACTATTAGAAATATCTATAGCTTGACGCGACGACGTTGGTTTGTCTAAATTACTAAAAGAACGTGGACAAAAAAAAAAGACGTTGTTGAAATGCTATCGCGTCGTCACTAGACTACATACAGTACACTGAAAGGAAATGCCACAAATAACTCAACTCAACTGTCACAAAAACCAAGCAAAAACAAAAACCACCTCTCAAACAGCAGTCAGCAAGCAGGCACAGGCAGAAGCCAAACCAAACACACAGTGAACGACACTCACTCAGGCAAACACACACACACACAGCCAGGCAGACGTTCATTTTGAATTACTCTCTGATTTCACTCATGCTCAATTTTCAAAAGCAAAAACAAAACAAAGTCACATAGCAAAATCAAAAAAAAAATGACAAAGTAAAGGCAAAGCAAATACAAACAAACACGCACACACAGATACTCGCATACACTTACAGTTGAACATACGCACACAAATACAAACTTAAACATACAATGTCGCCTACAAAAACCATAGGTACACAACATTTGGTCGCTGGCCATACAAATTAGATCGATCATAGAGGAGTACATATATGTATAAAAAAAGAGAAGCTTGCTCGAGCTTGCCCTTGTAAGCTGCCAACTAAGCAGTCGTCAGTCAGCTAGCAGTATAAGATTTTAGCCATCTGTAAAGGATATTTTTAATACCTGTACAAAATGTTTGACTTGCTAAAAATAATACTCGATTTAGTCAACGTGTTGCACTTAACCTTACTAAGCTATAGACGATATGAACGAAACATGCAAAAAAACACACCAACAGTAAAGTTGTGTTGTGTGGTGGTAAACTTGCATGATGATAAAAAGATACTATGTACGTCGTCCCCTAGCCAAACTCACGCGTAAGGTGAAGAGCGAACATTAAAATAAAATGTTAACGTACATGTTCTCCTACAGCAATACAGTTGTTACCTCAAGGTCCCCAGTCCACCTCGATGGTTCATTATCAATCAGGGGAATCAACAGCGAGCTACTTGAATTTCTCCTACAACCCATAGATTTTCACCACCAACACTACGTTCACCTTACTTTAGTTCAGATAATATTACCTTTTCGTACTTCACCATTCTGTGTACACAAGAAATCGATTTGAAGTTCCCCTCACTTGGGTAAGAAACTTTACTAAAATTACAAAAATTTCCTTTAAAAATAACGTAATTAATAGGATTATGGTAATTTTTAAAGGTTGATGAATACACTAGAGTTGAATAAGATTTCCCTTTGCGCGAATTAAAGGAAATTGTGAAATTGATCCTAAAATTGGATTTCACGCAAAAAGGTAAGTGTCTGTGTTTTTTTTTTGAATGTCCCAGTAACCCATCAAAGGTCCCATGTTGTTCGAAAATAAGTCCCAATTGTTTTTATTTTTGTAAAACCCCCCAAGTGTTAGTTATTGTTGAAAATTAAGCCCCAATAAAAATCCCATCGTTGATACTCACCTAAATTTTCCCACTGGCAACGGAGATACCTAAAATCTTAAAAGGTTCATCGTAAGACTACAATCCTCCCTACAACATTTTTTCACAGTATAATATGAAGATTTATTTATTAATTACTCCCAGTTATCGCAAAAAATTCCCAATTTTCAAAAATTTGCAGTCAAAGTTGCAACCCACTATTTGCGACTAACTAAAATTTCTCTGTAGTCGACTGAAATCACTAAAAAAAAATTTTCCCAACGCCAACAAAAATTGAAATTTTTTGACGGGTTCATACTGAGGCTACAGCCCCTTATAGGGGTTTTAAGTACAAATTCCCATTAAACACTAAGAAATTCCCACTGTTTTTTTAAAGATTGCTTATTTTTACTAGATTCTATTCTTAACTAAATTTTCCCAACACCAAAAAGAATTCCTATACTTCCTTTTTCTTGACAGGTTCTTAAAGAGGCTACAGCCCCTTATAGGGGTTTCAATCACAAATTCTTCCCATTAGACACCTTGAAATTCCCACTTTTTTGAAAGATCGCATCTGTGATCGCAAATTTTTTTACTACATTCTATTCTTAGCTTAATTTTCCCTAAGTCTTAATAGGTTCTTAAAGAAGCTACATCCCCTTATAGGGGTTTTAATTACAAATTCCCATACGAGGCAAACAAAATACCCACTTTTTTCTAAAAGATTGCAGTTAATGATGCCGTCCTCTATTTGAGATTCACTGAAATTTCCCCATAGTCGATAAAAATTCCTAAAAAAAATGTTTTTATATTTTTAACAAACTAGTATATCTAGCGAAATTATCCCAGCAAAAAATTCTGTGCTTGCAGTCATTGATGCCACTCTCTACTTGAGATCACTAAAATTTCCTTGTCGTCGACAGAAATCCCTAAAAAGTCCCTAAATATTTCTTGACAGGTTCTTTAATAACAAATTCACATTCGATTCCCACTTTTCCACAAAGTTCGCAGATTGTTACTACATTCAATTGTTAGCTAAGTTTTCCCTATATCAACAAAATTTCCTATACTATCTCTTGACATGGTTAATAATACGACTACAGCCCCTTGCTGGATATTTTTAACAAATTATCCCACATTAAAAAAATAACCACATTTGCTAAGACTGCAGTCAATGATACAACCCTCTATTTTCACATCGACTATAGGGATCATTGTGGAATTTCTCTATAGACAAAAGAAATCCCTGAAAAAAGTTTGTATTTGGAATATTATTTATGATATGAAGAAATAAAGTAAGCCACATAAACGGATTAGAAAATAAATGCAGGAGTAACTGAAGCTCAAGACAACGGCCCTCTTAGTGGCTTTGGAAGTCCCAAGAAACTAGGATCGGGCGCGGTGGCCTAATAAGCCAATCTTCTTAAACAAAACCAATCAATATAAAACACGAAGAAAACACGAAAAACCGACCAGATATTCACACTATGACATATCCTGGAGAAGACCCAAGAGATATCTACCATTTGTTTACCGATTACAAAGCTGCATTCGACAGTCCGATACAACAGAAATTATTAGACTTAAGCTAATCCTAGCGAACCTGTTTGAACCTTATCAGTGTGGCTTTAGACCTGGTAAATCCATGACCGACCAGATATTCACACTATGACAAATCCTGGAGAAGACCCAAGAGAAGCAAATCGATACCTACCATTTGTTTATCGATTACAAAGTTGCATTCGACAGTCCTATACAACAGAAATTATTAGATGATATGGCTGAGTTGGTATCCCCTCGAAGCTGATACGACTTTGCGGGATGACACTGACTGTCTTAAGTAAAGATAAGCAAAAATAAGCCATTTTCTATCAAGCGAGGCTTTAGGCAAGGAGATAGTCTGTCATGCGATTTCTTTAATATCGCAATGGAGATGATCATGCGGAAGTCTGCAGTAAACAGGACTGGTATCATCTTTTATAAAAGTCACATGCTACTGGCGTTTTCGGATGACATAGCATTGAGAAGCAGTCGGCAGAAAGAAAAATACTTCGATAAGCATTTGGACCTAACATCGCTAACGGCAAGTACCGTCGTCGAAGGAACCATGAACTGTATGAACTGTACAACGACATCGACGTAGTCAAGCGCTTTAAAACAGACCGAACGCTTTGGCTTGGAAAAAGCTCCAGCTCGAAAATCCTTCGGCAATAAACTCGTTGGGCGGCGCAGGAGGGGGCGACCGAAACTTCGTTGGATGGACCAGGTGAAAGGGCTATTATTAGGGTGATCGGACCGATTTTTACTAATCGGTTAAAACCGGTTATTTTTGCTTTGTCGGTTTCGGTTTTTTGAAAAGTTCATTTTTCGAATACCCGGTTTTTATTTTAAGAATACGTTTTAATGAATTTATGAGTTTTAATGTATTAAAAACTTAAAAAAATATTTATAAACAGTAATGATTATGAATATAATTTAGAACACGAACTCAATATTTCTAATAAAAATATTCAAAATTTAAAATACCATTTGAAAACAAATAATCCAAATATTTTTGAGGACTTTTTGTACTAAGCCAAATGTCATACGCCATCTTGAAAACTTACTTAATGCTTTATTAACTCTATCGTCGGTATCCTGCAAAATTCCCACACCTTTTTGTCAGATTTGAAATGGCACTACGGCTCCTTATTTGCTGTTCACTAAAATTTCCGAAAAGCGCTTGAACAACACACACACACATTTGCTTTAACTTTTATTATTATAAACAAATTCACAAAGTTCCAAACAACAAAATCAACAAATAAGTCCCTATATCAGCATCCCTACGTATCAAAAACCACATAAAAATATTTTTAACTGTTTAGGATATGAATTGCCTTCATCAATCACACATAAGCTGCATCGCTTGAATTTTCATGGAATCTACACATTTATCGTATTTCACATAATTTCCTCAAAATATATTAAAATTCCAACATATTTGAATGAAATTTATCTCTACAGATCTTTTAGGGTTTCAAACCGTGCTAGAATTTATTCACCATCATCTAAAAGAATTTGATCCCAGAGAAATACCCACCACATTTCCTTCCCAAAGAGTTTATGGCTTTGCTACAGTTAATCTACTCTCATATTACTCTGTGTACGCACCTTGTGAATTATTCGAAAATTCCACCACGCATATAAACTGATAATAATCTATAATAAACACCCTGTATAATGTAGCGAATCCGAGAACCCTATGAAATGTGGGACATTTATTTATGAACATATAAATTCCCCTTTGCTGGCTAAACTTACTGCAGAGTTGCCAGGTCACCATGAGTCAGAAGTGCAATATTCTGCGAAAACTTTAATTCAAATTTGAATGCATCGAAGAATCGGATTGAGAGGGCGCCAACCACAAGTGTAATGTTGCTGCTTATGCTTAGATTTTTAAAAGTGGTGGAAAATCGGACCAACGTTTTTCCTGGTGATATCCCCGACTAAAGATTTCTTAAGTAATTTATAGTGATCATATAAAAATCCACCATTGGCCACCCATTTCATGGTAATATCCCCATCTTCAAGTGATTTCTTATATAATTTAAAGATATAATTTTTTTAAAGATTGCCATATGAACATCCACCATTGGCCACCCATTTCATGGTTATATCCCCACCTACTCTTGAGTAATTTATAGTGATCACAAATTAAGCTCCTTTTTTCGATTAGACGCTTAGTTTACGAGATCCAGCATTGGCCATCCATTTCATGGTGATATCACTATCTATTACAAGTGATTTCTCGAGTTATTTAAAGTGATTATAAATTAAGCTCCTTTTTGCGATTAGACGTTTAGTTCATGAGATAAACGCATTTAAAGATTGCCATATGAAAATCCACCATTGGCCAACCATTTCATGGTGATATTCCCACCTATTCTTGAGTAATTTATACTGATCACAAATTAAGCTCCTTTTTCGATTAGACGCTTAGTTTACAAGATAAACGCATTTAAAGATTGTCATATGAAAATCCACCATTGGCCAACCATTTCATGGCGATATCTCCATCTATTACAAGTGATTTCTTAAGTAATTTATAGTGATCACAAATTAAGCTCCTTATTACGATTATACGCTTAGTTTATGAGATAATAGCATTAATAGATTGCCATATGAAAATCCACTATTGGCCACCCATTTCATAGTGATATCTCCTTCTATTACAAATGATTTCTTAAGTATTTTATAGTGATCAGAAATTAAGCTCCTTTTTTCGATTAGACGCTTAGTTTACGATATAAACGTGCTTAGAGATTGTCATATGAAAATTCACCATTGGCCATTCATTTCATGGTGATATCCCCACCTATTCTTAAATAATTTATAGGGATCACAAATTAAGCTCATTTTATCGATTTGATGCTTAGTTTACGAGATAAACGCATTTAAAGATTGCCATATGAAAATCCACCATTGGCCAACTATTTCATGGTGATGGTGATGGTGAGTAATTTATACTGATCACAAATTAAGCTCCTTTTTCGATTAGACGCTTAGTTTACGAGATAAACGCATTTAAAGATTGTCATATGAAAATCCACCATTGGCCAACCATTTCATGGCGATATCTCCATCTATTACAAGTGATTTCTTAAGTAATTTATAGTGATCACAAATTAAGCTCCTTATTACGATTATACGCTTAGTTTACGAGATAATAGCATTAATAGATTGCCATATAAAAATCCACTATTATCCACCCATTTCATAGTGATATCTCCTTCTATTACAAATGATTTCTTATGTAATTTATAGTGATCACAAATTAAGCTTCTTTTTTCGATTAGACGCTTAGTTTACGAGATAAACGTATTTAAAGATTGCCATATGAAAATCCACCATTGGCCAACCATTTCATGGAGATATCCCCAGCTATTACAAGTGATTTCTTAAGTATTTTATATTGATCACAAATTAAGCTTCATTTCTCGATTAGACGCTTAGTTTACGAGATAAATACATTTTAAGATTGCCATATAAAAATCCACTATTGGCCAACCATTTCTTGGTGATATCCCCACCTATTACAAGTGATTTCTTAAATATATTATAGTGATCACATATTAAGCTCTTTTCTTCGATTAGCCGCTTAGTTTACGAGATAAACGCATTTAAAGATTGCCATATGAAAATCCACCATTGGCCACCCATCTCATTGTAACGCGTAGTTGGACTGAAGGAATTTAGTGTCATGAAAGGATTTTTTTGAGAATAACAACACCCCGTATAGTTGTCATGGCCACCTTTGGTAGCAAAGCTTTACCCTGGGCAACCTTGAATTTTGAATTGAAATGTAAACAAAATTTTCGTTTAGTCGTTTACAATCAGAGCATTTAGCCAGAAGAGACCCTTTCGTCATGGAAATAATAGAATTTTTGGAAAGAACGGATAGTAAAAGTTTAAAAAACTTTATAACATTTAAGGTAATAAGATTGAAATATTTGGATCACAATGCATCATCTTAAATTTCTTGCAACTAAAGGTAAAACAGAAGATCAATGACTATGAGATTGGACTACAACAAAGGCAACAAAGGTAAGTAAAAAAACTAAATGTCTTTGAATTCTAAATTGTTTAAAGGAAAAGTTTGAAATAAATCCACAAGAAACTTCATAGAGGCAACGGCAAAATATTCATACGATGAATTAAAATTATTAAAAAAAAACATTTAAAATCAGGAAATTAACAAAAATGTAAAAGAAATTTTGCTGATATTTTGTTTTAAATTATCGGTTGCCATGCATATACACTAGACACTAGAGCCATTCAATGACCTTAGACTATTTCATTATCCTTAAACATGTTTAACTCCCGTACCTTCCATCTATAGACTGCGGGACATTATGACCTTTGAAAACACCCAATTGAATGAAGAACTTTTACTAATGGTCAACCAGAGATTGGAAGCTACTCACCGTCAACGTATGGACTGGATCAATACGAAAATTATGGAAAGAGAACAAGCCAGGCAGGAACTGCTGAAATTAAAGAAACAACAAAGAGATTTGTATGTAGTAATGAATAGATAAAAAATAATAGAAAAATATATAAAATATACAAATATCCATTACTCTCAGAGAAAATTGCGAAGAATGGCGTCACATGCAGACACAACAACTACTTCTAGCCACCAAAGAGGCACAACTTTTGCAGATTCAAGAAAAGAAAGCCCAATATCTCAAAGAGGCTCGACTTGAGAAAAATTGGCTTAAAGCCATGGAGCGCTTGCGTCAAGAACAACAATTTCAATATGAATACGAAGAGAAATTGCGTAAAGTTATAGAGGCTACGAATCAACAAAAGAATTTGGAAATTTGTGCAAAGGCCAAGCAACAGCAGCAAATGCTAAACGACCAATTAAAACTGGAATATCATGAAGAGTACGTTAAATCTCTTTTGAAAAATAAAAAAATTACATTTTGTCATGTTTTTTTTAATTTTTATAAATTTTAGCAACATGCGCGCTATGACCTTGGATGCTAAGAGTAAAACGGACGAAAAGTTGGGGCTTCTGCATAAGAAACGGCAACAGGAACGATGGTTAAAGGTATGTTAGTTTTGAAAGTAAATCGGAATAGATTATGAAGTACTGTAAATAAATTATTGCTATTCAGAAGTTTTGGGAAATTTTTATGTACCCTCACACAGGGATGAGCGTATATAAAAGGTGGTTAAATTTTAAGGGCTGATGTTGATGTTGAAGAAAACACAAATTGTTTACGAAATTATTGTCATTTCTTTTTATTATGATAAAATTGGTTTGTTTCAATTATTATTATTATTAGCCTCAACTTGACACATATATATATTTATATCATAGTGCCTAAGTCAGAGGCCGAAATGATCAAAGATTTCCATTCGCTTCGATCTTGTGCGCACCGTCTCCAGTCAGTCCTACCAAGCAGCGTCAGTGATTCCTCCACCTGGTCCTTCCAACGTAGTCGCGGTCTCCCTCTTTTGCGCCGTCCTTCGAGGTCTTGATAGAATACCTTTCGCGGTGGAGTTTTCTCATCCATTCTCACGACATGGCCTAGCCAGCGTAATCGTTGCACTTTGATTCGCTTGACGACATCAATGTCGTGGTATAACTCGTACAGCTCATGGTTCATCCGAATCCTAAACTCACCGTTTACGCAAATATGTCCATATATTTTGCGGAGTATTTTTCTCTCAAACACCGCCAGATGAGCTGCATCTGCCTGTGTAAGCACCCAAGATTCGGAGGCGTACAACAGGACCGGTAAAATTAGTACCTGGTACGGCTGGACTTTGGTAGTTCGAGATAGGGTGGTGTTTATAAAGTGCTCGCGTAGTCCAAAGAAACACCTGTTGGCAAGCACTATTCTCCGTTTTATTTCAATTATGCATGGAATAAAATAAATACGTACACCTTTTCTTTCAAATAACCCCAAATAAAGAAGTCCAACGGTGTCAAATCACAAGATCTTGGCGACCAATTGACATCGCCACCACGTCAGTTAACACGGCTATTGAATTTGTCGCGCATCCATTGTTTCGTTAGCTATGTGGCAAGTGGCACCTTCCTGTTGAAACCACATATCGTCCAGGCCCATATTCACAATTTCTGACCACAAGAAGTCTGATATCATCTCGCGATAGCGGAAAAATTCTCGGCACGACGACGAGTCGAGATTGACGGCTCTTCTCTTCATCAGTTTTCCGCAGCACGAGCTGTACGAGCATGCACTGATGTTTTCACATCTCCTACATACCTGGTTTGCTCAAAATTGGTTCACATTCAACATCGGCCCTTACAATTTAACCACACTTTATAAGTTGTGCACAAAAACTTTTTTACAGAACGCTAGTTTTTGTAACATAATACAGCTAAATAATTTTGAGGCATTAGTGCGCCGAGAGTCTCCTAAGACAAATTGTCAGACAATATGAATATATATGAGTAGACAGCTTAACACTAGTCAAGCGTGAACTGTAAAAAATTAAACAAATATAAAATAATGCTCTAAATGAATCACACTCGTCATGTAATGAATGTGGTCTTTTTAATCCCGCATTGTACAATTAGGTACACTAAGACTCAAATTTACGAATGGTACTGGCAAAAGTTCGGTCAGGAAATCGACAATTTACTCCATATGTTGTGGGAAATGCACTACATTTGTCCTATAGATGTCGCTGACGTACGACATCATTTTCTAATGATGTCCTCAGCTAAAAAGTATACAATCATTTTTTATAATTTTGTTCAGGCAGCGCTAAAAAGTATGCTATTATTTGCAATAACAATGCAAATAACAATATTTGTGTTAATGCTGTAAATACATTTTGTCATAAGTAACTTTTTTGTTTTTGTATAAAACTCTATACATCCAAAGCAAAATGTTCTTGGTTTTAATGCTTCAAAAAAATTTTTTTTTGATTTTAAGGGATAGAAACTGCATTATATGTGACCTTCACTAGAAAATTATGCCATACGTCAGCGACATCTATAGAACATATCGTTACCTTAATATACAAAGGCCCTAACTCATGAAAAACAAAGTTTACAGGAGGAGGAAAAAACTTAATAAAACAAGAAACACACCAGATACAAAAACATTTAAAATGCAGTTTTTATTAGCTTATAACTTCGCTTTTTTTCAACGCATCTCCGTAAATTTTTTATGGAAGGTGTATCTGATGGTGCTCTGTCAGAATCGACAAAAAACACGATTTCAAAAAATTATGAGTTGGGGCCTTTCTATATTAAGGTAACGATATGTAGTACTCGTCGAGACCTATACAATGTTATCTAGTTTTTTGGGATTAAGCCACAAACAAAACATCAGCGACAAAAAAAAATTTTGGCTGTTTTTTGGGGTTATGGGAGGAAAAAATATATTTTTCTGAAGTTGTTTTGAGCTGATCTTTAATATTTTTTTCATATGGGGACCGACCCGATCTAGTTTACATAATCATTAGAGTGGGTAAATTTTTTTCTCGACATCCTAATCTACGATGAATTCTAATCGAGCCCCCGGTTTTACACAAGAAACTTTTCGTATTGGGGAAAAAAATTCACAACAAGCCCCGCAACTGCCCCGGAATCGCCCCCAGAGGAAACAAATGTGTGAACGATCCCCAGTAATTTTTCCCGCCTAACATTTTTCGCAAACATACCTATCCCCCATTTTCAACCCCTAAGGGGGCTTCCATATAAAAATCAAATTTTTACAAAACTTGCTCCCACCGCTCGAAATGCCCTAAAGCAGCCCCTAGAGGAGTCAATTGTATGTTCAACCCCCAAAATTTTTGCAAACGCAGCAGTTTCTCAAAACATTTCTACCCTCTATCTCTTTGATAGCCCCAAAGGAGCACCTAAATGAGACAAATGTATGATCGACCCCCAATATTTATGCAACCGCAGCAGTTTCTCAGAAAATATCTATCCTCTACCTTCCATCCTTATGGTGGTCCCAATACAATTTCGCTCTCACCCATGGCGTAGGGTGCGCCTAAATGAGTCAAATATATTACTTTCAAATGAGTATTAATGTTTTTATTTGAATTAAAGGATTTCTAAAAATTTTTTCTTGGTGTTATTTGTAAATTTCAAAACAGACATCAGGTTAATATTTCTATCCACCAAATCGAGTGAATAAGATACTGACCACCAAATTTCCGTTGATGACATGATTTTGCATAAGCGAATATCAAAGGAAACAAGAGACAGCATCAAATGTATTACTCTTCGAATCTAGAGCTGTTACGTCCGATTAGACATTTACCATATGTATATCGATATATACCAATGCTACATTCGACAATCCGATACGACAAAAACTATTAGATGCTATGGCTGAGTTTGGTGTCACCGCGAAGCTGCTACAGCTTTGCAGAATGACACTGACCGTCAGGAAGTCTTCAGTGAAAATAAGCAAGCGAGGCTTAAGACAAGGCAACAGTCGGTCATGCGATCTCTTTAACATCCTACTGAAGACGATCATGCGGAGGGGAAAAATCTGTTAAATAAAGTTGGTTTTACGAACTTTTTACGTAGAGAAAGACACCAAAAATTCAAATTTTTTGGTTAAAATAAGATATCTTCACTTAATTGTGAATAATATCAAAATTTATTCATCGATTTTGTTTAGTAGACGACTTATTTCAACCTGGTTTTCGTTAGACAGCTGAAACATTTTGAGGCATTGTTGCGATGCAAGTCTTTTCATAACAAATTGACAAATGATATCAAATCAATATAAGATGACAACTTAACTCAAGCGTGATCTGTAAAAGTATAACAAATAAATAACAAACCTCTAAATGAATCACAATTAAAGATTCTTGGATCTACAGCCAATTCCAAATTAATTTTTAGATTTAGGTAACCTCTATATATCTGGATCATCAGTTTACATTCTTGACGATGTTGAAAAACACTTTCTTTATTTCGTTATAAATCCGTTGATTTATTTAAAACTTATTTCCTTCTCCCCTTTTTGTAGATACAAATTAAGGACAACCGAGATCGTCAACTAATGGCGAATCAACAAATGTTGCATGAAGATCTCATGTACAGAGATCGTGAAGATTATCAAATTTTCTCGGAACTAGATGAAAATGGAAGGAAAAAGGTACTTTATATACTTTGATATAAAAACTAATTCATATGGTTACATTTACACCGCTATGATTTCACTTTTTTTTCTCTAGGTTCGCAACAATGAATGGCATAAGTTGTATTTGCAACATTGTCAGCAGGAGAAGCAACAACGGCTGAACATAGCAGTGGAGCATGAAAAAAAGTATTTAAATACTGGCTGTGTTTTACAGCAGAGTCAAAAGAGACCATACAGCAGACAATGTCGATGATGTGAAAACTCAATGCAAAGTGAATTGAATGAATTTTTAATATGAAAATTTGACATGACATAAGTGGTTTTTACACTATAGTTTAAATAAAGAACAAAGTTTTTATCATATCATTAAATGATGAAATTTTTTTTTAAATCAATTTCCCTTTGCTTCCCATGAAATATGAAATATGGGATATACACCCATGTTCTGGAAAACAATTCGGTTTGAAAACAGAGCAGAATCGAAAAAAATGTATTAAAAAGTATTAAATTTTTACCGATTTTGCTCTGTATTCAGACCGAATTGTTTTCCAGAACATGGCTGATATACTCTTATTTAAGTAACTAAACACTTTTTAATTTCTTTTTAAGACTCACTATAAACGTGTCCTTTTTCTTCTTTAATGGCAGCAACTGTCAGTAGCCGCACGTAGAAAAGTATTCCAAGCGCTTCGGTCTTTTGCTCTCCGTAGGTAGTTCGTCACACCAAGCTTAGATAACTGCCCTTGCACCTGGTCCATGCATTGAAGGTTTGGTCACCCCCTCCCATCGAGTTTATTGCCGAAGACTTTTTGAGCTGGAGCATTTTCGTCCATTCATACAACGTGTCCAAAACCAGCGCATTCGGTATATTTGAACGCGCATGACTACGTCGATGTTGTTGTGCACCTCATACAGCTCCTGATTCATTCGACGACGGTACTTGCCGTTAACGATAGTGGGTTCAAATATTTTGCAAAGTATTTTTCTCTCGAAAACTCCTAGAATAGAGTTATTCGCTTGTGTCATTACCCAGGATTATGCGCTGTAGAGCAAGACAGGTAGGATTAGGATTGTCCATTAGAGTTGGATCTTTGTTCGTCGAGAGAGGGCTTTATCAATAAAATGCTTGCTCAGTGCATAGAAGCAGCGGTTTGCGATCAATACTCGTCTCTTGGTTTCCAGGCTGACATTATTATTTTTGTTTATGGCGGACCCGAGGTGGACAAAATCATCTACCACTTCAAAATAATAGTTGTCAACGTTCACGCAGCGTCCCAAACGAGTAAACTCTTTGTTCGTTGAAACAAATAACTTGTTTATGTCCTTATTAATCACCAGATCTACTTCCGCCGACTGCTTCTCAATGCTCCAAAAGGTTGCAGTAACATCTCAAAGTACTTGGCCAATGATATCTACATCATCAGCCTACGCGATCAGCAGGTGACTTTTGTTGGAAATGGTACCATTACTGTTTACTGCATTACTGTTTACCGCATCATCATCATCATTATGATGTTAAAGAGATCTCATGGCAGACTATCGCCTTGTTTGAAGCCTAGTTTGGTAGGAAATGGCTCTGTTAGATTTGTGCCTATTCTCACTGAAGACTCCGTGTCAGTCAGTGTCATTCAGCAAAGTCGAATTAGCTTCGCGGGGATACCAAACTCAGCCATATCATCTAACAATTTCTGTCGTATCGGACTGTCGAATAAACAGTCGATAGACAGATGGTAGGTTTCGATCTCCATTTCTTGGGTCTTCTCCAGGATTTGACGTAGTGTGAATATCGGTCAGTCGTGGATTTACCAGGTCTAAATCCACAGTGGTAAGGTCCAATCAGGTTCGCCAGAGTGGGCTTTAGTCTTTTACATAACACACTAGACACGACCTTCTATGCGATAGGTAAAAGGCTGATTACGCTATAATTGATACACACACTTGAATCGCCTTTCTTAAGCACAGGACATAGAACACTCAGAATTCAATCATCGAGGATGCATTCCCGTATGCAGCATCCCTTTCTTCAGACATATCGCGACATTCCTCTTCGTACCGGGGCTTGTCTGAGCGTGGCTTTGCATGACCCAGTACGGTCGTTGCGGCAGTGGTTATAGAATTCGCAGTACACTGCCACTGTGTGTCGGGAACATCAGAATGAGGGTCGTTTTTGTTTGGAATAATTGAAAGAGTTGTTTGGAGTATTGGCATTGGCTATCTCGGTGGTATGCTTCTTTGTGATGTCTAGCTTGTTTTGCGTTTGGTTAAGCACTTGGCTGCAACTAGGTTGTGATCCGAGTCAATATTCATAACGGTTGAGATATGTCTTTCATCGATTAGGACGTGATCAATCTGGTTTGTTGTATTTTGATCAGGTTGCCTTGTGCATATCTTTATGCTGGAAACTGGTTACACTTACTACCATGTTTGCTGCCGACGCGAAACTAACCAGTCTGAATCCGTTATCGGAAGTGTTGTTGTGTAGACTGAATTTCCCGACCGCTGAACCAATAGCATCTTCCCTTCCCATTTAAGCATTAAAATCTCACAGAGCAATTTTGATGTTATGTGCAGGGAATGCATCTTTCAAATGTTCTCATCTTTGTCTTGTGTAACACAAATCAGCGTAATATAAAAATATTTCGTCTTGATGCGAATAGAGGCTATTCGGCCATTTACAGGGTTAAACCTCGAGACCAGATGTCGAAGTCTCTTGTCGACTATGAATCCACATCCAAATTCGTGTCTTTCTGCATGGCGGCTAAAAAAATGTCAACGTTCTTTTGACGTGTCTATCCCTGTCCCGTCCATCGCATTTCCTGTATGACTTCAAATCGATATCAAAATGATTATGGCATGTAACTTGACAAAACGAATGATGCATAACGTCTTCTTTTTGGGGCTACTTTCACGTGCAGTTCTCAGAATTGAGTCCCAACGAGTCAATGAGCTGAAAAATATAGTACCGTGTAAGTCAACACGTTTGCTTTCGCATAAATTTCCCATCATTCCATAGCATAATTTCTTTAAACTACTACGTAGTTATCATACGACCCTCTAAATCGCTAAAACATTAACATTATTCACCACCTATTGTCTCTTTTTGTACAAAGGTGCGGTGATGTTTCAATTATTGTATCATTTGTAGACAGCGATAACCAAAAAACAAAAGACTTAAGACACGAACCTGAAGCATATAACATTTTGTTTTCTTCGAAGTAAAAATAATTTACAAATTTTTCGCCCCTTAAGCTGTTATGTTGTTGCTGCAATACATTTTATTCACATGTCCAGTTTAAAGCTTTAACTTACAACGCCTTCCTGTTGTTCGGCTATAATTAATATAAATAGTTCGCTTGTTTGCCAGTGGCCACATGACAATATGACTTCGCCCTCCCTCCCTCCTCCCCCTACACTCTATGGAGTGCATGCGTAATTTACATAAAACATAGCCAACAAATGTTCATTTCAATATCTGTGGCAAGTTAACAAATTACACTTGGCCTAAGGGGAAGAATTTCAATGAGAAAATTGCCTTTGTGCGATGTTGATCGGTGGTTGGCATATGTTTTGTCACCTCCAGAAGTAGTGGCAATTTATTTATTCTTGTAAAAATAGAAGAAAAAAAAAACAACAACACCTAAAGATGGGTGCTCAAATGGGTAGTAAATTGGTTAGGGGATTTTGTTGCTGGTGTTGTTGTAATGTTCTGTAATATGTAAATCATATTAATATCGTTTCGATTTAATTAAATGAGTTATTAAACTGAGGGGTAAGGTATGGAAAATTGATTGAAAAAATTTGCTATTGTATATAAGGATGCACATATCTCTCGATGTTGTTTACAGCAACAGTGGTACGATACTTACTAACTTCAAATCGATATTAAATTATTATGGCACGTAACTTGACAAAACGAATGATGCAGAACTTTTTCTCTTTAGGGCTACTTTCACGTGCAGTTCTCAGAATTTAGTCCCAATGTCATGTGTTGTACTGTGTTACTTTGTAAACAGAGTACCTATACTTGTTGGTAATAATCACTGGCAGATGGTAGAAAACATCACAGGCTGGCGATAGTATAAAAGGAAAGCAACGCGCACTTAGAGGAAAGAACGTGAACGAGGTCAAATGTTCGGCAATACACGTGACTGCCACCAACAACACATTCGGCAATCGTCACGAACGGCGAATGAGCGTGACGACTAACATCCGACCAAACACATTTAGGAAACGACATCACAAGGGAAAGTGTTAATCTATGCAGTGTGATGCGATATAATTCTCATTACATCGAGAGCTCCACTTACCTTAATGATCGAACATTTTGCTTTGTTGCTACTGCATTGAAGTTTAGTGCTAAGTTGCTCTGTACCCGATCTCCCCTGCCCTTATCAGGGCAATAATTTATCGATGGAAATATTCTTTTGTTTAATCTTACTTCGATCTGTTGAACAAACCGACTACGGTCGGTTGAATCGTACTGCGGTCTGTTAAACTGGACTTCGGTCTATTAAATCGGACTTCTGTTGAATCGGATTTCGGTCTGTTAAATCGGACTTTGGTCTGTTAAATCGGACTTCGGTCTGTTAAATCCGACTTCGATCTGTTAAATCGGACATCGGTCTGTTGAATCAGACTTCGGTATGTTTAATCGAACTTAGGTCTGTTGAATCGGACTTCGGTCTGTTAAATCGGACTGCGGTCTGTTGAATCCTATTTCGGTCTGTTTAATCGGATTTCGGTCTGTTGAATCGGACTTCGGTTTGTTAGATCGGACATCGGTCTGTTAAATCGGATTTCGGTCTGTTGAATCGGATTTCGGTTTGTAGAACCGGATTTCGGTCTTTTGAATCTGACTTCGGTCTGTTAAATCGGACTTCGGTCTATTTAATCGAACTTCGGTCTGTTGAATCGGACTTCGGTCTGTAAAATCGGAATTCGGTATGTTGAATCGGCCTTCGGTCTGTTTAATCGGACATAGGTCTGTTGAACCTGACTCCTTCGGTCTGTTGAATCAGACTTCGGTATGTTTAATCGAACTTAGGTCTGTTGAATCGGACTTCGGTCTGTTAAATCGGACTTCGGTCTGTTGAATCTGACTTCTGTCTGTAAAATCGGAATTTGGCCAGTTGAATCGGACATCGGTCTGTTGAATCGGATTTCGGTCTGTTGAACCTGGCTTCGGTCTGTTGAATCAGACTTCGGTATGTTTAATCGAACTTAGGTCTGTTGAATCGGACTTCGGTCTGTTAAATCGGACTTCGGTCTGTTGAATCTGACTTCTGTCTGTTAAATCAAACTTCGGTCTGTTGAATCGGACTTCGGTCTGTTGAATCGGATTTCGGTTTGTTGAATCGGCCTTCGGTCTGTTGAATCGGACTACGGTCTGTTTAATCGCACTTCGGTCTGTTGAATCGGACTTCACTCTGTAAAATCGGACTTCGGTCTGTTAAATCGGATTTAATGTCTGTTAAATCGGACTTTGGTCTGTTGAATCGGACTTTGGTCTGTTAAATCCGAATTCAGACTGTTAAATTGAACTTCGATCTGTTGAATCGGACTTCGGTCTGTTGAATGGAATTTCGGTCTGTTGAATCCAACTCCGGTTGCTTATACCGACTCGTCGTATGCACAGACTTCGGTCTGGTACACAAAGATACTCTTCGTTCCTGTAGCATTGAATAAGAAATTAGCACCGTAGCATCTTGATACTAACACTCCGTTAGGTACGATTATAAGTTTGGTTATGAATTCGGAATCGATACAACTACAAGTTGCAGAAGTCAATCTACTGAAGAACACGAGTCATCAACACACTCCTAAGTTGCGAATAGAAAAAACTAATTTACGACAAAAGTCGAATCATCGATACCACCACGAGTTGCCAAAGTCGATTTGCTGAAAAACACGAGTTATCAACACGATCCTGAGTTGCGGATATACCAAACTGATTTACGACAAAAGTCGAATCATTGATACCACTACGAGTTGCAAAAGTCAATCTACTGAAGAACATGGTCCTTGGTTGCGGATACTAAACTGATTTACTGCAAAAGCCAAATCATCGATACTACCACGAGCTGCAGAAGTCGATTTGCTGAAAAACGTACGATACTGAGTTGTGAATTCGAAGCTGAATTACCAACAACCCCCAATTAACAATATATTCTTGGAAGTATAGTATATAGTAACCGATCACCTCAAATCGACCGATTCGTAAAGTTCCCGGCTATGTTAAATCGACCTGAGTCCCAAAGCCTGTCATTGCAGTCAAAAGAGGGTAGTTATGTTGTAAGCAACTGTTGGGTTTGCAAAAATATTGGATGTCGGTCCTACATTTGACTCAGTTAGAGCAGTGGGAGCAACATTTATAAACATTTAATTCTTATATGGGAGCCCCCCTCAGAAGGTGATGATATGGGGAAATATGACTGGAATCGATCATACATTATACCCCTCTAGGGTCGACTTCGGGGCTTGATGTGAATTTTTCCCCTTCCCCACCAAATGTGACCACGACGCGCCACCCCAGCTCCCCCAAGTTTAGACTTATGCTATTTTTTCCCAACCACATAAAAGTAGGGGGTGGTTCGTATCAAAATTTTGTTACTAAGAGCCTCCATACAACGCTATCGCATTCCTGCTGTCTGTCTGTCAAAAATTTCAAAAGTTTGCACGAGTTAATATTCCCCCAAAACTACTTGCGCTATCCTCTTCTGGTACCTTCCATACAAATGTACCACTCCGTCCACTTTAGAATTATCGTGTCCAAATTCTATATTTAGTAAAGCTGTGGCAGGATAAAGTTTTGGAGAGTTTAGCCATGCCCCCTGGTACCGCCCACTTTAGAAATCGATTAATATGATTATTACAACCAACGCGATCGGACCCAAATTCGGTATTTAGTAAAGCTATAGCAGGATGAAGTTTTGGAGAAAATAACTAGAAGTTTAGCGACACCCCTTCTGGTACCTCCCATACAAATTTACCAATTCGCCCACTTTAGAAATGGAGTAACCTCGAGTGAGGGTATATGTAAGTCGGTTTTCCCGACTGAAGCTTTCTTACTGGTTTCTTTGTGTGTTTCATAATAGTTTCTTTTAGAAGAGTGGCTTATTATACACTTCACCACGCGCATGAACAATGTGAAGGGTATTTTTTATTTTGTTCTTCCATTTGTTAGGCCCATAAGGAGGCGTGGTAGGTATGACAATATAAATATATAAATGATCAGCATCGAAATTTGAGTCGATTTAAAGGTCCGTCTGTCTGTCCGTCCCCGCGAAATATCGAGTTGAAATTTGGAATGCAAGCTTCTATCCTCAAAGCGGAGGTTAAGTTCTAAGATGAGCCCGATCGGTCAAAAACTACTCCCACCTCCCGTACAACTCCCCTTTTTTGGGTATGGCCCAACGATTAAAGCTATAGTTTAAGAGCAATCAAGCTGAATTTTGTATGCAAGCTTCCTTACTCTAAGCGGAGGTTAAGTATTAAGATGAGACCGATCGGTCAAAAACTACTCTCCCTCCTCCCATACAAAATCTCTCTTTTTGGGGGTACCCTTATGTCAGTCCCCGCGTTTACAGCAGTAATTTAAGAGCAGCCAAGCTGAAATTTTGTTTGCAAGTTTTCCTGCCCTAAATGAAGGTTGAGCTCTAAGATGAGCCCGATTGGTCAAAAATTACTCCCACCTCCCATACAAACTCCCCCTTTTTGGGATATGGCCCTACGATTAAAGCTATAGTTTAAGAGCAGTCAAGCTGAATTTTGTATGCAAGCTTCCCTACTCTAAGCGGAGGTTGAGTATTAAGATGGGACCGATCGGTCAAAACTACTCTCACCTTCGTTTTTGGGTCTGTCCATGTGATTGCAGCCGTATTTTAAGAGATATATTGGTGAAATTTTGTACGCAAGATTCTATCCTCTTAGGGGAGACTACTTTCTAAGACGAGCAAGGTCGGTCAAAAACTACTCCCACCTTCTATACAAACTCCCTCATTTTTGGGGTGTCCGACTAACTGCCCCCGCGATTACAGCCGTAGGTTAGAAAATATCGAGCTGAAATTTGATATGCAAGCTTTTCTTCTATAATAGAAGCTTACGTTGTACGATGCGCAAGACCGAACGTATACTTCTCACACATTCCATACAAACTCCCCCTTTTTGGGTTTGTCCGTCTGTATGTCCTTGTAGTTTATGAGCTTTCGGGCTGGGAAGCTAAAAGTAACGTCCACCTCTCACCAACTCTCCTGTTTTGTGGTACAAAGTTTAATAAAAATATAGTATAGGTGGAGTTAATGATGTTGAAGTGGCTTTTGCCAACAGAATTTCCTATTTGCAGAATGTATTGCTTACTATTTAGACAAGGACAATGACAGAGTATATCTGTGGTCAAAAGTCACAACAGACAAAAAATTTCAAATCCTCACTCAGGATATCAGGAGTCAATTTTTTTTTGGTTTAGTTTTCTGACAGATTCTAAAACAAAATATTGTTGAAATTACTTCATAAAACAAAAAAAAATTTTTGATTATTGAATTATTGCATAATTACACAGTACAACACATGATTTTGGGACTCAATTCTGAGAACTGCACGTGATAGTAGCCCCAAAAAGAAGAAGGTCTGCATCATTCGTTTTCTCAAGTTACATGCCATAATAATTTAAAATCGATTTAAAGTTAGTAAGTATCGTATAGGAGAATTTGTCACGTTTTATGCCCTCTTTTGTTTTATTGTTATATGGTGGCGTATGATTATCATAAGAAATATTCCACGTAAATCATACGCCCCTGATTACAACAGTTTTATTGTTACTGCTACAAAATCAACCTAGTTGAAAATCATTAGATGAATGGAAAACTGAAACTGTTGCTTATGTAGGGAAACGTTATATGAACATATTAAAGGAATTGCAATTCTTAATTTTTTTTAAATTTGTTTCAGCTAAATCGGACTAGTGGTTGTCGAGTTATGTCAAACAAAAGAGCCTAAAACGTGACAAATTCCCCTATACGATACTTACTAACTTCAAATCGATATCAAAATTATTACGGCATGTAACTTGACAAAACGAATGATGCAGAACTTCTTCTTTTTAGGGCTGCTTTCAAGTGCAGTTCTCAGAATTGAGTCCCCAACTCAATGAGCTGTTGTTCTGTGTTATTGTATTTACACACCGAATGTTGTTTGTGACTACTTATATATGGTATCTGATGGGTCTGAAGACAGCAGCATTTATATGTTTGCAAATTATCTTAAAATGTTATCATTGCTCAAGCCATTTCCTTAATATTTCCTCAAATAAATTAACTCGATTTAATGCCACAAAAGACTTAAGACACAAACATGTCACATAATAGCGCATATATCAAGTATGTGTCTTAAGTCTTTGGTTTTTGTATATGCCACACTAATACACAAACACAACAACAAATGTTCTCATTTATTTATCATAAATTCAAGTCGAAGATATTTGCGGTAATTTAAAGAATTTATTTATGTGTATTTCATATTAATTACAAATTACTATTTGCCATTTGAGTCTTAGAACCGGTAGTGTTACAGCCAATACGCTCATCTTACTCCATCCAGCTTTTGTTGCATGGTCATTCAAAACATTTCCAAATCGCTCTGGCTTATCTTAGTTCAAAATGTGTCTGTGTATGTGTATTTAATTAAGTATTTTATTGAAATTATTTCTTGGCAATGAGGCCACCACCACCACTACATATCGTGTGTGGTTCTCTCTAAGCTCTCTGCAGCTGTGGGCTACTGTTGACAGCTTCGACATGGCGACTGCAGCGAAATGAGAAAGTACTTTGCTACTGCTGAAAAATGCCACAAGAACTGTTAAGCTCAATAAAGTACAAAATATGTAGAAAATTGCATTTCAATTAAGAATTCGTTGCGATAGTATCAAGAGTTGGTTTGTAGACCTCTTCTTCTTCTGAGACTTCTTAAGTGTATAACGATGATGGCATGGCATACATCCATCTGGTGTGTGTGTGTGTGTGTGCGTGTGTGACTTGCAACATAAATCTAAGGATTGTATGATCACATTAAACAACTGGTGGTCGCTAAGCTTTTTCAAGATAAATTAGCCGCTGGTCCTTACCTACAGTCATAATGCTATGTGTCGGCTCTTGCGCGACTGCGCGACATATGAGACGGCGTAAATCGTAAATCATGATGGAATTAAAACTTGGCCTCCACTGTGTTATCCAGATATATTGGCTGCATGTTCCAACGTTCATCTATGCAACTAATAGCTGATGCCAGTTGTCACAACACCGAGGAAGCCGTGTGGAAGGAGTAGGTGCAACGTTCATCCTTTCATGATGGCTGCTTAGTGAAGATGTTTCAATTCGGTTCCGTGACATATTGGACAGTTTCAAGTAGCTCTGATGGATGGTTAGTGTTAGTGGCTTTATATGGCTGTCCGCCATAATGAGATGTTGTGATTTAATGCTTAAGACAACGGTTAACTTGTTAGAAAAGTTGTTTTGTTTGTGCTTAAGCTCAAGCAGGAGATTTAAAAAATTATTGCGGATGTTCACTGTTTGCATCAATAGTGAGTGACAATGATTTGAATCACGTGGTCAGGCAATTATTCACTATCTATTTACTTTCAGGAGACAAATGGCGGTTATCTTAATAGTTAAATTTATGGTGTAATTTGTGTAGCTAGTTATTCTACTTGGCATGCTCAATGCCTTTTATAAGTGACATAAAAGTTCGACGTACCATAGATGTAAACACAGACAAAATGCAACAAGTTCTCTAACTTGCTGCAACTTAGTATTCTGACATTCCAGAAACTGGCAACATATGTAGTGAGCAAAGTTAATGCCTTCTCCCCCCAATTTGAAGTTTGTCTGATGGCAATTTCGGGACATCAATTGTTTTTTGATCCATGCACTCTATCATCGGTTCAGATCCCAGTGAAACGAGGCAAGGACGCATCAAGGGTTTTTCGACCCCATCTAGTGGGCACTCTATGAATACTGAAAAAATAAACCCTATCGGCTCTGTAAATGGTAGATAGGACAAAGATCTGACGAACAGTGCTTAGTTCTGCAGATACAATTTAACAGAACAGCAAATATTCTTTTATTGTACCAAAAAGTACTTTCATTGTACCAGAAAGTACTTTTATTTTACCAAAAAAAAAATATTAAATATTATTGTAAAAAAATATTAGTTGTTAGTACTAAATAGTACTTTTAATGAAACGCGAAGTACTTTTGTTGTACCATAAAGTTCCTTTAATGAGTCATAAAGTAGTTCTATTATAATATAAAGTATTTTCATTGCACCAAACCGTTGTTTTATTGTGACACAAAGTACTTTTATTGTACCACAAAGTATTTTTATTGTACCAAAAAGTACTTTTGTTGTACCAGAAGGGTATTTTTGTAGTATTAAAAAGGTATTTTGTACAAAAAGTACTTTAATGTCGCCAAATCAATCTTCTATTGTTCCACTAAGTAGTTTCATTGTACCGCAAAGTACATTTATTGTACCATAAAGTACAATTATGGTACCAAAAGTACTTTTCTAGTTCGAAGAGATACTTTTATTGCAACGAAAAGTACTTTTGTTATAGGAAAAAGTACCTTTAATGAGTCGTAAAGTAGTTCTATAATACCAAAAAGTACTTTTATGGCACGAAAACGATCTTTTATTGTACCACTAAGTACTTTAATTGCGCAGCAAAGTACTTTTATTTTACCAAACAGTACTTTCATTGGACAAGAAAGTACTTTTCTTTACCAAAAAGTACTTTTATTGAAAAAAAATATTTTTTTAGTACTAAATAGTACTTTTAATGAAACTCAAAGTAAAAGTTCCTTTAATGAGTCATAAAGTAGTTCTATTAAAATAAAAAGTACTTTTATTGCACCAAAAAGTTATTTTATTGTGACTCAAAGTACTTTTATTGTACCACAAAGTATTTTTACTCTACCATTAAGTACCTTTATTGTACCAAAAAGTACTTTTATTGCTTATTGTGGTAGTAAAAAGTACTTTTATTGTAGCAGAACGTACAGTTATGGAACCAAAAAGTATTTGTTTAGTACTAGAAAGTACTTTTGTTGCAACACAAAGTACTTTTGTTATAGCTAAAAGTACCTTTGATGAGTCATAAAGTAGTTTTATACTACCAAAAAGTACCTTTATGTCGCCAAATCGATCTTTTATTTTACCTCTAAGTACTTTAATAGTACAGAAGAGTACTTTTATTATACCAAAAAGTACTTTTATTATAAAAAATTATATGTTAGTACTAAATAGTACTTTTAGTGAAACGCAAAGTTTCATAAAAGTATCAAAAAGTACATTTGTTGTATCAAAAAAGTACTTTTGTGGTACCAAGTACGTTTGTAGGCGCAAAAGTACTTTTATGTCGAACTTTTATTGTACCACTATTGTACCTATTGTACAACTAAGTACTTTTATTGTACCAAAAAGTGCAAATGTAGTATTAAAAAGTACTTTTATTGTAGCAAAAAGTTCAATTATGGTACCAAAAAGTACTTTTTTAAGACTAAAAAATACTTTTATTGCAACACAAAGTACTTTTGTTATAGCAAAAAGTACGTTTAATGAGTCATAAAGTAAATTTATTATACCAGAAAGTACTTTTATTGCACTAAAAAGTTCTTTCATTGTGCTGCAAAGTACTTTTATTGTACCTCAAAGCACCTTTATTGCTCCATTAAGTACTTTTATTGTACCACTTAGTACTTTCATTGTACCGCAAAGTACTTTAATTGTACCAATGAGTACAAATATGGTACCAAAAAGTACTTTTTTAGTACTAAAAAGTACTTGCAACACAAAGTACTTTTGTTGTAGCAAAAAGTACCTTTAATATGTCATTAAGTAATTACATTATACCCTAAAGTACTTTTATTGTACCACAATGTATTTATTTTTCACCAATTAGTACTTTTATTGTACAAAACTTACTTTGATAGTACCAAATAGTACTATTGTGGTACCAAAAAGTACTTTCATTGTACCGGAAGGACTTTTATGTACCAAAAAATACTCTTACTGTGGCAGAAAGTACTTTTATTATACCAAAAAAGTACTTTTAGTACACCAAGAAGAAATTTTATTGTACAAGAAAGTAAATTTATTGTTCCAAAAAGTTCTGCTAATGTACTAAATTGTACTATTAGATTTTTAGTTTGCAAAGTACTTACATTTCATCAAAAAGTACATTATTTGTACTAGAAAGTAATTTTACCTTATCATAAGGTACTTTTATTGTACCAAAAAGAACTTTTATCTCACCAAAAAGAACTACTGTTGTTCCGCAAAGAAATAGTACTTCTATGCTACCAGAAAGTACTTATATTGTACCAAAATGTACTTCTATTGCACCAGAAAAAACTGTTTTTTTGCAAAAAAAAAGTGCTTTTACCGTAACAGAAAGTACTTATATTGTACCAGAAAGTTGTAACAATAAGTACTTTTATTGTACCAGAAATAACTTTAATTGAACCAAAATGCAATTTTATTGTACAAAAAAGTAATTTTATTCCATCAGAAAGTATTTGTATTGCAACAAAAAGTACCAAAAAGCACCGTTAATACTTTTATTGTAATACAAAGTACTTTTATTGTGCCATTAAGTACTTTTATAGTACCAGAAAGTACTTTTAAAGTGCCAGGAAGTACTTTTAAAATGCCAGAAAGTACTTTTATTGCACCTTAAAGTACTTTTACTGTGTCATAAAGTACTGTTATTATACCAAAAAGTACTTTTAGTGCACCAAGAAGTACTTTTATTGTATTAAAAAGTAAATTTATTGTTCCAAAAAGTGTTTTTATTTAAAAAAAATTGTTGTAACAACTTTTGTTTTACCGAAAAGTAGTTTTATTGTACCAATGGTTTTATTGCACTAAAAATTAAATTTTATTGTACCAGAAAGTAATCTTGTTGTTACAAAAAGTACTTTTATTTTACCATAACAATTGTACCATAAGAATTGTTTATTGTACCAAAAAGTTATTTTATTGGACCGCAAAGTAGTTGTGTTGTTCCAAAAAGTACATTTACTCTAGTGCAATGTACAATATTAGTATCAAAAAGTACATTTATTGTACCAAAAAGTATGGTTACTTTACCAGAAAGTATTTTTAGTTTTATAAAATTCAATTTTAATTTAATTTAAGAATTGGAAATTTTTTTTAAATAAATTACTATTTTGTTATAGGTCTTTATGTTTGTAATTACATAAAACAACTGCAGTTAAAAATATTTTCCTATACTAATTTTTGTATTACTTTTGTTTCCATTTTTGTATTGCTTTTATTTCAAAATTTCTTAGCATACAAAGACATCTCCACAAACTTTAACGAGTAGTCTTGACTGCGAAATGAGTTCCAATGTATACCCTGGGCTATTTCTTTGACGCCAACGGGTCCTCCTCTAATATAACGGCCATTGAGGTTGCTGTTAATGAAACGGTAGAGTGATTAATAAATAATTATGTTTTCTAGCTTCCCCTCCATACCTCACATGACAGGCGTTGTACCACCATGCCCCCGTATACCATACGGCACAATGCTCCTTTTCATTACGATCGTTTTCCTGATCTTTTGTAGAAAACTTTTGCCCCAAATGTGCTGATAATGAATCGCCGGCTGTGCCACTGTATGTACCCAACACTTTGAGTTCATATTTTTCCTTCTCACTACCGACAACAAAATCATCATATTTGGCAAAACGTCGTTCATTTTCCCAATCTTCCATTACAATAAGCAGCGCATACGGACGGCTATTGGTAAGTTTGTGCAGTTGGTCCAAACCGATAAAAAACTCACGCGAACTATCACCAAATCCATGTTTGTATTCATTCCAAGTGCGATAGAAATCCACAGAGCCATCTTGACGTCGTTGTATGACAATATGATCGTCATCTTTAGCTGTAGAGATGATCGATTGATGTTGCTGCATATGCTGGTCTAGCTGTCGGCGGTTGTCCTCCAATCCCGTCTGAAGATGATGTAGTCTTTCGTTGACTAGTAATAGGTGTTGAGTAAGATTTTGATTTGCATTAATGCACTGGAAAATTTGAGCCAATAATGTGGTCACAGCAGCATTTTCGCTCGCACAGAAGTCATCTTCGGAGAACTAAGAGGCATGTTAAGAAATTTCATTAGATTTACTGTGATCTCACAATACGCAGCTTACAGTATTGGCACTCAATGTATAAGAAATGATAAGCGGAAGCAAGAATGCCAAATATTTGAAATACATTTTCAAGTCGGTACGGAAAGTAAAAGACGTGTGTCCAATCGCTCTGAGAGGCAGCGCCAAACTACTAGGCAGGGTAGAGATTACTCATCGGCAATAATGGGAGATGATTTGGTTATATATTTTTAATTTATAACATCTTATCAGTTACTGCACAGTGGATGGACTAGAAGAAATAGTGCAAACGAGATGTTGATTTGGTTGACAGTTTGAATAATTTGGTTGTAATATAAAAGAGGAAGTTTTTTTTCGGCAAATAGCACCACCCCACTAATCGAAAACTAACACAGAACAATATTTTTCAGCTCATTGAGTTGGGACTCAATTCTGAGAACTGCACGTGAAAGTAGCCCAAAAAAGAAGAAGTTCTGCATCATTCGTTTTGTCATGTTACATGCCATAATAATATCGATTTGAAGTTAGTAAGTATCGTATAGGGGAATTTGTCACATTTTACGCTTTTTTATTACTATTTAGTTCGAAACAAGTTACTCTGTGGTACAATTTAAGTTTTTTTTGTTACAATAAAAGTATTTTTTGGTTCATTAAAATTACTCTGTGGTACAAAAAAGTAGTTAATCTGTGGTACAATTACGATTTTTTGGTACAAGAAAAGTACTTTTTAACAGTTAATATAATAATATATTAATTTTGACATACTAAAAGTACTTTTGGGTACAACAAAATTACATTTTGGTATAACAGAAGTACTTTTTGGTATAATATAACTATTTTATGACACAGTAAAAGTACTTTTCTGTACAGTAGCAGTACTTTCTGGTGTAATAAAAGTACTTTTTGGTACAATAAAATTGCTTGTTGGAAGGATTAAAGTTCTTTCTCATAATGTAAAAGTACTGTTCGGTACAATAAAAGTACTTTTTGGTAGAAAAAAAGTACTTTTTGATACAAAAAAGTTTCTCTGTGGTAAAATTAAGGTATTTTTTGGTACAATAAAAGTACTTTTTTGTTCATTACTTTTGATATAAAATATTATTTAGTCCAAATAGTAACGTTTGATTCAATAAAAGTACATTTTGGTACAACATACGTACTTTTAGGTGCAATAAAAGTACCTTTTAGTACTACAAAAGTACTTTTCAGTACAGTAGCAGTACTTTCTGGTGTAATAAAAGTACTTTTTGGTACAATTAAATTGATTGTTGGAAGAATTAAAGATCTATCTCGTAAAGTAAAAGTAATGTTTTGTACAATAAAAGTACTTTTTGGTACAAAAACAACAACAACAAAGTTACTCTGTGGGGCAACTAAAGTTTTTTTTTACAATATAAATACGTTTTGGTTCATTAAAATTAGTTTGTAGTAAAAAAAGTACTTTTTGATACAAAAAAATTACTCAATGAAAAAATTAAGGTATTTTTTGGTACAATAAAAGTACTTTTTGGTTCATTATTTTTGGTATTAAATATATAATTTAGTCCAAATAGTAACGTTTGATGCAGTAAAAGTACTTTTGGGTACAACAAAAGTAAATTTTGGTACAACATAAGTACTTTTAGGAGCAATAAAAGTACTTTTTAGTATAATAGAACTATTGTATGACACAGTAAAAGTACTTTTGTTGTACAATAGCACTACTTTATGGTGAAATAAAAGTACTTTTTGGAACAGTAAAATTCCTTTTAAGCACTATAAAAGTACTTTCAGGTACAATAATTATACTTTCTGGTACAATAACAGTACTTTCTGGTACAATGAAAGTAATTTTTGAGGAAAAAACAGTTACTTTGTGGTACAATTAAAGTATTTTATGGGAGAATCTAAGTACTTTGTGGTTCATTAAAAATATTTTGTGGTACAAAAAAGAACTTTTTGATACATCAAAGTTAATCTGTGGTACAGTTAAAGGTTTTTTAGTACAGTAAAAGTACTTTTTGGTATTATAAAAATCCTTTTTAGTACGATAAAAGTACTTTCTGGTAAAATTATAGTCCTTTAATGCACAATAATTGTACTTTTTAATACTTTAGAAGTGCTTTTTGGTACAATAAAAGTACTTTTTGGGGGGAAAAAGTTACTCTGTGAGACAATTAGTTTTTTTTATACAATAAAAGTACCTTTTGGTTCATTAAAAATTACTTTGTGGTACAAAAATAGTACTTTTTGATACAACAAAGTTGGATTGTGGTACAATAAAAGTTTTTTTTCGTACGAAAAAAGTACTTTTTCGTTCATTAATTTTTTTTTGAGACTTTAATGTACTTTTGATATATTAAATATACTATTTAGTACAAAAAAAAATGTTTGATAGCAAAATAAAGTACTTTTGAGTACAACAAAAGTACTTCTGGGTATAACAGTATGAGAACTGTTTGGTACAAGACAAGTACTTTGCGGTGCAATAAAAAGTCTTTTTGGTACTGTAAAAGTACTTTTTGGTACAATATTAGTACTTTCTGGTGCAATAACAATACTTTAAAGCACAATAAATGTACTTTTTACTACTTAAGAAGTACTTTTTGGTACAGTCAAAGTAATTTTTGGGGGAAAAAAGTTAGTCCGTGGTACAATTAAAGTTTTTTTTTGGGTTCATTAAAACTACTTTGTGGTACAAAAAAAAGTACTTTTTGATACAACAAAGTTACTCTATGGTACAATTAAAGTTTTTTTCGTACAATAAAAGTACTTTTTGGTTCATTAAAATTACTCTTTGACAGTTAAATGTACTTTTGAATACACAATTTAGTACAAAAAAGTACAGTTTGATACCAAAAAAGTACTTTTGAGTATTTCTAGGTACAACGAAAGTACATTTTGGTACAATAGAACTACTAAATGACATAGTAAGAGTACTTTTTGTTACAACACAAGTACTTTGCGGTGCAATAAAAAATACTTTTTGGTACTACAAAAGTCCTTTAAAAAAGATAAAAGTACTTTCTGGTACAATAACAGTAAGTATTTTATATTAAAATGTTTATATTTTATATTACAACTAATATATTTTATATTATTTAATATTACAACTAAAATAATTTTTGGTATAATAAAAGTCCGTTTTGGTAAAAAAGTTACTTTTTAGTTAAAAAGAAGTACTTTTTACTGCAATAAAAATAACTTATGTTACAATTAAAGTACTTTTTAGTAAAAAAAGGGCAAAAGTCCAGAATATGGTGCGCCCTAAAACACGAAAATCAAGGTCAAAGTTGGCGCTAAGACCCACGGGGCCCCTTGGGTTCTATGATAACCCCCCTTGTGTGGATACTCAAATGAAAGATGTTTTCGAGACGAATCTAGCGGTGGTATTTTGAATTTTCAACGGGTCTTCTGGGCCGAGTTAAATTTTCGGGATATACCAAAAAAATTTTTTTGAAAAAATCTTAGAAAAAGTTAGAAAAATTTAATTAGTTTCGTTGTCTTGAACACATTATGGTCCCCCCGCCGCATACGCCGTAATTAGTTACCTTGACTTGAACACATTATGGTCCAAGACGAATGGGGTGGGGGCACGCACCCCGCACCAAACCTTTTCATTACTTGCAAAGCGATTCCATTGAGCGATTCCAAGCGTGACTGTAGTCAAGCTATTGTATAATATTTGTTCCCTTATTGTTTGACAAGCCACACTGTGCAACAACATCTTTAAATTTTGTTGTTGTATTACAAATTGCCTACGATTCGCACAACATATGGTGTGCCTAATTTTACTTTCAAAGCCCGCTATTAATAACAACTATACAACCAACTTTAAAAAAAAAATTATATTAAAATAAAAATGCCAGAAATAGTTTTTTCTGATCATACTAAAAATTTCGTCATCCAACACTTTTTTAAGTATTCAAATTAAAATGCAAACAAAACAGCCAAATGAATCACTGTATATGTATTGTTAATTTTATTATTGTCTTATTAAAATCATTTCCGAAAACTTTAACGAATAACCGTGACCCTTGAATTCATACCAATGCACACCTGCAGCCCATTGACCGTCGCCGACTTGACCTTTTATGTACAGACCATTTAAATTGCTATGTGGAAGGAAAAAAACATTTAAAACATTTATTAACATTATGCAGCCAATGATGTCTCTTTAATACCTATAGTGACATGATTTATACCACCATGCCCCCTTATACTGCTGCGCACAGTGCTCTTTGGCGTTGCCGTCATGTTCTTGATCCTTTGTGGAGAACTTTGCTTGCAAATGATAGGACAAGGAATCACCGGCTGTACCACTGTATGCACCCAATTGCTTGAGTTCATATTGTTCTGCTTCACTGCCTACTACAAAGTTATCATATTTGGCATAGCGTCTTTCATCATCCCAATCTCCGACGATGATTAACAGGGCATACGGCCTACTTGTGGTAAGTTTATGCAGCTGATCTAGACCAAGGAAAAATTCTCCCGTTACGTTACCGAAGCCCTGTTTATATTCATTCCATGTACGATAAAAATCCACTGAGCCATCTTGACGTCTTTGTATGACAATTTCTTGTGGGTTAGAGCTGCTGCTGCTGCCGATACTTTGAAGAAGCTGTTGCTGCTCATGTAGCTTTTGTTGCATAGCCGTTAACTGCATTTCAACACGTTGTAGCTGTGCTTTGAGTTGAACCACCTCAGTGTTGACTGACGTCAGTGAATTTTTAAAATTTTCATCGTTTTTCGTTATTTGATTTGAAATATTTTGATTCGTTTGCACAAAATTGTAAACCAGTGAGTACCAAGACCTTATGGCGGCGTCAGCAGCATCATCTGCCTCACAGGTATCCTCTGAAATCTAGGGGAGGAGGAGGGGAGAAATAAGTACATTTACAATAACCTGCCCAACTTACCAATTCTTGTGAATTTATTGCCAAGATATTCAACAAAATTATTACAAGTATTGTGATTGATTTTATAAACATTTTAATTTTGTGTTCTAGCGTCGCTTGTTCACATTAATTAATAAGAACACTGACTATTGCTATGAATTTATGTTATCAGTTTACGTGTGTTGTGCAATTATCAGTGTGAGTGAACGGGGATTTTCTCTCAGAAAACAGAGACATATTGTTTACTTGATTAAAGACATAACATAGGTCACTGCTAAAGTTATTGAAATTATGATAATTTAGTTGAAGACTGGAACTTTGTTCTTTCCTGACTTCTGCTTCTTCTTTAATGGCAGCAAAAACAGAAATTTATCTATCAGTAGCCGCAGGTTGAAAAGTATTCCAATCGCTTCGGTCTTTTGTGCTCTGTAGATATTTCATCACACCAAGCTTACACAGTACAACATTTTTCAGCTCATTGAGTTGTGGACTCAATTCTGAGAACTGCACGTGAAAGTAGCCACAAAAAGAAGAAGTTCTGCATCATACGTTTTGTCAAGTTACATGCCATAATAATTAAGATATCGATTTGAAGTTAGTAAGTATCGTATAGGGGAATTTTTCACGTTTTAGGCTCCTTTGTTATATTCTTATATGGTGGCCTATGATTATCATAAATAATATTCCATGTAAACGTGACAAATTCTCTTATACGATATTTACTAACTTCAAATCGATATTAAATTAATATGGCATGTAACTTGAAAAAATGAATGATGCAGAACTTTTTCTTTTTGGGGCTGCTTTTACGTGCAGTTCTCAGAATTGAGTCCCAAAATCATTTGTTGTTCTGTTTTAGATAACAGCTCTTTCACTTGGTCTATCCATCGATGTTTTGGTCACCCCCTTGGCGCCGCCCATCGAGACTTTTCGAGCCGGAGCATTTTCGTCCATTCGTACAACGTGTCCAAGCCAGCGCATTCGGTTTATTTGAACGCGCTTTACTATGTCGATGTCGTTGTATAGCTTATACAGCTCATGATTCATTCGATGACGGTACTCGACGTTAACGATGATGGGTCCAAATACTTTGCGAAGTATTTTTCTCTCGAAAACTCCCAGAATAGATTGATCCGCTTGTTTCATTACCCAGAATTGAGCGCAGGACAGGTAGGCTCAGTGGCCGGTAGAGTTGGATCTTCGTTCGTCGAGAGAGGGCTTCATCATTAAAACGCTTGCTCAGCGCGGTTTGCGATCAATACTCGTCTCTTGATTTTCAGGCTGAAATTATTATTTTCGTTGAAACAAATAACTTGGTTTTGTCCTCATTTATCACCAGACCCACTTTTGCTGACTGCTTCTCAATGCTCGAAAAGGCCGCAGTAACATCCCGCAATCCACGGCCAATGATATCTATATCATGAGCATACGCGAGCAACATGTGACTTTTGTTGAAGATGGTGCCAGTCTTGTTTACTGCTGCCTTCCGCATGATCATCTCCCTAATGATGTTAAAGAGATCGCATAACAGACTATCGCCTTGTCTGAAGACTCGCTTGGTAGAAAATGGCTCTGTTAGATTTGTGCATATTCTCACTGAAGCTTTCGTGTCAGTCAATGTCATACCGCAAAGTCGTATCAGCTTCGCGGGGAAACCAAACTCAGCCATAACATCTAAGAGTTTCTGTCGTATCGGACTGTCGAATGCAGCTTTGTAGTGGATAAACAGATGGTAGGTTTCGATCTCCATTTCTTGGGTCTTCTCCAGGATTTGACGTAGTGGGAATATCTGGTCTGTCGTGGATTTACCAGGTCTAAGGTTTACCAGTGATAAGGTCCAATCAGGTTAGCCAGAAGATGGCTTTAGTATTTCCCACAACACACTAGACAGCATCTTGTATGCGATAGGTAAATGGCTGATCCTTGAACACTTGAATCGCCTTTCTTAAGCACATGATAGAGAACACTCATCAGCGGGCATGCATTCCTTGAGCCAAATCGTGTTTATGAGCTGGTGCATGCAGCTCATCGCCGCCGGCTTTAAAAAGCTCTGCCGGTAGTCCATCGGCTTCCGCAGCTTTATTGTTTTTAAGCCGTGAAAATGCCGTGCTGATCTCGTTTTGGCTTGGTGATGGACAATCTACTCCATTGTCGATGATTGGCGTGATTTCGTCACTCATGCTGCCTTCGGGAACGAGTAGAGATCAAAAGTGTTCCCTCCATATATGCAGCACACTTTCAATGTCAGTGAACAGATTTCCGTTTCAGTCCTTACAGGTGGGGATCCCTGGTTCAAAACGTTTGCTTTTTACCTTTTGGTAGAACTTTCGGGCTTCATCTCTATCCCTATGATTTTCAATATCCTGCCAGTCTCTTTTGTTCCATAGACGCTTTTTTCGCCTGAAGAGGCGTGTCATCTCCTTCCTCTTCTCATTATAAGGCTCCGTCACTGCACGCGTTGCCATTGGCTGCAGCTATGCCCTGTATGCAGCATCCATTTCCACAGACATTTCGCGACATTCATCATCGAACCAGGGCTTGTCTGAGCGTGGTTTTTCATAACCCAGTACGGTCGTTGCGGCAGTGGTCATAGAATTCGTAATATGCTGCCCCTGTATGTCGGAGTGGAGTAGGCATTGGCTACATCGGTGGTATGCACCTTTGTGATGTCTAGCTTCCTTTGCGTTTGATTACGAGTGTTTTTACCACTACTTAATCGTGTGCGTGCCTTCGCTGCAACTAGGTGGTGGTCCGAGTCAATATTTGCACCGCGCATCACACGCACGTCCATAACGCTTGAGACATGCCTTCCATAAATTACCACGTGATTAATCAGATTTCTTGTGTTTTGATCGGGATATATCCAGGTTGCCTTGTGGATATCGTTATGCGGGAATCTGGTTCCACTCACAACCTGGTTTCTTGCCGACCCGAAACTAACCAGTCTGAATCCGTTATCGAAGGTGCTGTAGTGTAGACTGGCGGACCAGAACTGGACCAGTGGGCGGAGGGGGTGTAGCAAAACATATTTTTAGAGCTAGGGAGATAAAATTTGGTACACAGAAAGTGCTCGGCAACATGAATATGAATATGCAGACGAAATTTTAATTTTGTACCAGTGGGCAGAGAGGGCGTGGGAAAACATATTTTTAGAGCTAGGGAGATAAAATTTGATACACAGAAAGTGTTCGGAAACATGAATGTGAATATGCAGACGAAATTTTAATTTTGGTTGAGTGGGCGGAGGGGGTGTGGCAAAACTGTATTTTAGCCCTACTCGGCTACACGAATATAAATATGCGGATGAAATTTAAATTTTGGACCAGTGGGGGGTAGGCGTGGCAAAACATATTTTTAGAGCTAGGGAGAAAAATTTGATACGCAGAAAGTGCTTGGCAACATGAATATGAAAATGTAGACGGAATTTTAATTTTGGTTCAGTGGACGGAGGGGGTGTGGCTAAACTGTATTTTAGCCACAGAGAAATAAAATTTGGTACACAGATAGTTCTCGGCTACACGGTTAATTTTGAGCCAGTGGGCGTGGCAAAACACATTTGTAGAGCTAGGGAGATAAAATTTGATACACAGAAAGTACTCGGCTATACGAATATGAATATGCAGAGGAAATTTTAATTTTGAACCAGTGGGCAGAGTGGGCGTGGCAAAACATATTTTTAGACCCAGAGAAATAAAATTGGGTACACAGATAGTACTCGGCTATACGAATATGAATATGCAGAGGAAATTTTAATTTTGAACCAGTGGGCAGATTGGGCGTGGCAAAACATATTTTTAGACCCAGAGAAATAAAATTGGGTACACAGATAGTACTCGGCTACACGAATATGAATATGCAGACGAAATTTTAATTTTGTACCAGTCGGCAGAGTGGGCGTGTCAAAACATATTTTTAGAGCTTGGGATATAATATTTAATTTACAGATAGTACTCAACAATACGAATATGAATATGCAGACGAAATTTCAATTGTATACCAATGGGCGGATATAGGCTGGGCAAACTGAATTCTCGCCCTTGAGAGATAAAATTAAACACATTGATAATACATGGCACCACTAATATAAATATGAAGACGAAATTTAAATTTTCGATATTTTTTTTTCGAAAGGGAGCGTATCAAAATTGTATTTTAGTCCTGGAAAGATAAAAGTTGATACACAGTTAGCACTCGGTACTTCATGATCAAATTTGCAAACGAAATTGTCATTTTCAATTAGTGGCCCAAGATGGCGTGGTAAAACTGTGTTTTAGCCCTAGAGCGATGATATTTGATTTACAGATAATATTCGATACCAAAAAGTACAATTTATTTTATCAAAAACTACATTTATTGTACCAAAAACTACAATTTATTGTATCAATAAATACATTTATTATACGTAAAAGTACAGTTTATTGTACTAAAAAGTACATTTCCTATACCAAAAAGTACAATTTATTGTATCAAAAAGTGATTTTATTGTATTAAAAAGTACTTTTATTGTACACAAAAATAACATATAATTGTACCACAGAGTACATTTATTGTACGAAAAAGTACTTTAAATGCACTAATAAGTAGTTTTATTTTACCAAAAAGTTCTTTATTTGTGGCAAAAGTTATTTTTATTGTATTAAAAAGTACTTTTATTTTTTTTTATCAAAAAGTACTGTTGTTGATAGAGAATATTTTTAGATTTTTTTTGCTAACACTTTTGACAAAATGTTTTTCAGAGTTGTGTCAGTAAAGTTTAAGAACTATTTACACTGCATCAGTTTGTTTTATCAAAAATTTTGGCAATAATTCGTCAAAAGAAAGGAATTTTGGTAAATTCTGACAAAACAACCTTAAATACGATGCGGACACATTTACAAGGGAAAGGGAAATACTGACAATGATGTCAGTAGTGTAAATGAGCTTTAATGGTACTCGGAAATGCAGACGTGAATATACCGACAATATGTTAAATTTCGACCAGCGAGAATATGAAGGCAAAAATTGTATTTCCGGTCAGTGGGCAGAAGGGATAGTAGAAAAATATTTTTACGACTATATAAGGTAATATTTGGTCCCAAATATTCGCTCCCAAAAATTAGTTACACAGTGATTTCGCATCCAAGTTCAGGTAATACCTGAAAATATATGATATATGTGACTAAAATGTGAGGCATCTTTAACCGTTTTGTTGTTTGTAAGGCAAGTACAAAAAGTCAAGGTGTGATTCCAACCAAATTATTATTTTGTTTACTTTTCTTTATATTATTTCTACTTTATTTTATTATACAAAATACAATTATGAAAAAATATAAATTTATTTGTGACATCGCCTTCTATTCAGTCGTCGTATAGGGCAGCAGCAGCACAGTACGTTGTATCTGTCCTCTCACCATAAGTTTTTTGTTTTATGGCTTGCTCTTATGATCTTATCAATATCATTTCCACAAATTTCAGAGAATACGTGTAATCTTTAAAACTTTTCCAGATAATACCCTGGGCCCATTGTGGACGATCTATGGTGCCCTTTAAATAAAGTCCATTTAGATTGCTAAAATTGAGTACGTTTGTGAAAAACAATATATATTTTATATTAATATAAAATTTATTTTCATATAATTAAATAACAACTATAACAACTACAATATCAAATTTATTTTATTACTAAAACGTCTAAAGCCTTACCTCACATGACAGGCATTATGCCACCACGCTCCTCTAAAGGACACGGCACAATCTACTGCTTTCGGTGTATTATCCTGATCTTTTGTAGAGAATTTGAAACCCGTATGATAGGCCAACGATTCGCCTGCCGTTCCCTTGTACGTGCCCAAACTTTGCAACGGATATTTTTCTAGTTCACTGCCAATGGCAAAACTGTCATAGCTGGCATAACGTCGTTGATTTTCCCAATCCTCCATGACCACCAACAGTCTATAGGGTCGGGTATTGGTGAGTTTGTGTAACTTATCGAGACCGATGAAAAACTCGCCTGTTGTATTGCCAAAGCCCTGTTTATAGTCCTCCCAAGGGCGATCAAAATCCACGCTGCCATCTTGACGACGCTGTATGACAATTTCGTTGTCGCTGCTGCTACTCTGCCATTTGAGTTGCTGTTCCTTTAATTGTCGCTGTGTATCATCCAGTTGGGATTTTATAGTTTGCAACTCACCGTTGAGTTGTAACATGTGCTGGGTTAAGTTTTGATTGATGCGTGCAAAATTATATACTCGTGAGTACAATTCAACTACAGATTGATCGTTGTCCATCTCACAGGTTTGTGGCAAAATCTAATATTAAATTAAAGCAGTCAGTGTTAAGGTAGTCGATGTAAAAGTTATATAGAAAAACTTGCCGTTTCCTCAGAAAGTATGCTGGTAATGTTTAATATGAGCAGCCACAAGGAGCAAATTATTTTTGTTAAATTACTCATTGTTTTTCTTTGGGATGGGAATCCCGAGCGATGTAGTTAAATTGGCTGATTTTTTAGAACTGAAAAAAAAGTACACAGCATAAGAACCAAAGTAGGTTAGATCTTATCATTTTGTATGTTATTTGTACTCATATATATTGGTGTTTAATCTGAGAGCGAGAAAGATTGAGAGCTTTCTCTTTTGATTATAAAGACTGATCATATAAATCAACGCAGGTTGCTGTACAAGTATTGCACATGACAGAATCTTGGCTGTTGTTGACATTAGGGAAAAATGTGACGATTTAACGAAAGAGGATACAAATAATTTACAAACTTTGCAATGGGCACTGTAGTACAAGTAGGTATCATATAAATATTAGTCATCATACAACTGCAGCACAATGAAAGTGAAAGTCTGGAAACACCTGTACAAAGTAAAAGTGGATGTTCAATTTTATTAGAGGATAAAGACAATAGAATACATAGATAAATATAAATATAATATAAAAATATCAAAATATTACAATATAAAAATAAAAAAATATGAAAATATTAATATACATATATAAATATAAAAATATAAATATATAAATATATAAATATATAAATATATAAATATATAAATATATAAATATATAAATATATAAATATATAAATATATAAATATATAAATATATAAATATATAAATATATAAATATATAAATATATAAATATATAAATATATAAATATATAAATATATAAATATATAAATATATAAATATATAAATATATAAATATATAAATATATAAATATATAAATATATAAATATATAAAAATATAAAAATATAAAAAATATAAAAATAAAAAAATGTCTATATATATAAAAATGGGGGCAAAAATGTATAGTAATTCATCAATTGAGAACGGCTGGGCCGATTTTGCTTAAACTTTTTTTCAGTTGTTCGTTATTACCAGGAGAAGGTTTATGTGAAAGAAAATTTTGGGAAAATCTTCCGGAAAAGTCGGAAAATTGCCTTTTTGTATGGAATTTTGTATACAATTGTTACAGAATGGCTTTTCGAATAGAAAATTTCTGTTGAAAAATTCCGGAAAATTTAAAAAAAAAAATTTTCGACGCAATTTTGCACTTTATCCTATGATTTAATAAATATGGACGATGAAACTGTGCAAAATTACGGATACTTATTCGAAAATAACTTTTCGAATGTAAAAAAAGCAAAATTCTTGGTGAAAACTCGGAAAATTTCGAAAAAACTTGGATTTATTCTACAAAATTTTGTATTGTATCGCTTGATTGGATAAAAATCGCAAATTGAATTTTTGTTTAAAATTTTGTGTGCAATTGTTCCGTAATGGCTTTTCGAATGGAGAAATAAAAAAATGTGGTTGAGAATTACGAAAAAATGCCAAAAATTTGAATTTTTTTCGACGAAATTTTTTATTTTATCGAATGATTGATAATCTTGGACGATGTTAATGTGAAAAATTTCGGACAAAAGAAAAATTCTTGGTGGAAAACTCGGAAAATTCCACAAAATCATTATCAGAGAAAACAAAAGACCCTCTGGATGTCATGCTAGGCACTTCAATGCTCCCACTATAAATGAAGTCGCTGTGGTGATTGTTGGAATCACGCGATATTGTTCTCAAGCGTCGGGATAATGGTCAACTGCTGCACCGTTGATGTTCTGTCGTGGAGAGGACGGCTATCACCTTAATTTAAAGATGGTCAATAGAATGAAAGGTTTGTTTACAAGTCATCACTTCTTTTTCATTCTCCATTTAAGTTCGAATTCGTATTTCAGGAGAAGAAACGAATAAAATAGTTAGCTCAATAAATTTTTATGCGTATCGATTGATGATTCGGCAAGATGTTGACAATCATTTGTTAAGATATCGCCGATTTTTTCAACAGTACTGCGTTGACATGTACGTCAAGGTCGAAACGGAGCTTCTCAAATTTTTCGTTTCAAACAGTCGCCACTTTTCGAGAAGCTCGCCAACGTTTGCATTTGCTCGAAAACGATACGCAACGATAGGCAACTGTTTCTGCTCTAGCGAATCAAATTCGTACATTTTTTGAGATCATCATAGCCACGTGTCATCTGCCGAACCCCAGCGCATTGTGGGAGATATACAAGGACGAGGTGGCTGACGACATTTTGAACAGAGTTGGCTCGACAACATCGAATTTCGATCATGAAATTAACTTCTGATCAAAGACATGTGCTTGCTAGTGTGCGGCAGTCTACTGTCGAAATTGGGAATATCAGCGCCAAATCGTTCGATGCACAATGCATTCAACCGCGAATTGTAACGAGATCGAGATGAGCTGTCTTAAAGAGTCGGAACAAATGTGCCGCCGTTGAATGCCGAGCAAACGAACGTGTATGATTCGCTAATGAAGGTTGTTGACGATGGAACGGGAGACATTTACTTTCTCGATACTCCCGGTGGGACAGGCAAGACATTCATCATTTCATTGGTTATGGCAACAATTCGGCCAAGATCGTAAATTGCGTTAGCTGTTGCATCCACTGATATGCTGCCACATTGTTGAAAGGCGGTTGAATTGCACTTTTCGCTTTGAAGCTGCCGATAAATCTTCACACGGTTGACAAGCCGACGTACAGCGAAGTTGTTGCAAAAAAGCAATATCATCATTTGGGATAAATGCACGATGGCGCATAAACGAGCTTTGGAGGCAGTTGACCGAACGATGAAAGATTTACGAGGTGATTCAAAACGATTTGGTGGGGCTATGATATTGCTTACCGGAGATTTTCACAGGCGCTTCTTGTCATCCCAAAATCTACTGCTGCTTATGAAATTAATGCATGTCTGAAATCGTCATCTTTGTGGCGCCTCTTTGAGAGTCATTTTGCAAAACGACCCATCGCCTACTGAATTTTTAAGACAGCTACTGGCGCTTGGTAATGGCCAAATTCCTGTTGATGTTTCAAATGGATTTATGACGTTCCCGTCAAATGTTTGCGAGTTTACATCGTCGAAGGAGGAACTCATCACCTAAGTTTTCCCCGGCATTGCACAAAATTATAAAAATCTAGATTAGATTAATGAACGGGCCATACTAGTAGCGAAAAATAAGGACATCGATAGCTTGAATGTTATTATTCAAAGTAGAACCGATTCATACAAATGCATTGACAGCATGACCAACGAGAATGAGGAAAAAACTCGGTTAAACCGGTTATTCGAAAATGACATTATTTCAAAAACCGGCATACGGTTATAAATAAAAAAAAACCGGTTTACGGTTTTTCGGTTTCGGTTTTGAACACCCTAGATATGGTGTATGCACGTTGCCAGTTCATCGCCGCCGGCTTTAAAAAGCTCTGCAGGCAGTCCATTTGTTGTTTATAAGCCGTGAAATTGCTGATCTCCTTTTGGCTTGGTAATGGACAATCTACTCCATTGTCGATGATTGTAGTGATTTCGTCACATATGCTGCCTTCGGGAACGAGTAGAGATCGAATATGTTCCCTCCATATTTGCAACACACTCTGAATGTCAGTGAACAGATTTCCGTTCCTGTCCTTACAGGTGGGGATACCTAGTTCAAAACATTTGCTTTTTACCTTTTGGTTGAACTTTCGGGCTTCATCTCTACCTATGTAATTTTCAATATCCTGGCTCTCTCTCTTTTCATCCATAGACGCTTTTCCGCCTGAAGAGGCGTGTCATCTCCGTCCTCTTCTCATTATAGCGCTCCGTCAATGCACGCGTGGCCTTTGGCTGCAGCTTTGTCCTCATTACCTTGGCTGCAACTAGGTGGTGGTCCGAGTCAATATTTGCACCGCGCATCACACGCACATCCGTAACGCTTAAGACATGCCTTCCATCAATTACTACGTGATCGATTTGATTTCGTGTATTTTGATCGAAAGATATCCAGGTTGCCTTGTGGATATCTTTATGCGGGAATCTGGTTCCACTTACAACCTTGTTTCTTGCCGACGCGAAACTAACCAGTTTGAATCCGTTATCGGAGGTGCTGTTGCCGACTGCTATACGAAGAGCATCTTCCCTTCCAATTTTAGGATTGAAATCTCTCAGAACAATTTTAATATCACGTGCAGAATGCAGCCTATAATTTTTTTAATTTTTGACCCTATGGGCAAAGTGGGCGTGGCACAACTTTTTTTTTGAGCTAGGGAGAGAAAATTTGATGCACAGAAAGTGCTCGGCAACATGAATATGAATATGCAGACGAAATTTAAATTTTGGTTCAGTAAGCGGGGTGGGCGTGACAAAACATATTTTTAACCCTAGGGAAATAGAATTTGATACACAGATAGTACTCGGCAACACGAATATGAATAATATATGCGGACGAAATATAAATTTTGGACCAGTGGGCGGAGTGGGCGTGGCAAAACATATTTTTAGCCCTAGAGAAATAAAATTTGGTACATAGATAGTACTCGGCTATACGAATATGAATATGCAGAAGAAATTTTAATTTTGGGCGTGGGCGGAGTTAGCGTAGCAAAACATATTTTTTAAGCTAGGGAGATAAAATTTGATACACAAAAAGTGCTCGGCAACATGAATATGAATATGCAGACAGAATTTTAATTTTTGTTCAGTGGGCGGAGAGGGAGTGGCAAACTGTATTTTAGCCCCAGAGTAATTATATTTGGTACTCAGATAGTACTCGGCTACACGAATATGAATATGCCGGCGAAATTTTAATTTGGTACCAGTAGGCGGAGTGGGCGTGGCAAAACATGTTTTTAGCCCTAGAGGAATACAATTTGGTACATATATAGTACTCGGCTACACGAATATGAATATGCAGACGAAATTTTAATTTTATGAGCATGGGAGATAAAATTTGATACACAGAAAGTGCTCGGCAACACGAATATGAATATGCGGACGAAATATAAATTTTGAACCATTGGGCGGAGTGGGCGTGACAAAACATATTTTTAGACCTAAATAAATACAATTTGGTACATAGATATTACTCGGCTACACGAATATGACGAAAATTAAATTTTGTACCAGTGGGCGAAGTGGGCGTGGCAAAACATATTTTTAGAGCTAGGGAGATAAAATTTGATACGCAGAAAGTGCTTGGCAAAATGAATATGAATATGCAGACGGAAATTCCATTTTTTGTTCAGTGGGCGGAGGGAGTGTGGCAAAACTGTATTTTAGTCCCAGATAAATAAAATTTGATACACAGAAAGTGCTCGGCAACATGAATATGAATATGCAGACGGAATTTTAATTTTGGATCAATGGGCGGAGATAGGCTGGGCAAAACTGAATTTTAGCCCTTGAGAGATAAAATTTGACACCCAGATAATGCATTTTTCGATAATTTTTTTTCGAAGCGGCGTATCAAAATCGCATTTTAGTCCTGGAGAGATAAAAGTTGATACACAGTTAGCACTCGGTACTTCATTATCAAATTTGTAGACGAAATTGTCATTTTCAATTAGTGGTAAATTCTGACAAAACAATCTTAAATACGATGCGGAAACATTTTAAAGGGAAAGGGAAATACGGACAATGATGTCAGTAGTGTAAATGAGCCTTAATGGTACTTTCGGCCAGCGAGAATATGAAGTCAAAAATTGTATTTCTGGTCAGTGGACAGAAGGGATGGGGGAAAAATATTTTTAGGACTATATAAGTTTATATTTGTTCCCTAATTTTCGCTTCCAAAAAATTGTTACACAGTGATTTCGCATCCAAGTTCCGGTTATACCTGAAAATATATGATTATAGAAAGTTTGGTCGAAATCCATCTATCCAATACAATATTATAGCGTGACTAAAATGTGAGGCCTCTTTAACCTTTTTTAAGTCAAGTACTAAAAGTCAAGGTGTGATTACACTACTTTACAAATAATTATTTTTTCTCTGGTCTTTGAACACCACTATTTTTTTATGATAGAGGACGGGTTTCTGATTAAGAAAAAAAATTTTAAAAAATTTTTTATGGAGTGGATTTTTTTTTAAAAATTTTTTTGTAAAATTTTTTTCCTTGTTGACGGTGCCTTTGGATATTAACCTATATTTCAAGTTCTAGACGGGCGATCAGGACAAAAGAGGTACCAAATTTATTAGAATCAAATGGCCAACAAGAATTATGCCACTTTAAGTCAACAAATTGCTTTATTTTGCCCTACTGGCTGAATTTATTTGAAAAATTGAGCTTTTTTCATGAAAATTAGCGTCTCCTTTTTTAGTTTTTAAATAATGAAAAATCGAAAACTCGAGATAAAATTTTTTTGAAACCTTCTGCGTATAGTGAACACCTTAGCAAACAAATGTTGTATTGCAGAAGAAAATCTATGGACTAGTTAAAAAGTAATGGCATCTGAAAGTTGTCATACAGAAATTAAGTTTTTATAAATATTTGAATTTTTGCATTTGTCGGAAATGCAGAATATGGTCCGAAAGCCCAAACAACAACAAAAATATACCATCACATTCGTCTTGGTCCCATAACATCGAAATAGTAGTTCAAAATGGGAGCCAAGGCCCATGATGCACTTGGGGGGGTCAAGAAAGGGGCTCCTTGGATTCTATGATGACCGCCAATGTGCGGGTACTCAAATAAAAGATATTTTCGAGACGAATCCAATGGTGTAATTTTTAAGACTTATTGGGGACCTAGGGAGTCAAAAAAGGGTCTCCTTCGGTCCTCTATGTGCGGGTATTCAAATGAAAGTTTTTTTTTTGAGACCAATCCAGTGGTGTCAATTTCAAGACTCCACGGGTCCTACCGTTGTATTCGTCTCGAAAATATCTTTCATTTGAGTATCCGCACATAGGCGGTCATCATAGAATCCAAGGAGCCCCTTTCTTGACCCCCCCAAGTGCATCATGGGCCTTGGCTCCCATTTTGACCTACTATTTCGATGTTATCGGACCAAGACGAAGTGAATGGTATATTTTTGTTGTTGTTTGGGCTTTCGGACCATATTCTGCATTTCCGACAAATGCAAAAATTCAAATATTTATAAAAACTTAATTTCTGTATGCCAACTTTCAGAGGCCATTACTTTTTAACTAGTCCATAGATTCTCTTCTGCAATACAACATTTGTTTGCTAAGGTGTTCACTATACGCAGAAGGTTTCAAAAAAATTTTATCTCGAGTTTTCGATTTTTCATTATTTAAAAACTAAAAAACGAGACCTTAATTTTCATGAAAAAAGCTAAATTTTTCAAATAAATTCAGCCAGTAGGGCAAAATAAAGCAATTTGTTGACTTAAAGTGGCATAATTCTTGTTGGCCATTTGATTCTAATAAATTTGGTACCTCTTTTGTCCTGATCGCCCGTCTAGAACTTGAAATATAGGATAAAATCCAAAGGCACCGTCAACAAAGAAAAAAATTTTACAAAAATTTTTTTTAAAAAAAATTTACTCCATAAAAATTTTTTAAAATTTTTTTTCTTAATCAGAAACCCGTCCTCTATCATAAAAAATAGTGGTATCCAAAGACCAAAATGGCTGTAAACTAGTGTTTTTATTATTTTGTTTACTTTTCTTTATATTATTTCTACTTTATTTTATTATACAAATTACAATTATGAAAACATATAAATTTATTTGTGACATCGCCTTTTATTTAGTCGTTGTATAGGGCAGCAGCAGCACTGTACGTTGTGTCTATCCTCTCACCATAAGTTTTTTGTTTTATGGCTTATCATATCTCTTTTTGATCCACCAACAATGCTCTTATGATCTTATCAAAATCATTTCCACAAATTTCAGAGAATACGTATAATCTTTAAAACTTTTCCAAATAATACCCTGGGCCCATTGTGGACCACCTATGGTGCCCTTGAGATAAAGTCCATTAAGATTGCTAAAATGGAGTACGTCATAAAACAAACAATTTCCATATACTACTAAAAAGTCTAAAGCCTTACCTCACATGACAGGCATTATGCCACCACGCTCCTCTATAGGCCACCGCACAATTTGCTGCTTTCGGTGTATTATCCTGATCCTTTGTAGAAAATTTGAAACCCGTATGATAGGCCAACGATTCGCCTGCCGTTCCCTTGTATGTGCCCAAACTTTGCAACGGATATTTTTCTAGTTCACTGCCAATGGCAAAGCTGTCATAGCTGGCATAACGTCGTTGATTTTCCCAATCCTCCATGACCACCAGTAGTCCATAGGGTCGTGTATTGGTGAGTTTGTGTAACTTATCGAGACCAATGAAAAACTCGCCCGTTGTATTGCCAAAGCCCTGCTTATAGTCCTCCCAAGGGCGATCAAAATCTACGCTGCCATCTTGACGACGCTGTATGACAATTTCGTTGTCGTTGCTGCTACTGTGCCATTTGAGTTGTTGTTCCTTTAACTGTCGCTGTGTATCATCCAGTTGGGATTTTATAGTTTGCAACTCAATATTGAGTTGTAACATGTGCTGGGTTAAGTTTTGATTGATGCGTGCAAAATTATATACTCGTGAGTACCATTCAACTACATATTGATCGTTGTCCATCTCACAGGTTTGTGGCAAAATCTAATATTAAATTCAAGCAGTCAGTGTTAAGGTAGACGATGTAAAAGTTATATAGAAAAACTTGCCGTTTCCTCAGAAAGTATAATGGTAATATTTAGTATGAGCAGCCACAAGGAGCAAATTATTTTTGTAAAATTACTCATTGTGTTTTCTTTTGGATGGGAATCCCGAGCGATGTAGTTAAATTGGCTGACTTTTTAGAACTGAATAAAAAGTACACAGCATAAGAACCAAAGTAGGAGAGATATTATTATTTTGTATGATTTTTGTACTCATATATATTGGTGTTTAATCTGAGAGCGAGAAAGATAGAGAGCTGTCTCTTTTGACTATAAGGACTGAGCATATAAATCAACGCAGGTTGCTGTACAAGTATTGCATTCGACAGAATCTTGGCTGTTGTTGACATTAGGGGAAAATGTGACGATTTAACCCAAGAGGATTCAAATAATTTACAAACTTTGCAATGGGTACTGAAGTACAAGTAGGTATCATATAAATATTTGCCATCATATAACTGCAGCACAATGAAAGCGAGAGTCTGGAAACACCTGTACAAAGTAAATATTTTATTATCATACAAATGCACTACTACTAAAGCGACAGTCTTCTTAGTAGAGAGCATTGTTTTGAATACCGGACCCAAATCGCAAAAGTGGATTTTGTTAGAGGATAAAGACAATTGAATACATTGATAAATATAAATCTATATATATAAAAATGAAATGGTCCACGTATGTAAACCCATCAGTTGAGAACGGCTTGAGTGGTTTGGCTGATTTTTTTTATTCGATTCGACATTTTCCGTAGATTGTTTGTGTTGAAAAAAATCAAATCCAGGTGGCGCTAAGGTCAATTTATATTGAAAATTTGAATGCATGTACCAATTCAACTTAAATTTAGAATGGATATTCGTTTGATCATAAGAAAACATTTTATGTACAAATGGACCCGGTAGGTGGCGCTGGGGTCGGTTAACAATCAAAATTTTAACGAATGGGCCAATTTAACTGAAATTTAGAATCTATGTTTGTTTGATCATCAGAAAAAATTGTATGTACAAATGGATCCGGTAGATGGCGCTAGGGTGGATTTATATCGAAAATTTGAATACATGTACCAATTTAACTGAAATTTAGTATTTATGTTTTTGGAACCTTGAGAACATTTTTTTGGATAAATTGACCCGGTAGGTGTCGCTAGGGTGGAATTGAAATGAAAATTTTAACGAATTAAACAATTTGATTGAAATTTAGAATGCTTATGATACACATAATTTTGGGAATGATATCACCCCGACCGTACGGTTAATGGGGTTGCTGAACCTAATGAAGGCATTTTTGGAAATTCGTACTCCTTAGGATAAAAAGGTACAATCACCCAGTACACCAACGCAGAAAGTTATATGTCAATCGATCGGCTTAAAAATGTGGTTTTAGAATATATGCCTATCAATAAGTAAGTTTTCATCACATCATGGACGACACTGCTGATCCGTTTTAGCAATTCTTATAATAATATATAATAATCTTTAAGATATATGAAAAACAAAATTTGTCCGGGAAAACATCGCCCTTTAAATTGAAATATTTTAGAGATCAAAGAAATAAACCAATCGTTATTAGATTTCAACTACACTCAACATATTTTACAAAAATTTGGAGGCAGGACGAAGTCTGCCGGGCCAGCTAGTATAATATAAAAATGTATGTAAAATTATAAAAATATCAAAATATAAAAATATATAAAAATATCAAAAAATATAAAAATATAAAAATATAAAAATATAAAAATATAAAAATATAAGAATATAAAAATATAAAATATAAAAATATAAGAATATAAAAATATAAAAATATAAAAATATAAAAATATAAAAAAATAAAATTATAAAAATATAAAAATATAAAAATATCAAAATATTACAATATCAAAATATCAAAATTGAAGACTATTGTTCAGAGTGGAAAAAATTTTATGCGAAAAAAAACCATTTGGATTGTATGAACGGTGGGCGGTGGTTGTAACCGATTTTGATTAAATTCCAGGGTTTTTTTTTTGAATTTAGACAATATAATGATCGGTTTTCACTTTCAATGATCTCGTACCACTCCTAATCGTTGTTTGCACAAAAATGTTTATAGTGATCCCAATGTGCAATGTGTCCGAATGAAACATTAAGAGTTTAAAGTAATGCGCCCCTATAAGGTACGTCAGGAAATGTTTAATAAGTCTGCCATAACTGTTGCAGTAGCCCTCGTATACTAATGAGAGTATCTTACACAACACAACCTAATTTTTTTCCAAGATTTATATATTATTAAAATTCTCTAAATACACATTGATAATAAAATATAAATTCATACCAGTTCACTATTCAACTTCCAAAGAATTGTTCGACAAACCAAGACAGTAACATGAACAATCGTATACCATTTTTGTTCTTTCTACTAATAAATTTTTCTTTCTACGAAAAAGTATTACTGGAGTCGGTAAGTTGTCCCCTTAAAGTCCAAAGTTAAAATTACAATTTAAAGTTGGAACCTCAAAATTTCAAAAGATTTCTGCAGATTTTTGTAATGCCGCTGAAGAAGATGAGGTAGTCCTGAACCAATGGTACTCGCACATACAAAACTGTGTACGCGGGAATGAAAATATTTCTCACTCAATAACTGAAATCAATGACAAATTGCAAAAAATGGATTTGCGGCTGGGCGAATGCCAAAGGGAATTGAAAAACGTATATATGAAACCAATACAAATAGAGAAATCCCTTAAGGAGCTTAAGCGCAGCCCCAACGAAATTGTCATACAAAGACGTCAGGATGGCTCTCTTGATTTCTATTTCTATTTAATTTGCAGTAATCTAAATGGCCGTTATTTGCAAGGACAGAACAAAGAGTATGCGGTCAGCGTTATATGGTATCATTTTAAAGGTCATTACTATTCATTGAAATTTGTAGAGATGATATTGCGTCCAAAATAATAAAGAAATATAAATAATGAAATATAAAAAAAAATTTGTTATTGATTTTTATTTGTCTAATAGCAGCAATAGTTAAATGATATGGTACCACAGAGGCTAAAAGGCAGACATAAATCAAACTTCACTGAACAAATTTAAATATCCCCCAGTTGGCCGTTTGGTAGCTATGGGAGGGTAATTATTAATTTCCCAAAAATAGGTAATTTTGTATGGAAGGTACCAGAAGGGTCTGGCCGATACAAACGTACATTTGACGCTTATTGAACTTACATAAATAATGTGTATGTCAAACTACGGGTGGTATGGGTATAGGTAAGGGAGGTACCAGAAGGGTTGTGGTAAAATTTGGTTCGGGTTTCTTAGGATATGTCTATTATAACGTGATAATTTAACTAAATTTTAATATCCTTCAGTTGTCCGTTTAGATGTTATGACGAAATTATGATTTTCCACAAAATAGGTCATTTTGTATGGGAGGTACCAGAAGGGACAGGTCCATACCAGAGAATGACAATAAGTACTCGGCATTAATGTATACTTAAGTACATACCCATAATTTGTATACTTGTGTGGAACTATACCTAACACACAGAGAATACTTACAAACTCTTACTTGCGTTGATAAAGACACGTTTGCACACCATTTATAACGAACCTTACCATCACCTACCCTTACTTTTGTTTCTCATACACAAGCATACACAAAATACACTCGACGCACACGAGGTCAGAAGCCGAAGCAGACTCAACTTAATTATGAAGTTTTTTTAGCTACGATAATGATCATCATAGATCATCGTGTTTGATAGTTCTTACATTCGTCAACTCTTCTAAACACTACGGGTGACATGAGTACTCATGTGTACTCATGTACATTCCCATACTCTACGGAACATGCCATGTATAACTAGCACCCAACACAACCAACACTTGTAACAACATGTGCTGGGTTCTCGTGTACTTGGGTGTACCAATGCACAAGTGTGTGCGGGTATGGGCATGGTGTGATCGTTTACTCTTTACACATGTACACGTTTGGACATTAATACTTCAACAGTACTCTTATTATACATTTTGTCATTCTCTGGTCCATACCGGCCGTATTTATTTCTAAGTAAGATTTCTATGGGGCAAAATTTGACTGATTTCATTGGACATACAAAGCAAGATATGCAAGTAGAGCTACAAGGGTGATTTCGGTCATTTGTATGGGATGTACCAGAAGAGGTTGGCCGATATTGCCCACATTAATTCTAAAGTCTAATTTAGGTAAGCGGACATCTTACGCAAAACATAACAAAATTCAGTGTACTTACAAAAAAGATATGCATGTAGAACTATGAGTGTCAATTCGGTCAGGTGTGGATTTTCTGAGGGCTTATCTATTATTACAATGCAATTAAACTGACAAAGTTTAAATATCCTCCAGGCGACCGCTTGGAAGTTATGAAAGAAATATAAATTTTCCAAAAACAGGTTATTTTGTATGGGAGATACCAGAAGGGCACAGGCGATATAGTCCATACTCATTCCAGAGTCAAATTTTGGTAAGCGGACATCTTACGCAAAAAACAGACTAAATTCAGTGAACTTACTTACTTACTTAAGTGGCTCATTACAACTTACGAACGTAGCTCAAACATCACATGATTTTGGCATTCAATTCTGAGAACTGCATGTGAAAGGTGCCCCAAAAAGAAGATGTTCTGCATCATTCGTTTTGTCAAGTTACATGCCATAATAATTTAATATCGATTTGAAGTTAGTAAGTATTGTATAGAGGAATTTATCACGTTTTAAGCTCTTTTGTTATATTGTTATATGTTGGCGTATGATTATCATATGTAATATGCCACGGAGTACAACAGTTTTATTGTAACTGCTACAAAATAAACCCAGTTCAAAATCATTTGATGAATGGAAAATTGAAACTGTTGCTTATGTAAGGAAACGTTATATGGACAGATTAATAAATTAGTAATTTTTGAATTTCTTTCAGCTAAATCGTACTTGTGGTGCTCGAGTTATGTCAAACAAAAGATCCTAAAACGTGACAAATTCCCCTATACGATACTTACTAACTTCATATCGTTAGTAATTATGATTATGGCATGTAACTTGACAAAACGAATGATACAGAACTTCTTCTTTTTGGGGCTACTTTCATGTGCAGTTCTCAAAATTGAGTCCCAAATCAATGAGCTGAATAATTTTGTACTTTGTAAATTAGAGAATTTCACTCGCTTCGGTCTCTTGCATTTATCACCAGTTAGTCCTACCAGATGGTGGCATGTCGGCAGCCACTTGGTCCTTCCAACGAAGTTTGGGTCTCCCTGCTCTGCGCCGTCCTACAGGTTCACCTTCAAACGCCTTCTTCGCTGGAGCTTTAACATCCATCCTGGCGACATTTCCCAGCCATCGTAGTCGTTGGCCTCTAACTCTTCTCGATACGTCGATGTCGTGGTAAAGCTCATACAGCTCATGGTTCATTCGATGGCGAAACTCGCCGTCGACACAGATAGGTCCATATTATTGGCGGAGTACTTTTCTCTCGAATATTCCCCGGTTTTGTATGTCCGTTGTCGAAAGCACCCACGATTCGGCAGTATGCAACAGAACGGATAAAATTAGCATCTGGTATACCTGTTTCTTAGTAGTTGGAGAGAATAGACCGTTACCGGTCATTTGGCGAGCACTATTTTCCGCTTGATTTCTTGGCTGATACTATTTTTCTTATTGACGGAAGATCCGATCTAGGGAAATTCATCTACTATCTCAAAATAATAATTGTGCGTCCCCATCGAGAGGACTCTTTGTTCGTCGAAATCATTATTTTTGTTTTGTCCTCGTTGACCGCTAAAGCCATTGTTGCTGACTCTTTTTTCAGTGATGAGAAAACTGCAGTAACATATCGTAGTTTCCGGCCAATGATGTCTATAGCATCGGCATATGCTAGTGGCATGTGTCTCTTGTAGAATATGGTGCCAGACATGTTGACACCTGTGTAAATAGTGTACAGGACAAGCTATCACCCTGCCTGAGATATCTTTCCGTGTTGAATGGTTTAGACTGATCCTTACCAATCTAAACCGAGGATTTGGTGTTTTCCAAGGTACATCTGCAAAATCGAATTAGCTTTAAAGGAATACCAAACTCAAACATGGTCTCATGTAGACTATTCCTTATCGGAGAGTCGAAGGCAGCTTTAAAGTCGACAAAGAGGTGGTAGATGTTGAACAGCTTTCATGAGTTTTTTTCATAGATTCACCAGTTCTAAAGTCGCACTGATAAGGTCCAATTAGTTTTTCTAAAAACTGGCTTTAGATGTTCACACAATATGCTTGAAAGGATCTCGTACGCAATTGGTAATAGGCTTATTCCACGGTAGTTCTTACACTCACTGCGATCTCCTTTCTTGTATATGGGACAAAACAGACTGATACTATAGTCCCTGGACATGTTCTCCTCTAGCCAGATGTTCTACATGAGATGATGCATGCTCCTAATCAGCTCCTCCCCACCTGCCTTAAACAATTCAGAAGGGTGATCAGCTCTAGCCGCTTTGTTGTTTTTATAACGAGATATTGCGAGCCTAAAACGTGACAAATTCCCCTATACTAACTTCAAATCGATATTAAATTATTATGTATCTTAACAAAACGAATGATGCAGAACTTCTTTTTTTTGGGTTACTTTCACGTGCAGTTCATAGAATTGAGTCCCAAATCAATGAGCTGTAAAATGTTGTACTGTGATACCTTCAGAACTTTATCCGGGTCCATCACTGGCTGGCCATCGCTGTCCTTGCAGGAGGGCAAACCTGTTTCACGTATTCTCGCCTTAACTCTCTGGTAGAATTTTCGGGCTTTCCCTCTACTTTGTGCACTCATCCTGTCTGTTCTTCTTTTTCCATTTAAAGAGTCGAGTTGCCTTTTGTCTCTTCTCCCTGTGCCGTTCACGAGCAGCTAGCATTGCCATTGGCTGCAGTTTCGCACTGTATGCAGCATCCATCTCTCTCGTGGCATCGCGACATTCATCATCGTACCAGGCATCTTGTTGAGACGAATTTGAGTACCCAAATACGCTTCTCGCAGTCCGTTCTATAGAGTCGGCTATATATTGCCACTGCTAGATAATAATATCAGGGGTTGGAGTATTGCGTAGCAGTTGAGTTAGGTCGTTGGAGTAGGCGTCCGCTACCTCTGTGGTCTGCAGTTGACCGATGTCCAGCTTTCGTTGTGCCTGGTTACGTACGTTTTTCGCCATGCTTAGTCCTGTGCGTATCTGAACTGAGGTAAGGTAGTGAGCAGAGTCAATTTTCGCACCCCTGATCACTCGTACGTCCAGAACACTTGATGCGTGCCTTCCATCCACTACAACGTGATCTATTTCGTTTCTCGTAACTTGACCGGGATATATTCACGTTGCCTTATGAATAGTTTTATGGTCAAATCTAGTGCTGCTAACTACCATATTTCTTGCCGCAGAGAAATCAATTAGTCTGATACCATTTTTCGACTTTTCGGTGTGCATAGTGAATTTTCCGATGGTAGGCTCAAATGCGGGCTCCCTGCCTATTTTAGCCTTAAAATCGCCTAGAAAAATTTTGATGTCATGGCTTTTGATGACGGTCATACACATTTTCAACACTCTCGTAGAAGTCGTCTTTGTCCTCATCGCTTTTATCTTCTGTCGGAGCATGGGCACATATAAGTGTTATGTGGAAAAACTTTGTTTTGACTGTTATGGTGGCTATACCTTTACAAACCGGGTTGAATCTTGAGACTAGGTGTCGCAATCTCTTGCCAACCACAAATCCACATCCCAACTCGTGCTTGTCCGCATGGCCCTACTATAGTGGCGCACGTCTCCATGCGCGACCGCCCGTGTCCTGTCTACCGGACAGGACCGGCCGTGGCATGATGGTTAGAACACGCGACTACCATGCGGGAGATTCCAGGTTGAACTTCTGGCTCTAGTCATCTACAGTTTTCTTTCACTGCCGGCCCTCTCGATGTTGTCGTCAGCAACGTCGCAGTATAAGTGTCGAGTCAATCGGCATGTCTAGTAAAAGCTTCTCAAACAGTGACGTTCGCATTCGTCGATAAACAAGTAGGTGCCATTAGTGGTGAATCTAAAAACAGAAAGCGTATTAATTCACAACAACGCGAGAAGCTATCCCGTGTAAAGGGAAATTTAGTTTAAGGTTATGTCAGTCTTGTATTCTTCGACGACTTCCTCCAGTTAGATGGAGGTACCTGGTCTATACAGTGTTCCAACATTCCAGGTGCATATCCTCACATCATGGTTGTTAATTCGTTTGCGGTGTTCGTCAATATTTGGGGGGTTCGTTTTATTATTTTCTTACTTCTTTTCATTGCAATAGTTCAAACCTCAGTGGCGGTTTGCAAGCCCAGCTCATTCTGGGTCAGACGCTGACCAGGGTACCGCTCACTCTGAGCCGATGTGCCTGGATTTTAGGTTTCGCCCTCACAGTTAGCCGTGCTCTGACGGGTGTCTGAGGCACGTTTCCAGGCGTCACCACGTGAAGGTACTCCGTCAGCAGTAGTACCACGAATACGGAGCTCCGTGAGTAGACTTGAAGTCCAATAGGCAAGGATCACTCTGAGTTTGCCAAGTTAAACAGATCAGGAAGCTTTACCTTTTATCACACTCCCGACGCTGTGTGGTCGGTGGTGAAAATAGGGTACTTGCATTTTGAATATATCTAGAAGGCATGGTCCCGCCCTTTGGACCCTATTTTTAAAATCGCAATATCTGAACGACTTCTTATCCAGTCGCCTTAGAAATTTGTGTGTATGCATTTGGCAGCAAAGTTGGTGATCCAACAAAAAATGGACGAGATCGGTTCAGTGGGCGTGGAATTTCGACTCATGCCTCGGAGTGGCCGTAATAGTAATTATTTTTGGTTTTAACTTTACTAAAAAATTGGGTATACTGCTGGAAACTGTGGCCGAACTTTACCCCTCAATTCGATTTGAAAATTAGGCGGGTGGGTTATACACTATCATATACTTCAGAGAATCTCACAAGAGCATATCAAGTTGATACCGACGTAATGACAAACTAAGTAAGCTATCTTTCCTTTGGTAGAGATGTTAAAAAAGGGGATCTTTTTTTAAATATATTATATTCAGGTACTTGAACTTATTGGGAATCCCAGTTAATCCCAGCCGTTTGGTGTTAAGTCACTTATGTGATAATTAATTGACAACAGACTAATTACGAATATTGTATAGAGTACGAGTAAAAGAGTGAGAGGGTCACTGTGACCATAGCTAAAAACAGTTCTATTAAATAATATTTAAAATATTATAAAAAATAAATCCCATGAATTGGTTTCCATTTGCCTCATGACGCTCTGGGAGACATTTTATTTTCATTTCCATTTTTTTGATAAGAATTTCTTCTTACAAGTTCTCTTGAAATTCATACGAGTATAGCAATAATCTCACAGTCTGGTAAACATTGTATATTTTTTCATTTCAGCTAAACGCTTTGACTAATTAAGAAGCCAAAAAGATAATGAGCTCGGTTATAAATTTAACATATTTGCTATGGATTTTTAGCGTCTTTACTACAATTTCCATGGAAATGGTAAGGAAAAAACCTACAAATCATACAAAGCAATTACAAAACCTTACCATACCGCTCCCTTCTTAGTTATCCAATGAACACTGTGACACGGAAGATGTTGATGCCATAGTGAATTGGTATTCCCAGTTAAATTCTTTCGTGCGATCGAATCAAAATTCCACCCAACATATACTAGCTCTCAAAGCTAGGCTACAATATCTTGAAGAAAAAATAATAGAAAATAGCCAAAAATTAGAACGCATTGCAAAAGACCAGCAACTGCAGTTGCAAAATCCTCTGATAGCTCAATTAGCGGAAAAGATTAAACATCTACAGGAAATGCTTCAACGAGTCCAGGAAAAAACTAATGGCGACATTGTCATACAACGACGACAAGATGGCTCTGTGGACTTTTATCGCCCTTGGCAAGACTATAAAAAAGGATTTGGCAGCGTTTCAGGAGAATATTTTATTGGTCTCGACAAATTGCACAAACTCACCAACAGTCGGCCCTATGAATTGTTAGTGGTCATGGAGGATTGGGAAAATGATCGCCGCTATGCGAGATACGATCAATTTATTGTTGGCAGTGAGGCTGAGAAGTATGTGCTGAAATCATTGGGTACCTACAGTGGCTCTGCTGGTGATTCACTAGCACCTCAGTTGGGTCAGAAATTCTCAACAAAGGATCAAGACAATGATGGTTCGGGGAGTGAACATTGTGCCGTGTTATATACAGGGGCTTGGTGGTATAACACCTGCCACGAAAGGTAAAGTTTGTGAAGTTGGCTCTCAATTTTGGAAATAATGATGGGGTTTTTTTCTCTTTCGATAGTAACCTAAATGGCCGTTACCTACGGGGCCAACACACGGAATATGCGGTCAGCGTCAATTGGTATAAGTTTAAAGGTCATCATTATTCTTTGAAATTTGTGGAAATGATATTACGCCCGAAATAATAGTTGGAAGGTGATTAATAAAGTATTAAAAACTGTTTTTAAAATGCGTCTTAATAATAGTGGGTTATTGGGTTTTTAATTTTTTATTATATATAAAAAATATAATATAAGAATATCAAATATAAAATATAAAATATAACATATAAAATATAAAATATAAAATATAAAATATAAAATATAAAATATAAAATATAAAATATAAAATATAAAATATAAAATATAAAATATAAAATATAAAATATAAAATATAAAATATAAAATATAAAATATAAAATATAAAATATAAAATATAAAATATAAAATATAAAATATAAAATATAAAATATAAAATATAAAATATAAAATATAAAATATAAAATATAAAATATAAAATATAAAATATAAAATATAAAATATAAAATATAAAATATAAAATATAAAATATAAAATATAAAATATAAAATATAAAATATAAAATATAAAATATAAAATATAAAATATAAAATATAAAATATAAAATATAAAATATAAAATATAAAATATAAAATATAAAATATAAAATATAAAATATAAAATATAAAATATAAAATATAAAATATAAAATATAAAATATAAAATATAAAATATAAAATATAAAATATAAAATATAAAATATAAAATATAAAATATAAAATATAAAATATAAAATATAAAATATAAAATATAAAATATAAAATATAAAATATAAAATATAAAATATAAAATATAAAATATAAAATATAAAATATAAAATATAAAATATAAAATATAAAATATAAAATATAAAATATAAAATATAAAATATAAAATATAAAATATAAAATATAAAATATAAAATATAAAATATAAAATATAAAATATAAAATATAAAATATAAAATATAAAATATAAAATATAAAATATAAAATATAAAATATAAAATATAAAATATAAAATATAAAATATAAAATATAAAATATAAAATATAAAATATAAAATATAAAATATAAAATATAAAATATAAAATATAAAATATAAAATATAAAATATAAAATATAAAATATAAAATATAAAATATAAAATATAAAATATAAAATATAAAATATAAAATATAAAATATAAAATATAAAATATAAAATATAAAATATAAAATATAAAATATAAAATATAAAATATAAAATATAAAATATAAAATATAAAATATAAAATATAAAATATAAAATATAAAATATAAAATATAAAATATAAAATATAAAATATAAAATATAAAATATAAAATATAAAATATAAAATATAAAATATAAAATATAAAATATAAAATATAAAATATAAAATATAAAATATAAAATATAAAATATAAAATATAAAATATAAAATATAAAATATAAAATATAAAATATAAAATATAAAATATAAAATATAAAATATAAAATATAAAATATAAAATATAAAATATAAAATATAAAATATAAAATATAAAATATAAAATATAAAATATAAAATATAAAATATAAAATATAAAATATAAAATATAAAATATAAAATATAAAATATAAAATATAAAATATAAAATATAAAATATAAAATATAAAATATAAAATATAAAATATAAAATATAAAATATAAAATATAAAATATAAAATATAAAATATAAAATATAAAATATAAAATATAAAATATAAAATATAAAATATAAAATATAAAATATAAAATATAAAATATAAAATATAAAATATAAAATATAAAATATAAAATATAAAATATAAAATATAAAATATAAAATATAAAATATAAAATATAAAATATAAAATATAAAATATAAAATATAAAATATAAAATATAAAATATAAAATATAAAATATAAAATATAAAATATAAAATATAAAATATAAAATATAAAATATAAAATATAAAATATAAAATATAAAATATAAAATATAAAATATAAAATATAAAATATAAAATATAAAATATAAAATATAAAATATAAAATATAAAATATAAAATATAAAATATAAAATATAAAATATAAAATATAAAATATAAAATATAAAATATAAAATATAAAATATAAAATATAAAATATAAAATATAAAATATAAAATATAAAATATAAAATATAAAATATAAAATATAAAATATAAAATATAAAATATAAAATATAAAATATAAAATATAAAATATAAAATATAAAATATAAAATATAAAATATAAAATATAAAATATAAAATATAAAATATAAAATATAAAATATAAAATATAAAATATAAAATATAAAATATAAAATATAAAATATAAAATATAAAATATAAAATATAAAATATAAAATATAAAATATAAAATATAAAATATAGAATATAAAATATAAAATATAAAATATAAAATATAAAATATAAAATATAAAATATAAAATATAAAATATAAAATATAAAATATAAAATATAAAATATAAAATATAAAATATTAAATATAAAATATAAAATATAAAATATAAAATATAAAATATAAAATATAAAATATAAAATATAAAATATAAAATATAAAATATAAAATATAAAATATAAAATATAAAATATAAAAAAGTATAAAAATATAAAAGTATTAAAATGAGAAAATATAAAAATAAAAAAAAAAATAAAAATGTATAAAAATGTAAAAGTATTATATTATGAACATATAAAAAAAAATATAAAAATATGAAAAATATAAAAAAAAATATATAAAAATATGAAAATATAAAAATATAAAAATAAAAAAAGTTTAAATATTTATAGAAACAATATCAATTGACAGTTTCAACTCAATTTGCCTATAAGTTTTTTATATTTATCATTTTTTATGTCATATCCAGAAAACTGATACAGTGACCCTCGTATATTTTAGGACAGTTTTCGCTGTGCCAAAGAGATTACGATAGACTGATAATGAATATAAAATAATAAAACAAAACATTTCAATATAAACAAAAACAATCGAGTGACTTTATTCAAAGCTAACAGAATACGAATGCTGGAGTTTTTGTTTTAAATAAAAAAAATTAAAATGAAATTCCTCAGCGTTGTTTTATTACTTTTGCATACATTGTATACAACATCACTGCAGTGGGTAAGTCCTGTCAAAACTGTGTAATAGTAGGTCAAAACTGTATAATTTCTACATATTTCCTTTAAATTTCAAGGATCACTGTGAGGTGGACGACGTTGACTTCCTGACACTGTGGCACTCTCAGCACTATGACTGTCTTCGAACAAATCAAAATGTTACACAACAGCTGCTGAAATGCCAAGACAAACTTCATAATATACAAATAGAAGATAAAAACCGAGAGATTAAGATTCTTAAAGAACAACTGGGGGAAATGCAAATACAGCTAAACGATCAACGGCTTAAATGCGTTGATACCAATCAAGAAATTGTCATACAACGACGTCAAGATGGCTCTGAGGATTTCTTTCGCACCTGGGATGAATATAAGCGAGGATTTGGCAATGAATCAGGGGAATTTTTTATCGGTCTGGAAAAATTGCACAAACTTACCAACAGCCGACCCTATGAACTGTTGATAATTTTAGAGGACTTTGACCATGAACGTCGCTATGCTAAGTACGATCAATTTGTTGTAGGAAGTGAAAAAGAGAAATATGTTCTTAAAACTCTGGGATCATTTCGTGGCAGTGCTGATGATTCATTAACGTATCATGTGGGCCATAAGTTCTCCACTAAAGATCAGGATAATGATGTGTCCGCCGAAGAACACTGTGCTGTTAAATATACTGGAGCTTGGTGGTACAATCACTGCCACAGAAGGTAATTAAGACTGGGGGTTGGGTATTGTCAACACGTTTAAATAATGAACATTTGTAATTTGCAGTAACCTTAATGGCCGCTATTTAAAGGGACCACATACGGAACGCGCCCAGGGTGTCAATTGGTTTGAATTTAGGGGTCACAATTATTCATTAAAATTCGTGGAAATGATTTTGAGGCCGAACTGAAGTTACATTTACGAAGATTATTTTCAGTTGCCAAAAAAAAAACAAATATATTAGAAAAAAGAATGAAAAGAAATGGTGCAACATAAGCAAAAGAGTTACAGTTTAAAAAAATTAGAATAAAGTTGAATACAAATTAAAGAACTTAATTTCCATTATTGTTTATAATCTTTTATTTTAAAAGTACGTATTTAAGAATTATTCGCGACCTATTTTTTTCTTCTTATTTGGCTGGGATCAACCGATATTCATTTATCAGTAGCAGCACGTAGCAAAAGAATTCCATCCACTTTGGTCTTTTCCGTACCGTATAAAATTCGTCACACAACGTTTAAGTAAAAGCTCCTTGACTTGGTTCATCCAACAAACTTTGATCACCCCCTTCTGTGCCGACTATCGAGTTTAAAGCCGAAGAATTTTCAAGTGGGAGCATTTTCTTCCATTCGCATAACATGTCTTAGTCAAGTTTTTCGGTCTATTTAGACGCGCTTCACTACATCAATGTCGTTATACAGCTCATTCTGCTCATGATTCATACAACGAAGATATTAGTTGTTAACGATGATGGATCCAAATATTTTTCGATTTATTTTTTTTCCGATGAGAGGCCTTTGTTATCTGATTTTTTAGCTGTTTGTTTAGAGCGGAACAAAATTAGACGAAAGCATCATACACCATCTACTTTACTTACATTCCTTTCCGAATGGCCTTTGGAGAGTAACGCCCCCAAGCACTCGAGAGAACACTAGTGGACTAATTTTTGACTCTGCAGCAGTGATGTGTAATGAGGTAGTAAATGTGTATACCTTTTCGAGCTCCGTCTCCATTTAAAGACGGCACTACGGGCGGCCAGGGTACCCATTGTAGTTTCCTACCTTCACTTCCTGGTCATCATTTATCACCTATCATCTATCATCTATCATCAGTCATGGGTATCGACCACCAATTCAGGCAGCCATGATTGTCTCCTGGCTCAATCTTCATAACATCCCTGAAACAAATCAAAACATGTCAATTACTTTAGCAGCAACCTATATAGTTTTTCAAAAATCTGTTGCAAACTCAATGTATCTGTGTTCTCTCATTTGTTTTAGAAAGAGGCAGAGAGAAAGAGCGACCTTAGTAAGAAACTCAACTAGATCGATTTAAAAACAAATTCACTGATAAGAAGACGACACCAACATAAAAACAGTCTGCCCTAATATTCTTTACAGTATTCTCTGCATATCACTTAAGTAAATCAATTCAACAACATCACTTGGGATTCCCATAAGATCGAAAAAATGAAGAAAACTTTTAAAAAAATCCCGTATTTTGTGCTGATAATTTTTAGTATAGTCAACAATATCTCCATGGAAGAGGTAAGATTCTACGTAAAACACATTACTTGTTACTTACACTATAAACTTTCATCCTCTCTAATTCTATGCCAGCTTTCAGGTGAATCCTGTGATGTAGACAACGATCAAGGCCTCGTCCAATGGTACTCCCAAGTCTATAGCTTTGCTCATTCGAATCAAAATTTAAGTCAACAAATGTTGCAGCTTAACGACAAAATTTTTGAAATGAAAGTGAAACTGGAAGAAACCCAACGCGAGCTTAGGGAACAACAACTCAAATGTCACAGTAATGATAATGAAATTGTCATCCAGCGGAGACAAGATGGTTCTGTAGATTTCTACCGCACCTGGGCTGAGTACAAACAGGGATTTGGCGATCCAAAGGGTGAATTTTTTATAGGTCTCGATAAGTTGCACGAACTTACAAATAACAGACCGTATGGTCTACTAATAGTCATGATGGACTGGGAGAATCAAAGACGTTATGCGAAATATGATCGCTTTATTATTGGCAGTGAATTGGAGAAATATGCGCTACAACAATTGGGTGCCTACACGGGTTCAGGAGGTGATTCACTGGCGGGGCATGTGGGTCACAAATTTACCACAAAGGATCAGAAGAATGATGTACACAACAGAAATTGTGCCGAGCAGTTTAGAGGGGCGTGGTGGTATGGAAAATGCCATGTGAGGTAATGAACAATGCGGTATAAAAAAAAAACAATATCATATAGACCAGAGTGAGATTAACCCAAACAACCGATACACAGTTTGATGATAGCAATTATTTATGGTACTAATTTTCCTTCATTTAGCAATCTCAATGGTTTGTACCTAAAAGGTACAATTGGCGGTGATCAATGGGCCCAGGGTGTGATTTGGAAAACGTTTAAGGATTACACGTATTCGTTGAAATTTGTGGAGATGATACTGATAAGAATGTAAAATATCGATATAATGCAATAGGAAATAAAAGAAAATATTTGGTCTAGGTAAACAACAATTTGAAAATAAAATTTTTCGTTTTTGGTGCAGCAAAAGAATTAAAATACCTGATATAAAAATATAAACATATAAAAATATAATTATATAAAAAAATAAAAATACAAAAATATAAAAATATAAAAATATAAAAATATAAAAATATAAAAATATAAAAATATAAAAATATAAAAATATAAAAATATAAAAATATAAAAATATAAAAATATAAATATATAAAAATATAAAAATAAAAAAAATATAAAAATACAAAAATAATAAAATATAAAAACATAAAAATATAAAAATAAAAAAATATAAAAATAAAAAAATATAAAAATATAAAAATATAAAAATATAAAAATATAAAATATAAAAATATAAAAATATAAAAATATAAAAATATAAAAATATAAAAATATAAAAATATAAAAATATAAAAATATAAAAATATAAAAATATAAAAATATTAAAATATAAAAATATAAAAATATAAAAATATAAAAATATAAAAATATAAAAATATAAAAATATAAAAATATAAAAATATAAAAATATAAAAATATAAAAATATAAAAATATAAAAATATAAAAATATAAAAATATAAAAATATAAAAATATAAAAATATAAAAATATAAAAATATAAAAATATAAAAATATAAAAATATAAAAATATAAAAATATAAAAATATAAAAATATAAAAATATAAAAATATAAAAATATAAAAGTATAAAAATATAAAAATATGAAAAAATTAAAATATAAACATATACAAATATTTTAAACTGTTTGTTAGTTTTAGTCGATCGTGTTTTATATATTAAATTTACGTTAGGTATATCAAATGATACATCAAATTCGGCTTACGATCAGAAAAGTGTTTTTTTATTGTTTGATATTTTTAGTCAATTTCAGTGTGTCACGCACTAGGATGACGCGTTTCGAACTCCATGACGAGTTCATCTTCAGACCCCTTTGTGACCAACTGATGCACAATGGTACATCATCAGCTGTATATATATCTACAATTATGTCAAACATGTACATGCGAAGTAGATATCAGCCGAAAATGTTCAGCACCAATTATACAGTACGAGCTCGATTTTCGCAACCGATAGCAGCCCAAGCCGGTTGCAGTTACCGAGATTGTTGCGCTTACCGAACCTCTTTTGAAAATTGTTATTTTACTTTGTGCAAAATGTCCGTCACTAAAAAAACTATACTATTACAGTCATTTGTTCACTCACATTAAACAGTGTCGTAACATAGCATGCAAATTAAAAAAAACATATAATTTCTTCGAATACATTGAAAAGTTGCGCTCATCGAGACTGTTTTTTTGAACGTGTTGCACTTATCAAGACTCATGTGTAAAAAAGAGCGGTTGCGCAAATCGGGGTGTTGCAATAATCGCTAGTTGCGTAAATCGAGCTCGTACTGTAGTTTGAATTTGACCGTTAATATTCAAACATGAGAAATGGAGGAAATTCTTTCCCCACGATTTCCCTTTGTACCTCTTTTCTAACACTTTTCTGATCGTAAGCCGAATTTGATATATCATTTGATACACTTAACGCAAATTTAATATATAAAAATATAATAAGAAATAAAATATATAATAACATAAAAATATAAATATATAAAAATATAATGTACAACAAAAGTACCTTCTGGCGATAAAAGTGATACAATAAAATTAGTACAACAAAAGTACTATTTGGTACAATAAAAGTACCTTGTTGTGTAATAAAAGTACTTTTTTTGTACAAAAGGTACTTTATTTTTACAATATAATGACTCTTTAGTACAATAAAAGTATTATTTTGTTACACAAAAAGTACTTTTTATCGCCTTGTGGCGGTAAAGGTACTTTTTTATACAATAAAATTAATAACAATAAAAGTGCTTTTTCGAACAATAAAAGTACTATTTGGTACAATAAAAATACTTCTTGGAACGCTAAGAGTACTTTTTAGTAATGTAAAATTATTTTTTTGTTGCATTAAAAGTACTTTACAGTATAATAAAAGGTCTCTTGGAACAATATAATTAGTTTTTGCTACATAAAAAAATCTTGTTGTTTACAATAAAAGTACTTCTTCCATGCGATCATTGCTGGAAATTCTGTTTCGTTCCTTTGTAGATAACAAGGTTTGTGTCAAGGGATTGTTAGATGTTGTTACGAGTTTCAACCGCCAAATTCCTCAAAAGATGGCGCCAGCTGGTTTTGTTGATTTTTATTTATGACGTTGATAAATCATTTCCATTTTCCTTGGTCTTTGCGTAATCTGAATTTTGCAGTAGAAGCATCTCACGGCAGCGCTCACCATTTACAGTAACGTTACGATTCGCATCATATTTGAAGAAGTACGGTCCAATGATGCCACCAGCCCATAAACCGCACCAAACTGTGACTTTTTCTGGATGCATTGTATAGCTCTTGCCATGCTTCTGGCTGATCTTCATTCCAAAATCGACTATTCTGCTTATTAACGTACCCATTGAGCCAAAAATGAGCTTCGTCGCTGAACACAATTTTTCGAAAAAAAAGTGGGTCTTCGGCCAACTTTCCAAGAGTCCATTCACCAAAAATTCTACGTTGCGGTAGGTCGTTCGGCTTCAATTCTTGCACCAGCTGTATTTTGAAAGGCTCCACACCTAAATCCTTCCGCAAAATTTTCCACGTTGTTATGTAACAGACGCCCAATTGCTGCGAACGGCGGCGTATCGATAATGGATGGTCATCATGAACACTGGCCGATGCAGCTGCGATATTTTCTTTACTTAGCACTCTACGTAAGCGTGTTGGTGGTTTAATGTCCAGCAATGTAAATTTGGTGCGAAATTTAGTCACAGTAGCCCGAATAGCCGCTTCAGTGGGTCGATAAAACTGACCATAAAATGGAAGAAGCGCGCGATGAACTTTCTTAACAGAGCGCGCATTTTGATAATAAAATTCAATAATTTGCAAGCGTTGTTCGTTTGTAAGACGATTCATGGTTAAATTATAGACCAAACTGAAGATGTTTGACAGTAAAACAAAACACGAAACGTGCGTCAGCTGTTTAAACGAAGGCCTTTCATTTGTAATGCCAATAAGGATGCGTGGTAGAAATGACGGTGTATAAATGATCATCAATTTAAAGATGTCCGACAATTTGTCTGACAGAACCTACATCCACCTCCCATATAAACTTCCCCTTTTTGGGGGGGTGTCCGTCTGACTGTTCCCTTGAACTATCAAGCTGAAAGTCGTATGCAAGCAACCGGAGTTTAAGGGCTATGGAGCTGCATTTGTAATGCCCATAAGGAGGCATGGTAGGTATGATAACATATGTACATATAATCATAGTCAAATTCCGAGTCAACTTAAAGATTGCCGTCCGTCTGTTTGTCTATATCCGCGATTACAGCCGTAGTTTAAGAGCTATCGAGCTGAAATGTGATTTGCAAGCATCTAAGATATTGTTGAAATATCCCCGTCCAGGAGACCTGAACGGACCCAAACGAACCCACTGGACTCATCTTGAAAATATCTTCCACACATATTGGGTCATCATATAATCCAAGGAACCCCCTTTTTTTGGGTTCCTACAGTTCGTTAGCACACCATAGGCTCTGGCCTACTTGTAAACCCATTTCGTCTTTCGTTTTTGTTGATAAACTAATTTCATTTGAGAGCTATTTCAAAGAGTCGACTATGAGAACATATAGTAATTTCGGCAGTAGCCCTCGTATATTTTAATATAATACGAAATATTAAAACTCTCCATGTCTCAGTATGTATGAAATATATTGAGAACTGAGACGTATTCCATCAATCATTAGCTGATAACTGAAGCACATAAATAGATGACATAGAATCGAATACACTCATTTAAGTAAACCCCCTTTGAGACAGCGGCAGCATTTGATTCAAAAACATCAATATAATATGAACATATTGCTACAATTTATATATTTTTTACTAATATGTTTTATTTATTGCTATACAATATCAGCACAATTGGTAAAGTGAAACATATATCAATAAATCATTAGAAATCTAGTAAAAGAATTTGTTGTAGATTCCTGATGACCATTGCGATGCAGCAGATATGGAGGCCCTAGGCAAATGGCACACTCAGGTGTACAACTGTATTAGCACAAATGAAAATATTAGCCAGCAACTAACGCAACTCCATGACAAATTCCATGACCTACAAACAGAAGTCAAAGCTCAAAAAGCTGATGAAAGCTCACAGGTTAACAGCCTCAAACATGACTTACAAGAAATTAAATCACAGTTGCAGGAGTTACGACAACAACAACTGGGTCAAAATGTCGAAATTGTCATACAAAGACGTCAAGATGGTACCGAGGATTTCTTTCGCACCTGGGATGAATATAAACGTGGCTTTGGCAATGCATCAGGTGAATTCTTTATTGGCCTGGAAAAATTGCACAAACTTACCAACAGTCGACCCTATGAATTGCTCGTGATCATGGAGGACTTTGAGAATGATCGTCGTTTTGCTAAGTACGATCAATTTGTAATTGGCAGTGAAAAAGAGAAATATGCTTTGAAAACACTAGGCACATACGAAGGTACCGCTGGCGATTCTTTGGCGTTTCATGTGGGCCATAAGTTCTCTACCAAAGATCAAGATAATGATGCCACCGATTCAGAATTTTGCGCCATGAAATACACTGGAGCCTGGTGGGATAATAATTGTCATCAAAGGTAAGAATGGCGGAGGAATCAATTTGAAGCGTAGAAGGCTGTATATCTGTAGATCTTTTTCATTTGCAGTAATCTAAATGGTCGCTATTTAAAGGGTCAACATGTGGAACATGCCCAGGGCGTCAATTGGCTGCACTTTAGGGGTCATTATTATTCTTTGAAATTTGTGGAAATGATCTTAAGGCCAAAGTAATCTAATACAATTAAGTGTAGAAATTAAGTAATTTATAGTGCTTAAATTGTAATAAAAAACCAGTAAGAAAGTTTCAGTCAGGCAACCCGACTTACATTTACCCTCACCATGAGTAACTCGATTTCTAAATTGGGCGGAATGGTAAATTTGTATGGAAGGTACCCGAAGGGGCGTGTCTAGACTTCCAGATTTTTTAACAAAAACTTTATCCTGCTTGACTAAATACAGAATTTGGGCATGATTGTGTTAGGTCTTTTTATAATATTAATCGATCTCTAAAGTGGGCGGTACCAGATGGGGCGCGGCTAGACTTCCAGTTCTTTTCTTCAAAACTGTATCCTGATATAGCTGTACTAAATAAAGAATTTGGCTACGATCGCGTTGGATTTATTGATATTCATCTCTAAAGTGGGCGTAAAGATACATTTGTATGGAAGGACTCGTAAAAAAAAGGGGCAACCCAAAACTCAAAAATCAGGAGGCGGGAGACTATAGATCCCTTAAGAGCCCCAAACAAGGGCCCCTGAGGTATGATTACCCAATATGTATGAAATTCGACTTTAAATCGACTCTGAATCGCGGGGACAGGGGACACCTCCAAAAAGAGGAAGTTTGTATAGTTTCTGTCCGATCCTACTTATCTTTGAATTTACTCTCCTCTTAGAAGACATAAGCTTGCATACCAAATTTCAGGTTGATAGCTCTTAAACAATGGCTGCAATCGCGGGGGCAAATAGATAAATGGAGGGACATCTGTAATTCGAATCAGAATATATATTTGTGGCAGCGTTTCAATTCAACTTTGGATTTTACGTAATTTCCGAGCGAAATATTATATCAGTTGTTATAAAACATTTATGGTCAAAAGTTGAGCAAACTCGGAAAACTTTAAGCCGTGCCCCAAAGAGGTCAAAGGTCAATTCTTTATATGTTCTTAGTAGACTCGAGAATGACTTGACCGATCTTTTTGAAATTTTCACACCTGTTTGATCGTTAGGGAAAAATAGGGTACTGCATTTTTGCTATATATCAAGTGGGCGTAGCTGCGCCCATTGAACCCTATTTTTGAAACCGCAATATCTGGAGGACTGTTTCTCCAATCGCATTTGGCAGCAAAGTTTGTGACACAACAACAAATGGGCGAGATCGGATCAGTGGGCGTGGTATAAAACTTAAAACATGAAATGGCTGTATCTTATCAACTATAAGAGGTATGAATGTATATGGAAATAATTGTTCCATCTTAACGAACATTTGTAAAAAAACATAGGGATTACTAAGAACCTGGCCTTTAACCTCTTTGGGTTATGGGAAATAATTGTTTGATACGACCCAAAAGTGTAACACATAGAAGTAGTCACAATAGACCGTAGGTTTCTTTGAACCAAATTCGATTCATGACTTTTTAAGTTGTTTGATCCATGTCCAAATTCGATTCATGACTTTTTAAGTCGTTTGAGCCATGTCCGTCTGTCTGTCTTGCTGTCCACGATAACTTTCGAAAGACGCAACCAAATGTTTTGAAATTTTGCACAAGTTAATATTTCCCCAAAACTACTTACGGTATTGTAAATGGGCTACATGACCCCGCCCCTTCTGGTGCCTCCCATATAATTACATCAGTCCGCCCATTTTAGAAATCGAGTAATAATATCAATACACCAAACGGAATCGTACCCAAATTCTGTACTTAGTAAAGCTATAACAGGATAATGTTTTGTTCTGGAAGTCTAGACACGCCCCTTGTGGTACCTCCCACACATATGTACCTTTCCACCCACTTTAGAGATGGAGTAATAATATCAATACACCCAATATCGTGCCCAAATTCTATATTTAGTAAAGCTATAACAGGATAAAGTTTTGGAGAAAAAATCTAGAAGTCTAGACACGTCCCTTCTGGTACCCCTCATACAAATGTACCACTCCGCACCCTTTAGAAATCGAGTAATAATATCAATAAATCCAACACGATTGTACCCAAACTTTTTATTTAGTAAAGCTATAGCAGGATACAGTTTTTGAGAAAAAAAACTGGTACCTCCCACACCCATCTGGTACCGCCCACTTTAGAAATCTATTAATATTATTAATAGATCTAACGCGACCGTGCCCAAATTCTGTATTTTGTGAAGTTCAAGCTGAATAAAGTTTTGGAGAAAAAAATCTAGAAGTCTAGAGAGGCCCCTTCTGGTACCTCCCATACAAATGTACCACTCCGCCCACTTTAGAGTTGGAGTAATAATATTAATACACTCCACATGATCATGCCCAAATTCTGTATTTAGTAATGCTATAACAGGATAAAGTTTTGGAGAAAAAATTTAGAAGTTAGACACCCCCTTCTGATACCTCCCATAAACATGCTGTACCGCCCACTTTAGAAATTGATTAATATTATTAATAGACCTAACGCGATCGTGCCCAAATTCTGTATTTAGTGAAGTTCAAGCAGTATAAAGTTTTGAAGAAAAAATCTAGAAGTCTAGACACGCCCCTTCTGGTACCTCCCATACAAATGTACCACTCCGCACACTTTAGAAATCGAGTAATAATATCAATATAATAGACAATTTTTTGTTTTACTGAGGGTGAGGGTATATGTAAGTCGGGTTGCCTGACTGCAACTTTCTTACTGGTTTTTTAAATCAAGCGGCAGGCTTATTATGAAAATTGGCGTTCAATGTAGATGTAGATGTAGGCGATATGTGATTTCAACAGGTCAGTGCCACTTGCCACACAGCTAACGAAACAATGGCTCTTTTGCGCAACAAATTCAATGGCTGGGTTATCTCACGTGGCGGCGATGTCCATTGGCCGATAAGATCATGTGATTCGACACCGTTGGACTTCTTTCTTTGGGGTTATTTGAAAGAAAAGGTGTACGTCGATAAGCCAGCATCAATTCAAGAGCTAAAGGATGAGATAAGTCGGCACATTAACGGCATAGAACCTTAATTATGCCTCAGCGTCATTGAAAATTTGGACCATCGAATGGAGGTGTGCCAGCCATTTGGCCGATACTTTGTTCCATACATAATTGAACCATACCAATATTATCATTATAAAAAGAAATGACAATAATTTCCTAAATAAAAATTTAACCACCGTTTTGCAAAAAGTACAATTTATTATACAAAAATGTACAATTTATGGTACCAAAAAGTACAATTTATTGTACCAAAAAGTGCAATTTATGGTACCTATTCAATACCTAAAAGTTTGATTCAACCACAAAAAAAATATATTGTACGATATACCGAGATATAAACTTGTTAAAATATAGAAAAAGTGCTAAAAATCCACCTTGAGCAACTAAATTAATATTGCCATTTAATAATTATGGCAGGCCACTTGACAAAACGAATGATGCAGAAGTTCTTATTTTTGGGGCTACTTTCACGTGCAATTCTGAGAATTGAGTCCCGAAATCATAATTCTCAAAAGATTTTCAGATTTAGATTTTTTACTACTTCTAGGCAACTTAAAAGTTGCCTTGGCACGTTAAGAAACAAGGTGACTTTTCATAAATACATAATCCGCCACACTACCGACTAGTGGGTGTAAGTACTTAACAAAGCTACAACAGTTTTTAACAGTTTCATTAATCACTGACTGCAACTAAGGCGCCACATACCAAACACATTGTTGTATACATGTCTTGTGCATAATTTTTTTATGTGATTTTTGTTTACGATTGTCTTTAGAACGTTAGGAGTGTTCTCCTGCTGTACATTCTTGCACTGCGAGGTGTTAGATGACCCATTTCAATAACTGGCCCCCCTCATTGCATGGTATGCACAACTGACAGAAATTTAATTAAACGTTTTGCTATTTGCTAATTAGTTGTTGTTGTGTGTCCACTCTTTTCCTCCATCCCAACTAACTGTCATAACCCATAATTATGGCAATCAACCATAATGGAATTATGTATTTAAGGAAATTTTCATTAACTTTTACATGGCTTAACGCTAAGCGCAAATATGTCGCGGAGTTTTGTGTATGCTTGCTCTGTTCGCTCCACTTCAACAACATCATGTAGCACACACACTGAGACCGCAGATCGACATCCTCCACGTATGTGGAAGTTGCATGCATGCCATGTAATTGTAGCGATTATTCCTTCATTTATGGCGATAATCTTGTTGATCGCTTGGCCGACTGCCTATGGCTAAAGCGACCGTCAGTCTAAGTCTGTTCTACTTCAGGCATTGAGTTTGCAATGCTCCCCTCTCTTTCTCTCTCTCTCTGCTGAGTGCTGTAATCACTGGTGATTATCTTTGTTATTTTTTGGCTGTGTTTTAATTAAAAAAGATTGTACGGAAATTTGTTTAAATTGCAATTTGTTTTTATGTCTTTAACATAATTTTGTTAAGTTTATAAGTTGGCTGGCAACCATCCAGTTGTACGATCAGTTAGGGGGGAAGGGGGAACACGATTTTACCTTCTCGTTCATAATTATAATTGACATGACATATGTTTTGGATGATTTGTTTACACAAATCGAACAAGTTGTGCTTCAATAGGCATTCAGAAGTTGTAACGACTAACCAAATGGACTGGTGGCAAAGTTGATATAGCAAACATATCCGGTAGTAATGTTGCATGGCTTAGTTAGTTATACTGTAGAAAATATGCATTTATGATATTTGAGAAAGGTTTACAAATATTGTTGATATCTTACGAGATTAAGAGTCACTTCAGGTGATCTAAACCCTATTCATTCTATGACCTAATTAAGAGTGATTTATTTAAACTCCTCTTTATATAATTTGAAATAAAATACTTAAAATACAATTGATGGAGTTAGAAGCAAAGGGATGCAAGTGACAAAACGTTCATTTCGAGATAATTGTTTTTAAAGTTTTAAATTCTAGTTCAAATGCTACAACTGTTTTTTGGCTGTTCCACTAAAAAGAAGTAAGAAAAGCATAAAACGGAGCCCTCCAAAATGTTGACAAACACCGCAAATGAATTAAATACCATGATTTGAGGATATGCACCTGGAATGTTAGAACACTGTATAGACCAGGTGCCTCCATCCAACTGGCGGAAGTTATCGCAGAATACAAGGCTGACATAACCTTAAACATAATTTCCCTTTACACTCCATGAATGAATTGTGGGATAGCTTTTCGCGTTGTTGTGAATTAACACGATTTCTGTTTTTAGATTCACAACTAATGGCACCTACATGTTTATCGACAAATGCGAACGTCATTGTTTTAGAAGCTTTTACTAGACATACCGATTGACTCGCCACTTATAATGCGAAGTTGCATGAAGACAACATCGAGGGGTCCGGCAATGAAAGAAATTTTATGTTTTTATTTTTTTAGATGACTGGAGCCAGGAGTTGGACCTGGGATCTCCCGCATGGTAGTAGCGTATTCTAACTATCGGCCGGTGTTACATAACCGCTCTACAGGAAATCCGGTGGACGGGACACGGGTGTTCGCGCATGCAGGCGCATGCGACATCTACTTTAGTGGCCATGCGGACAAGCACGAGTTAGGATGAGGATTTGTGGTTGGCAAGAGACTGCTACACCTAGTCCCAAGGTTCAACTGATTGATTTCTTTGCGCCAGGAATTAAATTTGACCACAAAAATATTTATAAGACGACATGGTTATCTCCAGATCAATTGACGAGGAATAAGATAGATCACGTGGTATTTGATGGAAGGCACGCATTGAGTGTTCTCGACATACGAGTGCTCATGGGTGCGAACATTCACTCCGACCACTACCTTACCGCAGTTAAGGTACTCACAAGGCTAAGCATGACGAAAAACATACGTAACCAGGCACAACAAAAGCTGGACATCAGTAAACTGCGGACTACAGAGATAGTGGACGCCTACTCCAACCACCTAAATCAACTGCTACGGAATGCTCCAACCCCTGATGATATAACCTAGCAGTGGCAATAGAATGGACTGCGAGAAGCGTATTTGGATACTCAAAGACGGATGGTACATACAGACGGATGCTGCATACAGGGCAAAACTGCAGCCGCGCGCTTTTCGTGAACGGCACAGGGAGAAGAAACGAGAGGCAACTCTTCTTTTAAGACGAAAAAAAAGGAGTTGAAGAAGAGACAGGATGAGTGCACAGAGTTGCTACGAAGTAGAGGGGAAGCCCAAAAATTCTACCAGAGAGTTAAGGCGAGAATGCGTGGAACAGGGTAACAGGATAACCCTTCTGCAAAAACACTAAAGGACAGCTAGTGACGGACCCGGATAACATTCTGAAGATATGGAGAGATCATTTTAGAATTTTACTGTACTGGTACTGTATTGGACCTTATCAGTGCGTCTTTAGACCTGGTAAATCTATGACGGATCAAATATTCACCTGGAAAAAATTCATGAAAAGCAGATCGACACCTACCACCTCTTTGTCAACTACAAAGCTGCCATCGACTCTCCGATAAGGAGTAAGTTATATGAAGCATGTCTGAGTTTGGTATTCCTGCAAAGCTTATTCGACTTTACACATGTACCTCGGAAAACAATAAATCCTCTTTTATGATTGGTAAGGAACCATTCAACACGGAAAGAGGACTCAGGCAGGGTTATAGCTTGTCCTGTAAACTATTTAATATAGTTATGGAGAAGGTGAAGAGAAAGGCTGGTGTTAACATGTCTGGCACCATATTCCACAAGAGCCACATGCCACAAGCCTATGCCGATGATATAGATAACATTGGCCGAAATCTACGGAATGTTACTGTAGTTTTCTCATCGCTAGAAAAGGAGTCAGAAAAAATGGGTTTAGCAATCAACGAGGACAAAACAAAAACAAGGATTTCGACAAACAAGCTGTCCTCTCGATGGGGACGCACCGTGAACGTTGAAAATTATTGTTTTGAGGTGGTCAACAAGAAAAATAATGACAGCCAAGAAATTAAACGGAGAATCGTACTAGACAATAGATGTTTTAAAGGACATCGGCAGCGCTTTAGTAACACCACCTTATCTCAAGACACGAAGAAACAGCTGTGCCAGGTGTTTATTTTACCCGTTCTGTTGCATCCTGCCGAATCGTGGTGCTTACGACAACGGATATACAAAAAATGGGAGTTTTCGAGAAAATAGTACTCCGAAAAATATATGAACCTATCTGTGTCGACGTCGAGTTTCGCCATCGGATGAACCATGAGCTGTATGAGCTTTACCACGACATCGACGTAGCTAAAAGAGTCAGAATTCAACGACTACAATGGCTGGGACATGTTGCCAGGATGGATGTAAATGCTCCAGCGAGAAAGGAGTTTGAAAGCGAACCTAAAGGACGACGTAGAGAAGGGAGACCCAAACTTCGTTGGAAGGACCAAGTGGTTGGCGACTTGCCACCATCTGGTAGGACTAACTGTCGAATGCACACAGAACAACGAAGCGTGTGGAATTCGTTAATACTTTAGGCCTCAAATGTATGAACCACGTTTCAAAGTTGTAATGGGCCACTTAAGTAAGTAAGTAATAAATATTGATCTCATCTCATGATAGTAGTAGTAGAGATAGTGAGGAGGAACACAACTGCACACTTATCTCAACTTTTGTCAATTTGTCTAATTTGTCTTTGCTTCTAACCCCCTCAATTGGATTTGCAATCTTTACTGTGTACCGCCAGAAAAAACACTATTGTTTGCATACAATTTGCACGGTGCGCAGTTTTTTCTTTACATGGTTCACATATACAAAATTTTGACAAACGGCCCACCATTGATATATGAAGCAATTCATTAACCAATTTACGACATTATTACGCCTATAACATTAGAGTATTATTCTTGCCGAATGTTTTTCTGTTGTTGTTAATTTTTTTTACTCCTTCAACTAATCGCAGTTGCATCTGAGAGTAAGTACTGCCCCCAGTACGCCCGCAGTTAATGGCAACTTTGTATCGTTTTTCGCATTATCATTTGAAATTTTTACGATCATCGATGGAAGTGATAGACTTTTTACGTATCAGTTACAGACACCAACAACTCCTGCTGTGTCGCATTGGAACATTAATAATATTATTGCTACTTGAGCGGGAAACTTGGCAAGGCAATGACAATTGCATTATTAACAATTGTGTTTGCAACATTTGCTGCATGTTAGCAGCGACAAAGTTTCGCTCATGTAGGGGTGTGTGTGTTAGTGTAAATATAAGCATTCATATGATTTTAATCATTTCATGTAGTACAAATTCAGGCTTATGTAAAATAAGAGTAGAGCAATGCATACAAATTTGCAGCATAGCAGAAAAACAACACCCACGCGCAGACGTAGAAGTTGGGAGAAAAAAATATAAAGTAACAGCTTAACACAAATCACCATAATTAATTTGGCATCTGGGTGAAAACAATCAATTCGGCGTAGTGACTAACGTAGCGTAGTTAAATGGTTTATTTTGTTGTTGCAGCTGAGTGATAATGTGATTTATCTCTAAGTGGGGATGATGTAAGGATATGTAAATCATAAGGCTAATGGTGGTTTGAAAGGACTGTATTTGGTAGTGGCAGTGGAATAAGGTAGGATAGGTTTTGATAACATGTGCCGTTACAAAAAAAAAAAAACAGTTTTTGGTACAAGAAAATAACTTTTTGGTTCAATAACAGAACCTTTGTCAAAACAAAAGTGCTTATTGATACAATAAGACTTCTTTCTGGTACCAAACAAGTTCTGTTTGTTATATTGAATGCACTTGTTGGCACAATGAAAGTACTTATATATATATATGTATATATTTGATTCCTATGGCTCCAGGTTGGAGCAAATGGCCGTAACAAAATTCTTCCATCTTGATCTATCTTGCGCCATCAGTTTTAATTTGGACCAAGTCATTCCAGTTTTTTTTATTTCGGATTCTAATAACCTAGCCTCGTCTTTTGCTGCCTTGAGGGTTCCATTCGAACATGTATCCGGTATAGGTATATGTATCGGTATTTAAACCAAAACCCAAGAAACTAATTTTTGAAGTCGATCGGTGAAATTTCTTATAAGAAACATTAAAAATTTGTTTCTTGAGTTTCAGTTCAAATACATATATTCTAAAGCTGGACAACAGAGATAGCCTTATAGTTTGCCTATATGTGTTTTTTACAACGTTTTGAAAGTTTTGAGGATTAAACAATCTGATCACTTAGATCAATAGCGTATTATAGTGAAAGTTTTTCTCTGGTAAAGTGTTCAATCGCCACTATCATGTGGAAGATCCATGTTCGATTCCCGCCTTCAGTCATCTTAAAAAAAAACTTAATTCCCTTTGCACCCCATGAATGAGGTATGGGATAGCTTCTCGCGTTGTTGTGAATTAACACGCTTTCTATTTTTAGATTCACAACTAACGGCACCTACTTGTTTATCGACGAATGCGAACATCACTGTTTGAGAAGCTCTTACTAGACACGACGATTGAATCGACGCTTAATACTGCGAAGTTGCTTTCAACAACATTCGAGGGGAGCCGACAATGAAAGAAAATTTTATTTCTTTTTTTCTTTTTTTTTTAAGATGATTGGAGCCAGGTTTGAACCTGCGATCTCCCGCATGGTAGTCGCGTGTTCGCATTTGTCGATAAAAAAGTAGGTGCAATTTTTTTGTAAATCTAAAAATTGAAAGCGTGTTAATTTACAATAATGCCAAAAGCAATCCTGTAACTCATTAATGGGGTGTTTTCAACAGATGGTCTATTTTATCCAAAATATTAAAAATTTTAAATATTTTTCGAAGAGGAAGTTCTTGTAATCAATGACACTCCTTCTATAATAGTGGGAGACTTCAAAATTATTGCTCTTCTGTTAGTAATACAAGGCTGATATACAAAATACCATTGCCACTTTTACTTACACAGTACTACACATGATTTTGGGACTTAATTCGGAGAACTGCACGTGAAAGTAGCCCAAAAAAGAAGAAATTCTGCATAATTCTTTTTGTCAATTTACATGCCATAATAATTAAATATCGATTTTAAGTTAGTAAGTATCGTATAGGGAAATTTTTCAGATTTTAGACACTTTTGTTATATTGTTATATAGTCGCGTATGATTATCATAAGTAATATTCCGCGTAAATCATAAGCCATGGAGTACAACAGTTTTATTGTAACTTCTACAAAATAAACCTAGTTCAAAATCATTTGGTGAATGGAATAGTGAAACTGTTGCCTATGAAGGGAAACGGAATATGAACAGATTAAAAGAATTGTAATTCTTAATTTTTTAAATTTCTTTCAGCTAAATCGTACTTGTGGTGCTCGAGTTATGTCAAACAAAAGATCCTAACTCGTGAAAAATTCCTCTATACGATACTTATTTACTCCAACCGGTCTATTCTGACGTGGTTACAATAGTCACCACGGTTACAATAGACTACTTTGGTTACAAAATCAAAAAATCGGTATTCCGAATCCTTGTTACCGTGACAATTATTACAAAAATTGTTACCTGCCAAAAAGGATGTAACAAGTTAGTTTCAGCTCTTTGGAATACTATTTGGAGATGTAAAAAAAAATTTGAATTATTGAAGTCGTGGGTAAAACACTTTTACCCCTTTTTGCTATGGAAATGTAGTGGCAAAATGTGTGGAAAGGGAACAACTGCCAAGAAACCTGTGGGACGGCAGTGACCAATTCTCCATGACACAGTATTTGTCCAACATTTTCGACTGCCCACTTAACTGGGGTATGTGTAGTCTCCTTAAGCTTAGTCAAATGTGTATAAATATCTAAAAAGTAAAAATATGTTTACTTTTCCATGTATTGTGTTTTTATTTTTTGTTTTTAAAATTCAGAAATTAGCTGTGAATTGTCAGTAATTTACATTTCACCACAAGGTGAACTTTTCCTTGTTACTAATTGCCAGAATACTCGTAACAAGAATTAGTTTCAATATTGTAACAAATTTACAGTGACAAATTTTTGTAACCAAATTATTAGAATAGGGCCGTAAATCGATATTAAATTATTATGGCATGTTACTTGACAAAACGAATGATGTAGAAATTCTTCTTTTTACGGCTACCTTTACATGCAGTTCTCACAATTGAGTCCCCAACTCAATGAGCTGAAAAATATTGTACTGTGTTATGGGATCGTATAGCGGATTCAGTACACTATCAGCAGTATTCATGGTTTGACTGAGACAAGTTTTAGATAGGAAAACAAAACATCAAATAGGAACCAATTGCAGACCCTAATAGCATATTTAAATATAACATTAGGTCTTATGAAACTATATGTGAAAGCTTAGAATGGAATTTATGAAGCAAAGATAAAATCATGTATCTTCGTAGGACCACTAATAAAAAAAAAAAAACAATAAGCAGTGATGGATTCACACAATTACTTAGTACTATTGAAAACAAGCCTGGAACTGTTTTCAAGAGCTAGCTAATGGCCCTGGAAACAACAGGGCAGATAATTATCAATACGAGTATTAAAAAAAACTGTGCTTAAATCCTTTAAAATGATGATGCGCCAAATGTCCTGTAAAGTTCATACGCTACATAATTATTTGGGCCATTTTAATGATAATATGAGGCCTACTCAGAAGCGCAATGATGTGATGACGTTACCAAGTGCACTACAGAGATTTTCTCCATGAATTTATCAAATAATCTTAATCTGTATATTTCACTACTAAACTATGTAGTACACCTCCCCTAGAAACATTCATTTGTAATAATATGGAGATATCAAGCTTTCGTTTCTTTTGGGTTTATTTTAAATGAAAATGTTAACATTCTTTTAGTACGATGAGCAAAAGAATATTACACTCCAATATACATATTATAATACATTTATATAATGTATAGTTTTATTAACTTGTATATGTAAAGTTTGTGCCATTCAATTCACATAGACATTTATTCTTGTTAGTTACGTATTTGAAAGGTACTCACGAAATGTCAAACTTCAGTGTATTTACAATATACAACATATGAAACATTTATAACAAAATATCCATGAGTATTCTAAGCTTTAATATAAAACAAAGAAGACTAAACTCTATTTGGGGAAAAAATCCTCAAATTAGGAAACATAAATAAGAAGTTTAACTTACCTTTTTAAATAATTACAAATCTGAAAAAAAAACAGAAAAATTAAGATAAATTAAACTAAATTAAGATATTAGTCAACATGTGTGAGAATTTAAAAAATGTAACTAGAATGTTTTATGAATTTTATAATATAAAAATATTGTTATAAAATAATTATTTTCCTTTGCACCCTATGAATTAGGTAATGGGATAGCTTCTCGCATTGTTGTGAATTATCTTACTTACTTACTTAAGTGGCCCATTCCAACTTACGAACGTGGTTCATAAGTTTGAGGCCTGAAGTACTAAAGAATTCCACACGCTTCGGTCTTGTGCGTGTGTTCTCCAGTTAGTCCTACCAGATGGTGGCACGTCTCCTACCACTTGGTCCTTCCAACGGAGTTTGGGTCTCCCTGCTCTGCGCCGTCCTTTAGGTTCGCCTTTAAACACCTTTCTCGCTGGAGCATTTACATCCACCCTGGCAACATGACCCAGCCATCGTAGTCGTTGCATTCTGACTCATTTAGCTACGTCGATGTCGTGGTAAAGCTCATACAGCTCATGGTTCATCCGATGGCGAAATTCGCCGTCGACACAGATAGGTCCATACATTTTTCGAAGTACTTTTCTCTCGAATACTCCCAGGTTTTGTATGTCCGTTGTCGTAAGCACCCATGATTCGGCAGCATACAAAAGAACGGGTAAGATTAGCACCTATAGCTGTTCCTTAGTATTCCAAGATAAGGTGGTATTACTAAAGTGCTGCCGAAGTCCGTAAAAACATCTATTGGCTAGCACTATTTTCCGCTTAATTTCTTGGCTGACATTATATTTCTTATTGACGAAAGATCCGAGGTAGGTAAACTCATCTACTACCTCAAAACAATCATTTTCAACGTTGACGCTGCGTCCCCATTGAGAGGACTCTTTGTTCGTCGAAATCATTATTTTTATTTTGTCCTCGTTGACCGCTAAACTCATTTTTGCCGACTCCTTTTCTAGTGATGAGAAGACTGCAGTAACGTCACGCAGATTTCGGCCAATGATATCTATATCATCGGCGTAGGCTAGTTGCATGTGGCTTTTGTGGAATATGGTGCCAGACATGTTGACATCTCTTTCTCATCACCTCCTCCATAACTATATTAAATATTGTACAGGACAGGCTATCGCCCTGCCTGAGAGCTCTTTCCGTGTGGAGTGGTTTAGACTGATCTTTACCAATCTTAATCGAGGATCTGGTGTTTTCTAGGTACATCTGCAAAGTCGAATTAGCTTTGCAGGAATACCAAACTCAGACATAGCCTCATAAAGCCTATTCCTTATCGGAGAATCGAAGGCAGCTTTGTAGTCGACAAAGAGGTGGTAGGTGTCGATCTGCTTTTCATGGGTTTTTTCCAGGATTTGTCGTAAGGTGAATATTTGATCCGTCGTAGATTTTCGAGGTCTGAAGCCGCACTGATATGTTCCAATTAGTTTTTTTACAATTGGCTTTAGACGTTCACACAATATGCTTGAAAGGACCTTGTACGCAATTGGTAATTGGCTTATTCCACGATAGTTCTTACATTCACTACGATCTCCTTTCTTGTATATGGGACATTACAGACTGAGACTCCAATCCCCGGGCATGCTCTCCTCTTGCCAGATGTTCTCCATGAGCTGATGCATGATCCTAATCAGCTCCTCCACGCAAGCCTTAAACAATTCAGCAGGGAGACCATCGGCATCAGCAGCTTTGTTGTTTTTAAGGCGGCAGATGGCCATACGTATCTCGCTCTGGCTCGGAGGTGGACAGTTAATATTATCGTCATGGATTGGAGCGGGGTCTTCTGGAGTAGTTTCAGTATCCAGTAAATTTCTAAAGTGATCTCTCCATATCTTCAGAACGTTATCCGGGTCCGTCACTAGCTGACCATCGCTGTCCTTGCAGGAGGGCAATCCTGTTCCACGCATTCTCGCTTTAACTCACTTGTAGAATTTTCGGGCTTCCCCTCTACTTCGGAGCAACTCAGTGCACTCATCCTGCCTCTTCTTCAGCTCCTTATTTTTTCTTCTAAAAAGAGGAGTTGGCTCTAGTCTCTTCTCCCTGTGCCGTTCACGAACAGCTCGCGTTGCCATTGGCTGCAGTTTCGCACTGTATGCAGCATCCGTCTCTCTCGTGCCATTGCGACATTTATCATCGTACCAGGCATCTTCTTGAGACGGCTTTGAGTACCCAAGTACGCTTCTCGCAGTCCGTTCTATGGAGTCGGCTATATATTGCCACTGCGAGGTAATATTATCAGGGGTTGGAGTATTGCGTATCAGTTGAGTTAGGTGGTTGGAGAAGGCATCCGCTACCTCTGTGGTCCGCAGTTTACCTATGTCCAGCTTTCGTTGTGTCTGGTTACGTACGTTTTTCACCATGCTTAGTCTTGTGCGTATCTGAACTGAGGTAAGGTATCGCACCCCTGATCACTCGTACGTCCAGAACACTTGATGCGTGCCTTCCATCCACTACCACGTGATCTACTTCGTTTCTCGTAACTTGATCGGGATATATTCACGTTGCCTTATGAATAGTTTTATGGTCAAATCTAGTGCTGCTAACTATCATATTTCTTGCCGCAGAGAAATCAATCAGTCTGATGCCATTGTTCGACGTTTCGGTGTGCAGACTGAATTTTCCGATTGTAGGCTCAAATGCAGACTCACTGCCAATTTTAGCATTAAAATCGCCTAGTAAAATTTTGATGTCATGGCTGGGGCTACGGTCATATACATTTTCTAGGCTCACGTCTTTGTCCTCATCGCTTTTCGCTTCTGTGGAAGCATGGGCACATATAAGTGTTATGTGGAAAAACTTAGTTTTGACTCTTATGGTGGCTATACGTTCACACACCGGGTTGAACCTTGAGACTAGGTGTCGCAGTCTCTTGCCAACCACAAATCCACAACTAAACTCGTGCTTGTCCGCATGGCCACTATAGTAGATGTCGCCCGTCTTCTTGCGCGAGCACCCGTGTCCCGTCCACCGGATTTCCTGTAAAGCGGTTATGTCAGCCTTGTATTTTTCGAGGACTTCCGCCAGTTAGATTGAAGCACCTGGTCTATACAGTGTTCTAACATTCCAGGTGCATATCCTGTTTGAGAAGCTTTTACTAGACAGGCCGATTGACTCGACACTTATACTGCGGAGTTGCTGTCGACAACATCGAGGGAGGCTGGCAATGAAAGAACATTTTTTTGTAGTTGACTGGAGACTGGAGTTAAACCTGGGATCTCCCGCATGGTAGTCGCTGTTCTTACCATTATGCCATGGCCGGTCCCCAGTACAAATTTGTAATCAAAGATAAACGTTTTCCAGTAGAATGTCTTAATGCAAAATTCCCCTGAAATGCCTCTTACATCAAAGCCAAGATTTAAATGTTAAATTGTTGTCTGGCTTCTTGTTTTTGTTGTTGTTTTTTTTCTTTTAAACAAAGTAAATGCACTAAAACCACTTGTCTTCATGAACACGTCTTTGGGGTTATGAATTATCATCGCAGTTATTATCATTAATGCGATAATTGCTGTTCTTCTTCCTTTACTTCTGCATGCAGGCAAGTCAAGTCAACCAGATAAACCACCAAAAGCCACCAGCCAGCCGTACTCCCCTAAGCCTTCTCCACAGACACAGAGAGAGAGACTTCATTCACTTCATTCACAACAACCTGCAATTATACTACGAGTATATTTGTAGTTTGTTTTTTTTTTCTTCTTGTATACATTTATATGTTTATACAAAATAAATATCCAAGTTACTAAATAAATAAATTGTATGGATTCATTCCATCTACTGCTGCTCCGGTAGCTGAAGTGGTCATAAATCACTTAACTGTTGATTTTTCCATGTACAATTTAAGATATGACTTTATGGATTGCACTCGTTGGTATTGTAGCGGCTGCGACTGCGGTTGAGGCCAAAAATCCAGTGGGCTGAGTGTTTAAGTGGTTAAAAGATACAGCCGCTGACTTTAAACAGACATAAATGCAATGAAGCTAGCTAGCTGGTGTTTCCTAAGGGGATGCGTGCCTATGAGGCATTTCATCAGTTGTAGTTAAAGTTTCATAGGGGTTGGTATACGTGTCGATTTTTAGATTTATTGTGAGCGTGCAACAGTAGTAACTTATTGGGAGGGGAGGTTTAAAAATGGCTCAGGAATAATTAACGTTAACGTTATGCAACGACAACTAATTATAACTATCTGAAAAATTTGAAACAAAAATATCCCTAAAATTAATAGGATTTGTTTGATATGAGTTTAAAACTAGTATGTGCTGAAACTCATTCAATCATTCAAAATCACTCTCATATCTTATTCGGTAATTGTTGTTTTGTATCCTTGCCATCTTTTGTATGTTTACTACAGCGTGGAATGGTTCATATAGTGGTTATTATTTTTTAAATTTGTTTATAATGTAAGCCTAACATTTCATTGACTGCATTAACACCTGTGTTTAGCCTTCTCTTGATATTGAAAAAAGATATGAAAATACATTCATTTGTGAATATTTTTAATTTTTGTTTTTCAAAATATCGCATAATTAATTTGTTAATAAGCTTGAAAATGTTAACATTTGAACTTTAAACTATGAATGTAGAAAAAATATCTTGCAAACAAATTTGAAACTCTATTAATATTATATAAACAAAGGGATGTTATTCTTAATGTATTACGTGGATGCTTCTTTTGCCAAATTTATTAAAAGAGATTGATTTAAAACAACGATATCGGATTTTAGGAAAAGGAGTTAATCGAGTTGGCAAGTGAAGCATTCACCTTTAAAGTACAAGTAAGTTAAAAGAATTTTTGATGTAGGAATAAGTAAATTTTTTATACAAATATGTACTTTTAATGTAGGGAAGAGATTTTTTTGTACCACAGACATTTTATTGTAGTTTTTGGTATTATTGAAACATAAAAAGTAATTTTTTTGAATCGAAATGTACTTTAATTGTATAAAGTAGTACTGTTGTTATATCAATGAGTAATCTATTTGTACCAAAAATTTAATTTAATTGTACAAAAGGGCGTCGGGAGTGTGATGCAAGGTAAAGCTTCTGATCGGTTAAACTTGGCAAACACAGAGTGATCCTTGCCAATTGCACTTCAAGTCTACTCACAGAGCTCCGTATTCGTGGTACTACTGCGGACGGAGTACCTCCACGTGGAGACGTCTGGACACGGGTGCTCGCGCATGAAGACGTGCGACATCTACTATAGCGGCCATGCGGACAAGCACGTGTTAGAATATGGATTTGCGGTTGGCAAGAGATTGCGACACCTAGTCTCCAGGTTCAATCCGGTGTGTGAACGTTAAGCCACTAAAGAGTCAAAACTAAGTTTTTCCACATAACACTTATATGTGCCCATGCTCCGACAGAAGGAAAAAGCGATAAGGACAAAGACTAGTTCTACGAGAGCCAAGAGAGTGTATGTGACCGTAGCCCCAGTCATGACATAAAAATTGTACTAGGCGATTTTGATAAAAATAAAAATTGTAACTAGGCAGGGAGACCGCATTTAAGCCTACCACCTGCACACCGAAACGCCGAACAATGGCATCAGTCTGATTGATTTCTCTGCGGCAAGAAATATAGTTATCTCCAGATCAATTGACGAGGAATCAGAGAGATCGCGTGGTAGTCAATGAAAGGCACGCATCGAGTGTTCTGGACGTACGAGTGATCAGGGGTGTGCGAACATTGACTCCGATCACTACCTTACCGCAGTTAAGGTACGCACAAGGCTAAGCTGGGTGAAAACCCTGCGTAACCAGGCACAACGAAAGTTGGACATCGGTAAACTGCGGGCCACAGAGGTAGCGGACGCCTAATACAACCACCTAACTCAGCTGCTACGGAATGCTCCAACCCCTGATAATATTACCTCGCAGTGTCAATTGGGACCGGCCGTGGAGTAGTGGTAAGAGCACGTGACAACAATGCGGATCAGTGGATCGATTGCCAGCTCCAGTCAACATTTTTTTTTCCATTGCCGGCCCCATCGATGTTGTCGAAAGCAACTTCGCAGTGTCGCGATAATCGATATGTCTTGTAAAATCTTCTCAAACAGTGACGTTCGCATTCGTCGATAAACAAGTAGGTGCCGTTTGTTGTGAATTTTATATAGAAAGCGTACTTGGGTACCTAAGGCCGTCTCAAGAAGATGCCTGGTACGATGAGGAATACGGCAATGCCACGAAAGAGACGGATGCTGCATACAGGGCGAAACTGCAGCCAGTGGCAACGCGAGATGTTCGTGATCGGCACAGGGAGAAGAGACAAGAGGCAACTTGTTTTTTTTAGACGGAAATAGAAAGAGCTGACAAAGAGGCAGGATGAGTGCACAGAGTAGAGGGGAAGCCCGAAAATACTACCAGAGTGTTAAGGCGCGAATGTGTGGAACAGGGTTGCCCTCCTGTAAGGACAGTGTTGGCCAGCTAGTGACAGACCCGGATAACGTTCTAAAGATATGGAAGGTACATTTCAGCAATCTACTTGATACAGACTTCATTCCAGAACACCCCGCTCTAATCCAAGGTATTAACTGTCCACCTCCGAGGCAAAGCGAAATACGTGTGGTAACAAAGCGACTGGTGCCGATGATCTCCCTGCTGAATTGTTCAAGGCAGGTGGGGAGGAGCTGATTAGCAGCTTATGGAGAACATCTGGCTAGAGGAGTGCATGCCCTCAGTCTGTTATATCCCATACACAAGAAAGGAGATCGTAGTGAGTGTAAGCACTACCGTGGAATAATCCTTTTACCAATTGCATACAAGGTCCTTTCGAGAATATTGTGTGAACGTCTAAAGCCATTTTGTAGAAATACAAATTGGACCTTAACAGTGCAGCTTTAGACTTCGCAAATATGCGACGGACAAATATCCACTTTACGACAAATCCTGAAAAAAAAAACTCATGAAAAGCAGATCGACGCCTACCGCCTCTTTGTCGATTGCAAAGCTGCCTTCGACTCTCCGATAAGGAGTAAGTTATATGATGCCATGTTTGAGTTTGGTATTCCTGCAAAGCTAATTCGATTTTGCAGATGTACCTTGGAAAATACCAAAGCCTCGGTTGAAATTGGTAAGGATCACTCTAAACCATTCAACACGGAAAGAGGTCTCAGGCAGGATGATAGCATGTCCTATACACTATTTTATTAAGTTATGGAGAAGGTGATGTGAAAGGCAGGTGCCAACATGCCTGGACCCATAATCCACAAGAACCGCATGTCACTAGCCTAAGCCAATGATATAGACATCATTGGCTGAAATCTGCAGGATGTTACTGCGGTTATCTTATCGCTAGAAAAGGAGTCAGCAAAAATGGGTTTAGTGTCAACGAGGACAAAACAAAAATAATGATTTCGATGAACAAAGAGTCCTCGTAATGGGGACGCACCGTGAACGTTAACAATTATTGTTTTGAGGGAGATGATGTATTTACCTACCTCGGAACATCCGTCTATTAAAAAAATAGTGTCTGCCAAGAAATCAAGCGGAGAATAGTGCTCGCCAATTGATGTTTTTACGGACTTCGGCAGCACTTTAGTAGCACCACCTTATCTCGAGATACTAAGAGACAGCTATACCAGTTGCTAATTTTACCTGTTTGTGTTATATGCTGCCGAATCATGGGTGCTCACGACATCGGACATACAAGACCTGGTAGTATTCGAATGAAAAGTACTCCGAAAAATATATGGACCTATCTGTGTCGACGGCGAGTTTCGCCATCGGATAAACCATGAGCTGTAAAACCTACATCGACGTAGCTAAAAGTGTCAGAATTCAACGACTTCGATGGCTGGGACATGCTGTCAGGACGGATGTAAATGCTCCAGCGAAAAGATGTTTGAAGGCGATCCTAAAGGACGGCGCAGAGCAGGGAGACGAAAACTTCGTTGGAAGTACCAAGTGTTTAGCGACGTGTCACCATCTGGTAGGACTTACTGGAGAACGCACATGCAGAAGACCGAAGCGTGTAGAATTCTTTAATACTTCAGGCCTCTCTCTTATTTATGAACCACTTTCTTAAGTTGTAATGTATGACTTAAATATGTATGTATGTTCGAAAGCATTGTTTTTCGTACATGTACAATTTTCATAGCAGCCTTTAAAAGTATAAGACAATATATCTCGCAAGTTGTTGAATAACAATTGTTGTTATTAATCATAATAAAAGCTGACTTTATTTCAACAAACTGGTCCTTTCAGTGGAATCGAAGAGATATTTTGCGATTTGCCAATATCTTGTTGTAAATAAATTTTCCTTCAGCTACTATCAGTTATGACAGATATTGCATAAATTATGTAAATTCGTTACATTCTATGGTTATGTTTTTAAAATTTCCTGACATAGTCAAAGTTACTTAAAGTTTCCTTAACAAATGCATATGCATATATTTCCTGTATGGCCATCACACACTCAGTTATACTCGTAGTCTGTCCCATAATGGAAGTGGCTACAACTAATTTTGAATTATACCTTCAAACGCATAAATTTATATTTATTTATGAATTTCATACAATTATTTTTAGTTGTCAAATTGTCCACATTCTACGAGTTTTTGTGTATCATGTTTTTTCTCTCACTCTCGTTTTAGACAAAATGGATTTTTGCATAATGCAACATTGCAATATAATTCGTTAACTAAATAGGCTTAACAATTTTGATATTTTTACAATTGCACCTAAATAACGACAACAGAAATTACACAATTTTGGATTAAATTTGTTTGGTTGGTTTTTGTTATTTTTTTTTTGTGGAACCAAAACCACTACAAGAATGAACGGACGCAACAACCAGCAAGATTACAGCAAGCAACAATTGTATGGTTTGCGTGTTTTTTTTTCTCTCTCCTTAGAAACTCCGCCTCTAGGAGTTTGACAAGCTGTGGAACTGTGGTTTGAGTGACAATTAGGCAACTTTACTTCAGACACAATAGAGATATTCCGTACGATACACAGGGATTAAAAAATTGCATGTCCATTAAATTATTAATGCAGCCAACTTGACAAAACGAATGATGCAGAAGTTCTTATTTGTGGGTCTACTTTCATGTACAATTCTCAAAATTGAGTCCCAAATCACTTAGCTGAAAATTGTTGTATTATGGTATTAATGATGCTATAATTATGAAAGTGGGAATTATTTTTGGTAATTTTAAAAAATAGAAACAATATTTTATAATATTTTCTTTTTAATTTCTTCCCTCATTCCCCATTACCACAGTGCCTAACGGCACACAAAAAAAGTGAGAAATATATATAACCAATTTTTTCATATACCAGCCCCTACCGTGTAAACCCGTTGATATTTATTTTTTTTTTGCAGCCGGTGTTGTAGTTTGTTTGAAATGCAGGCTCTTATATTGTCCACTTGGACACTTGGAGGCACAGGTATGGAGTAAATAATTTATAGTTGACTCAAAACTGACAACACTAATTTACAGACCCAGGACAGACACTAGGACGGAGGGAGAGACAGATAGACAGACGAGCACAGGGGGGAAGGACAACTGAAAGACAGACGGATCAATACATGAATGGATAGCTGGACAAACGGTCATACATACACACACACATACTTATGTGAGTTCAAATATATTGTAACATGACATATTTTTTTTATTTTGTGTTAAAAATCTTGAATGATATTTGAGAAATTGACGCTAACTGAAGTCGGTATCGGGTTGAAGTGATTGATTGGATTGGTGTTGCTTTGTAAAACTTGGTCACATTTAGATTAAGGGATAACAAGTTGAAATAGATCATACAATGAATTTGTCTCATGTTACTTTGCTGAAAATTTTCAACTTAACATGTGAACTTAATGCCACTGCAAATTGTTTAACACAGTCCAGCACATGATTTTGGGACTCAATTCTAAGAGTTGCACGTGAAAATAACTCCAAAAATAGGCACTTCTGCATCATTCGTTTTGTCAAGTTAGCTGCATTAATAACACAGTACAACATTTTTCAGCTCATTGATTTGGGACTCAATACTGAGTACTGCACGTGAAAGTAGCTCCAAAAAGAAGAAGTTCTGCATAATTCGTTTTGTCAAGTTACTTAAAAAAAACTTAATTTCCCTTTGCACCCCATGAATGAGGTATGGGATAGCTTCTCGCGTTGTTGTGAATTAACACGCTTTCTGTTTTTAGATTCACAACTAACGGCACCTACTTGTTTATCGACGAATGCGAACGTCACTGTTTGAGAAGCTCTTACTAGACACGACGATTGAATCGACGCTTAATACTGCGAAGTTGCTGTCAACAACATTCGAGGAGAGCCGACTATGAAAGACAATTTTTTTTATTTTTTTCTTTTAAGATGACTGGAGCCAGGTTTGAACGTGCGATCTCCCGCATGGTAGTCGCGTGTTCTAACCACTATGCCACGGCCGGTCCCGGTTTGTCAAGTTACATGTCATCATAATTTAATATCGATTTAAAGTTAGTAAGTATCGTATAGGGAAATTTGTCACGTTTTAGGCTCTTTTGTTTGACATAACTCGAGAATCACTACTCCGATTTAGTTGAAATTAATTTAAAAAAATTAAGAATTACTATTACTTTAATCTGTTCATATAACGTTTCCCTACATAAGCAACAGTTTTACTTTTTCATTCATCAAATGATTTTGAACTGGGTTTATTTTGTAGCAGTTGCAATAAAACTATTGTAATCCGTGGCGTATGATTTACGTAGAATATTACTTATGATAATCATACGCCACCATATAACATAAGAGCCTAAAACGTGACAAATTCCCCTGTACGATACTTACTAACTTCAAATCGATATTAAATTATTATGGCATGTAACTTGACAAAACGAATGATGCAGAACTTCTTCTTTTTGGGGCTACTTTCACGTGCAGTTCTCAGAATTAAGTCCCAAAATCATGTGTTGCACTGTGTAATTTAATGGCCATACGAATGTTTGTGCTCAAGGCGGATTTTCAGCAGTTTTCCTATATCTTGGTATAACGTACGGAACATCTCTTTTGTGTCTGAAACATCTACAACTTTGCTTCCGACACAAAAGAGATATTCCATTCGGTAAACCGAGATTCACTTACTTACTTTCTTACTTAAGTGGACTATTACAACTTACGAACGTGGTTTATAAATTACAGGCCTGAAGTATAAAAAATTTTTACACGCTTCGGTCTTCTTTGTGTGCGTTCTCCAGTTAGTCCTACCAGATGTTGGCACGTCGGCAGCCACTTGATTCTTCCAACGATGTTTGGGTCTCCCTGCTCTGCGCTGTCCTTCAGGTCCGCATTCTCCTCCCCCCCATTCACCTTTCTCGCTGGAACATTTACATCTATTCTGGCAACATGTCTCAGCCATCGTAGTGGTTGGATTCTGACTCTTTTAGCTACGTCGATGTCGTGGTAACGTGTTTCATATAGCTCATGGTTCATCCGATGGCGAAACCTGCCGTCGAGACAGATAGGTCCATATATTTTTCTCTCTCGAATACTCTTAAGTTTTGTATTTCCGTTGTCGTAAGCACCCACGATTCGGCGGCATACAACAGAACGGGTAAAACTAATACCTGGTAAAGCTGTTTCTTCGTATTTCGAGATAAAGTGGTGTTACTAAATTGCTGCCGAAGTCCGTAAAAACATCTATTGGCGAGCACTATTCTCCGCTTGATTTCTAGGCCGACATTATTTGTTTTGTTGACGGAAGATTCGAGGTAGGTAAACTCGTCTACTCATCGAAACTAATCTATTTCAACGTTCACAGTGCGTTCCCATCGAGAGGACTCTTTGTTCGTTGAAATCATTATATTTTGTTTTGTTCTCGTTGACCGCTAAACCCATTTTTGCTGAATCCTTCTCTAGCAATGAGAAAACTGCAGTAACTTCCCGCAGATTTCGGCCAATGATGTCTATATCATCGGCATAGGCTAGTGGCATGTACCTCTTGTGAAATATGGTGCCAGACATGCTATCACCCTGCCTGAGACCTCTGTCAATGTTGAATGGTTCAGACTGAACTTTACCAATCCTAACCGACGATTTTGTTTTCCAAGTTACATCTGCAAAGTCGATTTAGTTTTGCAGGTCTACAAAACTCAGCCATGGCTTTATATAACGTACTTCTTAGCGGAGAGTCGAAGGCAGCTTTGTAGTCGAAAAAGAGGTGGTAGGTGTCGATCTGCTTTTCATTAGTTTTTTTCAGGATTTGTCGTAGGATGAATATTTGATCCATCTGATAAGGTCCAATTAGTTTTTCTACAATTGGCTTTAGACGTTCACACAATATGCTCGAAAAGGACCTTGTACGCAATTGGTAATAGGCTTATTCCAAGGTAGTTCTTACACTTACTCACTCATATCCTTATTTGTATATGGGATATACCGGACTGAGACTATAATGCTAGGGCATGCTCTCCTCTAGCCGGAAGTTCTTTATGAGCTGATGCATGCTCCTAACCAGCTTCTCTCCAACTGCCTTGAATAATTCAGCCGGGAGAGCATCAGTTCAAGCTGCTTTGTTGTTTTTAAAGCAGTTAATATCATCGTCATGGATTGGAGTGGGGTCTTCTGGAGTCGTGTCCATATCCAACAGATTTCTAAAATGTTCTCTCCATATCTACAGAACGTTATCCGGGTCCGTCGCTAACTGGACATCGCTGTCCTTTCAGGAGGGCAACCCTGTTTTCGGGCTTCCCCTCTACTTCGGAGCAACTCTGTGCACTCATCCTATCTCTTCTTCTTCTTTACTGGCAGCAACAACAGAAATTCATCTATCAGTAGCCGCCCGTAGAAAAGCATTCCAAGAGCTTCGGTCTTTTGCGCTCCGAAGACTTTTCGAGCCGTAGCATTTTCGTTCATTCGTACAACGTGTCCAAGCCAGCACATTCGGTCTATTTGAACGCGCTTGACCACGTCGATGTCGTTGTACAGCTCATACAGCTCATAATTCATTCGACGACGGTACTCGCCGTTCACGATGATGGGTCCAAATACTTTGCGGAGTATTTTTCTCTCGACGAATCCCAGAATAGATTGATCCGCTTGTGTCATTATCCAGGATTCTGCGCTGTAGAGCAAGATAGGTAGGATTAGGGTCTGGTAGAGCTGGATCTTTGTTCTGCGAGATCTCTTCTTCAGCTCCTTCTTTTTCCGTCTAAAAAACAAGTTGCCTCTCGTCTCTTTTTCCAGTTCCGTTCGTGTTGCCATTGGCTGCAGTTTCGCCATGTATGCAGCATCCGTCTCTCTCGTGGCATTGCGACATTCATCGTCGTACCAGACATCTTCTTGAGACGGCTTTAAGTATCCAAGTACGCTTCATGCAGTTCGTTCTATAGAGTCGGCTATATATTGCCAATGCGAGGTATTATTATCAGGGGTTGGAGCATTCCGTAGCAGTTAAGTTAGGTGGCTGGAATAGGAGTCCGCTACCTCTGTGGTCCGCAGTTTTACGTTTTTCGCCATGCTTAGCCTTGTGCGTACCTTAACTGCGGGAAGGTAGTGATCGGAGTCAATGTTCGCACCTCTGATCACTTGTACGTCCAGAACACTCGATGCGTAACCTCCAATCGACTACCACGTGATCTATCTGATTCCTCTTCAATTGATATGGAGATCAATATGTAACCGTGTATAAAAATATAGAAAAAGTGCTAAAAATCAACCTTTAGCAAAAAAATAGTATGGCCATTAAATTATTAATGCAGTCAACTTGACCATACGAATGATGCAGAAGTGCTTATTTTTGGGGCTCCTTTCATGTGCAATTCTCAAAATTGAGTCCCAAATCAATGAGCTGCAAATGTGGTACTGTTAAATAAATTACGGCTATATCGAGGAAATATATACAAAATTTTTGGAATGTATAAGGTTCAGTTTTTTTTCTTGAGGCTTTTTCATCAGTACAAAAGTTTTTTTTATGGTAAGTATAGAGACGTATGACTGTAGTGTATAAAAAAAAACGTATTTTACTTCTTAACTCATCCTTTGTAACTGTTTATAGTAGAGCGTATAATTACTTAACACAATTGTTAAATCAGTCAATGAGTTTATCAACATAAGCTGTTTATCACAGCAAATAAGGACTCTTATCTGCCATTTCGATCAAGTGGAAAATTCAAAGTATGCAGTTTGTCGTAAGAAAATAGTTTCATAGTCTGTCATAAGAAAAAAAAATCACAGAATTAACGCAGCAAGATTCCAAAATACGCATTGAAAAGAACTCATAAGCTGCTACAAAAGATCACATGCGTAACAAAAGAATCCTTTGACAAACGAGATCTTTAACATCAACATTATTGTTACGTAATAGTGGTGAGTTTTTTTTCCATTAACCCAATCACACAAGTCGAAGGGACGAAGGATGTTTGTGTGTGTGAAAATATACTGTCTGGAAGTTAATGATGGTAACGTGACAATGTTATTTTACTGCTACAACTTTAATGACATTGAAACTTCGTTAACAAAGGAATAGACATCATAAATTTTGTTAAGAACACATACATACATACAGGATCAAGCGACATTAATGTGACAATGTTTTACAAATATTTATTGGGGAAAGTGATTTAGTCGCAAAACAATAAAGTGGAAAATGTCAATACATTAAGGAGTTAGGGCATATGGGCATAGGTTCAAGGCGACCAGGAATGATCCTTTTATTAAGGTATTCGAAGTATTTTTAGAGAATGAAGTTAAACAATAGCACTCTTTGTTAAGTAATGAAATATTAAGACAAAATTAAGTGTATAAAAAATGTTATCTTCTAAAATAAATATTAAGAATTATTTTTATTGAAATAAGTGAATGAAAACGTATCCATAAAATCTTGCTCCTGATTTTCATAAAACTGGTCTAGCGAAATAATTCAAAACAGACTTGGGCTGTTACGACTTGTGATCACAAACTTAAGACAAAACTTAATTTCCCTTTACACCCTATGAATGAGGTATGGGATGCTCCTCACACACGCTCTCTGTTTTAGATTGACAACAAACGGCACCTACTTGTTTATCGACAAATGCGAACGACACTGTTTGAGAAGTTTTTATTAGACATGCCAATTGACTCGACACTTATACTGCGAAGTTGCTGTCGACAACATCAAGGGGGCCAACAATGAAAGAAAAATGTAGATGACTGGAGCCACGAGTCCAACCTGGGATCTCCCGCATGGTCGTCGCGTGTTCTTACCACTGTGCTACGGCGGGTCCCTTTTCTATTAACATATCTATGTAAAAACTCAAGTTAGACTAATTTTATCGAATGAAATCTTAAAGAAAAAATTTATTTCTGGCGTCTTTTTATAAATTTTTTCCAATAACTCCTTTCTGGCCATATATAGGTCATCTTATCTGTGTTAAATAGAAAACTGGTCATTGGAGATGATATTGAATGACGATCCTTACCCAATTACTAGACTGCACATATGTAGCGAATTTGCATATGGTACATGCTACATATGTATGTACAACGTATGCGTAATATTAATTTAACATGTATTTTATATTAATCATACGCACATTGTGCCAATATTGTGGATTTATGGTTAACAGCCAATCTGGAGGGTGAGATATTTCAAGTCAGGCAGAAGGTACTAAGTCAGTATAGTAAAACCTCCAAAGGGTAACAGAAGGTACTCACGCTTATTGCCTCTCTCCAATTGTCGAATGACCTCGACAAATACAAGGCTGACATCACCGCCATAGAGGAGTTGCGATGGACTGGATGTGGATGCAGACAACGAAAGTACTGTGACAACTTTTACAGCTGCCACACAAGAAGAAACGAACTTGGATGTGGATTCAAAGTCAGCAAGAGCTAAAAGTTCCTTTCTGCTCCACAGTACTTTTATAGTACTAAAAAGTACTTTAATAGTACCAAAAGTGTTTTTCTTTTCCACAAAGTACTTAATTGCACAAGAGTACTTTAACAGTAATTAAAAGTATTTGTACTGTCCCACAAGTACTTTTCTGTTCCAGAAAAATGTATATGTAGTACTTAAAAGTACTTTAATAGTCCCAAATGTATTTTTCTGCTCCATAGTAATTTTATAGTACCAAAAAGTAAATTTATTGTCCCAAAACTTCTTTGGTGTTCTAGAAATTACTTTTTTGTAGCAAAGTACTTTTATTGTACCAAAAAAAATTCTTTGTATTTTTACAAGTAATTTTTGTTCCAGATTACTTTTATAGTGCTTATATGTACTTTCATAGTCCCAAAAGTACTTTCTGCTCCAGACTACTTTTATAAAACAAAAAGTACTTTTATTGTCCCAAAACTACTTTTGTGTTTTAGAAAGAACTTTATTGTAGCAGAGTACTTTAGTACTTTTCTGTTTCCCAAAGATTTTTTTTGTACAAGATATACTAGATAGTACTATAAAGAACTTTTATTGTCAGAAAATTACTTTCTGTTTTAAAAAGTACTTTAATAGTTCCACAAAGTACTTTTTTGTTCCCAAAGTACTTTTTTGTACAATAGTACTTTTATAAAAAGTACTCTTATTTTATTGTCCCAGAAGTACTTTTCTGTTTCAGAAAATACTGTTTTTGTTTCACAGTACTTTTGTGTTGCAGAAAGTACTTTTTTGCACCAGATTACTTTTATTGTACCAAAAAGTACTTTGTTTTTCACTCAGTGCTAAAAAGTACTTTCTTAGTTCTTAAAGTATATTTCTGCCCCAGAGTACTTATATAGTACTAAAAAATACTTTAAGAGTAACAAAAGTGCTTTTCTTTTCCACAAAGTACTTTAATACTTACTTTTAGAGTAATCAAAAGTACTTTTACTGTCCCAAAAGTACTTTTCTGTTCCAGAAAAATGTTATATGTAGTACTAAAAATACTTAAATAGTCCCAAAAGTACTTTTCTGCTCCAGAGTTTGTAGCAGAGTATTTTTATTGTACCAAAAAATTCTTTGTTTTTTCACTAAGTAATTTTTGTTCCAGATTACTTTTATAGTGCTTATAAGTACTTTCATAGTCCCAAAAGAACTTTTCTGCTCCAGACTACTTTTATAGTATTAAAAAGTACCTTTATTGTCCCAAAACTACTTTTATGTTCTAGAAAGTACTTTATTGTAGCAGAGTACTTTTATTGTACCAAAAATACTTTGTATTTTCACAAAGTAATTTTGGTTCCAAAGTACTTTGATAGTACTAAAAAGTACTTTTACTGTCTCAAAAGTAATTTCATAAACCCAAAAGTACTTTTCTGTTCGCCAAAGTAGTTTTTTGTACAAGATGTACTATAAAGTACTTATATTGTCAGAAAAGTACTTTCTATTCCAGCAAACTGTTATGGTACTAAAAAGTATTTTTATAGTTCTACAAAAAACTTTTTTAGTACAAGAATACTTTTAAAGTCCTAAAAGGTATTTTTTTGCTCCAAAAGTACTTTTCTGTTCCAGATTACTTTTGTAGTACTAAAAAATACTATAATAGTCGCAAAAGTACTTTTCTGTTCCCAAAGTACTTTTTTCTGTACAATAGTACTTTTATAGTACTAAAAAGTACTTTCATTGTCCCAAAACTATTTTTCTGTTCCAGAAAACTGTTATGGTACCAAAAAGAAATTTTACTCTGCTGCCGGCTTACTTTTCTGCCGGCCGGCAATGAAGGAAAAATGTAGATGACTGGAGCCAGGAATTGAACCATGGATCTCCCAAATGATAGCCCCGTGTTCTGTTCGTCTGACTGTCAGGCTATCCGGCTGGTGCGCACGATAACTTTCGAAAGACGCAACCAAATGTTTTGAAATTTTGCACGAGTTAATATTTTCCCAAAACTACTGTCGACCCTGCCCCTTCTGGTACCTCCCATGCAAATGCAACATTCCGCCCACTATAGAAGTCGAGTAGTAATATCAATACACCCAACGGGATCGTACCCAAATTCTGTATTTAGTAAAGCTATAAAAGGAACAAGTTTAAGAAAGAAAATTTGGAAGTCTAGTCACGCCCCTTCTGGTACCTCCCATACAAATGTACCTTTCCGCCCACTTTAGAGATGGAACAATAATATCAGTAGAACCAACGCGATCGTTCCCAAATTGCTTATTTAGTAAAGCTATAGCAGGATAGAGTTTTGATGAAAAAAAAACTGGAAGTCTAGCCACACCCCATCTGGTACCTCCCATACCCATCTGGTACCGCCCACTTTAGAAATCGAACAATATTATTAATAGTTCCAACGCGATCCAACGTGCGCAAATTCTGTTTTTAGTAAAGCTAAAGCAGGATAAAGATTTGGAGAACAAATTCGGAAGGCTAGCCACGCCCCATCTGGTACCTCCTATACAAATTTACCACTCCGCCCACTTTAAAAATCGAATAATAGTATCAATACACTCAAAGCGATCGCGCCCTAATTCTGTACTTTGTGTAGCTAATTTTATGTTTTTTACTGAGGGTGAGGGTATATGCAAGTCGGTTTGCCCTACTGAAACCTTTTTTACTTTTTTATCGCATATATACAACAACAACTATTAGAAGTTTGGTATCAAAAGCAACCAAATAGAACGAAGTCGCTTGCAGAAGAGGCTGACCGAAACTTCTTCGGTTGGACCAGGTTAAGGAGCTGTTTCTAAAGTTTGTGTGACCAACTATCTATGGAGAACAAAATAACGATGCGCTAAGAATTATGTTCTACTTCAAATACTATTTTGCATATTAAAAATTTTAAATATATTTCAACACTTTTAAAAAGGACACTTTTGTCTAAATTTTGAGCCGGCCGTGACAAGATGGTTAGAACACGCAAATATCATGCGTATGATCCTGTTTCCGATTTCTATCTCAGTCATTTCATGGGCGGCCTTGTTGATGTTGTCAACGACTACTTCGTAGCAAAACTCAAGTAAAATCTTCTTAAACAGCTGACGTTTGTATTCGTGTATAAACAAGTAGGTGCCGTACCAGAGTCACCTACTGTGCATTCGATATCAAATTCGCATACAGCTTAGTCAATTGGGGTTCATTGTTTTTTAGTTTGTAAATTATTTCAACTTACTCATCCTTATCACTGCTTCCTTACTGCCTTCTGTAGGGCAATTCAGAAACATGACTTATGAACATAAACATTTACGGCGTCATTCAACCAAATATTGTCTCGTTAACTATTATGCAAATTATTTTCACTCGTAACGAATTCGCCCAACAACAAAAGTGTGAACAATAAAATAATTGTAGCCCATTTGTAGCTATAGTCGTAAAATGATCATCATAAGTTATGGATGACAGGACATTTATAGCCTTGAATGTTCGTTCGTTCGTTTGTTGCTTCCCATCGTAGGCACAAAGGCACAACAGGAACAACAGTGGCAAAATATTAGGGATTTCCCAGGCCAGCATTACTACGACCATTATAACGAGGGGTGGTGGTGGTAGTGATTATTTTCTCACTACCAGTTGAGGAGTGTGTCTTTGTGTTACCGTAGTGTAAATTCGTTGTGAAACTCTTGTGCGAATCTAATTGTTGGTCCAAGGGGCGTTGCAATAATGTTTTCCCCTTAACGATTTTCATAAATCTTTTAAACACTTAGAAAGACTTAAGGGGATTTGTTAACAACAAAAACTAGTTTCACATTCACACTTAAGATTACAAGGGATTTTGTTTATCAGTGGCAGCAGTTAAATTTTCTTTAAAGAAAAAGCTGCATCTTTGAAGATTTATGGACAAGTTAGAGTCTTCCCCCCCCCTCTCACCCCTCCTTTTCAGCCACCGCGGTATCTTCTGTGCCTAGTCAACGGTGCAGATATGAATCTAGTCACGTTCGATGGCCACAATGTTCGCGCTATTTTGTTGCACGTTACAAGTAGTTGTTGTTATTGTTTTCTCGCATCTAATAGATTGCCATGGGCCAACATGGGGAATACAGTCTAAAACGACAACAACAACCTTACAAATGAAATTGAGAAACATTTTATGCTTCATTAGATGCGGATGCAAGGAACGAACAAACGAATACCTTTCTAGTGTTTGCCTGTCCCGGCTGGGATGCAGCAACTGCCGCAATTTCCAAGCTATGCTGCGTCCGCAAGCGTGATGCATTGATTTAACACTGTACATGTCGCCGTGAGGCACGGGCAAGTGGCGGGTGGATGTTTAGGGGGCCATTTACAACACACACATGAACTGCATGAGATATGTTCGCCTGCAAGACACTAGGCTGTGACTAAAATTGCCTAGTCTCAGCATAATCGTGTTGCATGCTTGTTTGGTGGTTGTTTTAGTTTTTGTTTGTTGTGTGTGTCTTTTGTGCTTTGTACGCATTGAATGTTTCTTGCGAATTTTATCTGACTCAAACACTGGTATGCGGCTTTTTTACATTTAAGGTATTTAGACGGAAACATTGATGTTCGTTACAACCCATTGGAGGCAGACCCCAAAGGCAGGAAGTAGACAACATGACTACTAGGTTGGTGTGCTCTTTGGTGTTACGGTTGTAATTCTTTCGTTTGTGGCCAATTGCAATATTCTATGCGTCCTTGACTTTAATAGCGCAAAGAAAACATGATTTTGATTTATGTTCACACCGAGGTGGGGAGAGAAGTGTTGGGGAATTGGAAAGATTCCTGTGTGTGTGTGTTTTACATCTAGTATTTCCTAGTAGATCTGACCAGATGGTGGGCTTAATCCCACTTGAACATACTACAATGCCGCTGTTAAAGATCGCATTCTTGTCCTCGCTTTGGAATACTCAACGATATCCTCAAGACAAAATGTGAAAAATGTATATGCTTGTATGCACAATTAACATGATCGAAGGAGAGAAAATGTGTTGCAACGATAATGGGAACAAAAAAATGCAATGTAACGAATTAAAAAGGACAAGAAATTGAAGAGAGGAAAGATGATGTGAAAAATGTTCAACAGTACGTGACGACGGTTCATTTATCGTACGTTTTTAATATAACTACTCCAATTTGTAAGAATTATTTAAAAAATAAACAGGATAGTGTCATCAAATTTGTCGTTGACGAAATAATAAGAAACCTAAATGTCAAAAATGTCGCTTATATGGTCGTTAAGGACAATATAAGCGAAGTGTCGTTTATATAAACATCAACGACACTTCGAACGACCTTGTTGCTCATCAGATCGTGCATAACAAAGCGGACTGTCACCTACGTGTAATCAACGATTTATTATGGTCATGTACCTGTTCTTGAGGATGTCTTGCAGACACTTCCTACTGGGTATTGCCATAACTGCAGATACAAGAACGACAGGAATTTGCTATTTGCCTATTCAGCAATAGTTGTCTATCCATCTAACGAGAGAATACTATCTCACTATTTTGCCATCTGCTGCCAGGAGCCGATGGTCTCCGTCTGGCTGGAAGTAGTCATCATTACGACCTCAGTAAGTTTGCTCTGCTGTTATAATTTAAAAATTTGCCTTTCATTGTGCTACTAGAATCAGCACTATCTGTTAAGTTATGCCAGCTTAAGTTTATCAAAACGTAATTTATGTACTAAATTAAATATACCACTGGTCGTTCTGTTAGGTCTGTGGGGGTAATAAGGTCCTATTAGTTTGGTTAAGATAGCTCTTAATCTTGCACACAAAACACTGTACAGGACCTTTTATGCGGGGGAAGCTCTGTAAGCAGAAGTGAAGTGTAACTGCCCAGGATTACCCAAGGTTTGCAAAGTTTAACCGATCTGAAGCATTACCTTGCCTCACACTGCCAAAGCCCATTTTCATATATTAACATTTTTATATTTTTATATTTTTATATTTATATATTTATATATTTTTATATTTTTATATTTATATATTTTTATATTTTTATATTTTTATATTTTTATATTTTTATATTTTTATATTTTTATATTTTTATATTTTTATATTTTTATATTTTTATATTTTTATATTTTTATATTTTTATATTTTTATATTTTTATATTTTTATATTTTTATATTTTTATATTTTTATATTTTTATATTTTTATAATTTTTTATTTTTATATTTTTATATTTTTATATTTTTATATTTATATATTTTTATATTTTTATATTTTTATATTTTTATATTTTTATATTTTTATATTTTTATATTTTTATATTTTTATATTTTTATATTTTTATATTTTTATATTTTTATATTTTTATATTTTTATATTTTTATATTTTTATATTTTTATATTTTTATATTTTTATATTTTTATATTTTTATATTTTTATATTTTTATATTTTTATATTTTTATATTTTTATATTTTTATATTTTTATATTTTTATATTTTTATATTTTTATATTTTTATATTTTTATATTTTTATATTTTTATATTTTTATATTTTCATATTTTTATATTTTTATATTTTCATATTTTTATATTTTTATATTTTTATATTTTTATATTTTTATATTTTTATATTTTTATATTTCTATATTTTTATATTTTTATATTTTTATAATTTTATATTTTTATATTTTTATATTTTTTTTTTTATATTTTTATATTTTTATATTTTTATATTTTTATATTTTTATATTTTTATATTTTTATATTTTTATATTTTTATATTTTTATATTTTTATATTTTTATATTTTTATATTTTTATATTTTTATATTTTTATATTTTTATATTTTTATATTTTTATATTTTTATATTTTTATATTTTTATATTTTTATATTTTTATATTTTTATATTTTTATATTTTTATATTTTTATATTTTTATATTTTTATATTTTTATATTTTTATATTTATATATTTTTATATTTTTATATTTTTATATTTTTATATTTTTATATAAATATATTTTATATTTTTATATTATTATATTTTTTTTGTTTTTATATTTTGAGTTTTTATATATTTAAATTTTTAACTTAACTTTTACGGTTCGTCACAACTAATAATTTGTTTTTTTTTTTTGTTTATCATCAGACCATCTTTTGCCGACTGCTTTGTAATGCTTGAAAAGGCTGCAGTAACATCCAGCAGTCGTCGGCCAATGACTTTGTGTCAGTTAGTCCAATCAGAATAATTGTAACTCATGTAACCCGGCAACGCATACATAATGTCTCTTAACAACAATGTTTAGCAACACTGACCACCAGCAACAAATTTGCAACCCTTAGCCGTGCAACATACTGCCGCAAAATATTAAACACCAACAAAAACACAACTATTTACTACACAGTAAATGTTGCAACGTTGGTGAACTAAACAAAATTTAATTTCACTTCATTGGTGGCGGTGGTGGCTAAGCAAGTAAATGTAGCACAACACCGGCCCAAGCAGCACTGGCAACATAACACCAAACATCATATCACAACACACATCGCACTAGCACGATCGGTACGAACAAACAGTTGTTTGGATACGTTTGTAAGCGACGCAACGCAACCCAAAATTGGGCGGAACTTTCGAAACGTAAAAAAAAAAGAAAATTGTCGGGCGTTTATAACGAGCGGTTCGTAGAAAAACTATCACTACTACTATTGCTAATGCAAATCTTAAGCAAGAAGGCAAAGAAAACTAACATATAACTTGTCCAAGTGAAAAAGTGCAAACGGAAAAAAGGATTATTTAAACTGCACGAGAAGAAAGACGTCAAAAAGAAAACGCGATTCACGAGAAGTTAACGAAAGTTGATGGTGGTAAAAAAAATTGTGTTAGAGAGAAAAAAAGTGGAAATTTATATAAAAAATGTTAATGGACATTGTAAAGAAATTCCTGTAAAGAAAATAGTTATAAAAAGTTGGCAGTGCAAATTTGCAGTAATGTAAAGGAAATTTGTGCAAAGAAAAACTACAAAGTGAAGGGTGTTACAAATAAAACCTAATTTGGATTACCAGATCATTGCCTGTAAAAAAAAGGTAATAATGTTAAGAAATTTATATGCGACAATTTTATATTGGTGGCTAATAGTGAAAAGGGTTTAAGAGTCAAATTTAGAAAATTCGAAAAAATTACTAGAGGATATATAATAAAAAAAAATAATTAACTTATTTAGACAATTATTGCAAATAACATGATTGTTGTTCCCACGTAAAATTGATTACCATAGTTTGAGAGATATTTGGACTAAGCACTTGTGCTATTCGAAGCCTATAAGAAGAAATAACCTATATAATTGTGGGTCTTTTGAAAGTGTTTTATTTGTAACTCTTTCTTAGCGGTGGAATATAAATTAATGCTTTCCATTGATTTGGAATTTATTTCAAGCTTAAGACCAGTGTTTTTGAAAGAAGTTTATAGCAGAATGATATTCTCATAATGCCAGGCAGTCTGTACAGCTGTTTCGGATTCAGCCACGAATCCTCATCAGGAGACTTTGGTGTAATGATTGCAAAATGTATATCAAGTCTTATGCACCAGGATCTCACAACAAAATCAGAATTCTTTCTTGTGTACGTAAACTGCTTTCCTGCTTTCACTCTTGGTGAGTGAATGCTGCGTAAAGAAAAATTTATGTTTTTTAGAAAACATAGTTCATTAAAATTTACTGATTTTCTTAAATAAAATTTAATTTGTAATATATTACTATGAGTTAAAAACGAGGTGAAATAAAGAGGGTTACATATGTGGTAAACTTTAGTTGTCTTGAAGTTATGGACTTGCAGGATAGATAGATTTTAAAGGCATAGATAGATACGGAAAATCAAGTAGATAACACTAAATCGGTAACGGTGTGCTATTTTCTATAAGACACAACGTCTTTTTTACTTATAATACTTTGCCCAACCCGGGTAATGGTGCCTGTAACTAGGCACCATAATAGGAAAGTCCAGATAAGTACAAGGGGTTTGATCTTTGGTACATTTGATCAATGCATAATATTGCACTAAGATTTGGTATGAATTTAAAATCTGATCTCGACAAAGGACTTTCCAAGTATTTCAACATTCCATTTCTCCCATTTACACAACATCAGTTAGCCGACTGTTAGTAAAACTGTTATGGGGCCGTTCATATTTTACGTAAGAAGTTTAGGTGGAGGGGGTCGACAATTCCTTAGTTTTCTTTATATGGGAGAGGAGGGTCCTTTATAATCGTACGTAAGTTATTGTTGTAATTTTCAGTCTTTTTGTTAAATTTTTTTCAAATGACAAAAATTTTAAAGTTGCTCGAAGAATTACACACTGTTACAGTCATTTAGAACTTGGGGAGTGACTCAGTTCATAATGTAGGTCGGGTCGAGTACAACATGAATCTGTAAACCAAAGTTTCCTAACACTCTCAAAATCTTGACTTACGGTTCACAACCCGTTTTTTTGGGTCATTCCTCACTTATAAGCTAATAACTCCGTCAGCTCTGAACCAATTTTGGATTTGGTAAGAAGAAGCTTAGACCTTTCCAACGATAAATATCTATTATAAATAAATAACTTGCCAATAACTTGCAAATTTTTGTATATGTTGGGCAACGGCCCTATACTGCTGTAAAAAGGCTAATCGGACTTAATTGGGTAATTAGCCCCAAAAATGTAAACTGGTTATATGACCATCTTAAACCCATCTTATTCTACGTATCGGCATTTTGGTTGTCGGCGCTAGACTAAAATTCGAACGCGTTATGAAGGGAGATAGCGAGGAGACATTCGACGTTTACCCTCTCCTTTGGGTTCCAGGACATTGGAAGATATTGGTAACTAAAGAGTCGATACATTGGCAAGGGCCGCCGCCACCACCGTGAACTCGGGCAAAGTTTATTTGATGTTCCTCTCATAAAGGGGGAAACAGCTAATTGCGAGGAAACTGAACCTTATTGCTAAGAAGAGATGGGTGAGAGAACCCATCTGTACGACGACCAAACAATTTTGGCCTACAATGCAGAAACACAGCACAGGATTTGTGCTGAACATGCCTAGAGTCCATCTGAGATGGGAAAACCATAGCAGCAATAACCGGTTATTGGTCGGTTGGTAAACACACTAAGAGGTTGAAACTTCCCAACAGCGATTGATACAATGGTGAGAAAGGAGAGGAGACCACGGAGCATTTTCTATGTCACTGCCCTGCTTTTAGTGACCTGAGATATGAAAAGCTTGATCATCGGACACTTATGGACAATATATGTCTATCAGCAGGCGATTTGCGGAACGTTATCAACGTTCCTTCATCAGAGCAACGAAATGGCATGAGAGCGATGTTGACCGAACATAATAGGAATATTTGATTATCCTTACCTAACCTAAAAGTGTGTTATTATACCTTTACCAGTTCATGATTGGATCACTGCAGAACTCTACAAACCCATACCTTCTGTTTATACAGTTATTCATATCGAGAAGAATGCAATGGGACGTCAAGATGGAGTCTCCTGGGTATAGTACCTCTCAGTTTTCCCTTTACATGTTTGTTTCTTCCTCATGATTAATTCAAAATTCATTTGTACAGGAATGGAAAAACTATTAATATTGAATTGGAAATGAATAGTCTCATACGGTGGACCAACATATATTTCAATCTGTTCAGGGAAACATTCGTCGTCGACGGCCCAAAACCACCCACTATTCAGACTTCAATCACTTAATAGATTTGGAGCAATTCAAAGAAATGTCTAAGACTGACTAAGGGCCAAATCAAAACTGTCGTCATATTCTCTGTGGATGGAGGTCGTGATGAGAATCCTAATACTAATCCTGTCCAATAGAATCAAATATTTTAAAGAGCATAATTTGAATGCACTTTATGTTATGAAAAATGCACCCGGGTATGGTGGCTCATAGTCTTCCCCTTTCATATGTGATACTTCTTCATGATTCATTCAAAAATCATTTGCGCAGAAATGGAAAAATCGATTGATTCTGAATTGGAAATGAAAAGTATTGAAAAAGCTTAAGTACTATTGGCTGACTTATGTTCTTCTCTTATTATTGATGGTAAGGCTGTGATCGTAATGTACAGTGCACTTCTCCAAAATGAGCTGGATCAGCACTTTGAACCAACAAAGTTTGTGCGTTCTAAATGGTATACACGTTTAAGAACCACAATATTTTCCACAAATCTTTAAAAATACTCTAATTCCGAATGCTGTCCGGTCCAGCCCGGAGTAATCTTCTAAACATTCTGCCTACTGATATCTGTGGTGAATTTTTTGCATTGAAGAAGGCAGTGAATTCCCACAAGAAAGCGAATTCGAAGAGTCAAGAAAGTCTTCTCACAACGTAGCCAAGAACTCATGTGTATCATCGAAGAATAGACTCAACACAGCCGTAAAAATATGAAATAATATGATGTCAGCTATATTTAGGAGCAATCAGTGATGATTCTCTCGCTTATGTTCCGTCTTACATTGACACAGGAGTGTCATATGCCGTTTAATCGGTGCGCTTTTGCTTACAAAGTAAGGGAAGATGTCAGTCAGTATGTGCCATTTCGGTTGCAATTACATTATAAGCGGAGTTTTATGCGAGCTTGATAAGACGCTTGATTACAAAGTAAGTGACGATGTCAATAGGTGTCAATGCAATAACATTGTAATCGGAGTTATAATGAGTAGACCACATTTTTTTCATTACACACGCATGACATTCTAAGTACTTAGATCCTCGGATACAATCTCATACTGATGTCATGGATTCTGTTTCTTACTCCCTATGTCCCATCGGTGGTAGCATATTCCAGCGGTATATGAAACGAAGTATCTATTTAGTATTCCATGACATCGGTATGATGTTGTAAGTGAGCGTTGTAAGTACACAAGTTACGCGTGTGTAGTGTAAAAATATCGTCCACTTATTATAACTCCGATTGAAATGGCACCTACTGAAACCGTCACTTACTTTGTAATCAAACGTGTTATCAAGCTCGCTAAAATGTATGCCTTTAACGTAATTGCAACTGAAATGGCACTTACATACATCTACACTTACACATAAATTGGTGCCGCCTTCGTACCCAGCTATTTTTGAAGTATATACCGAGACTAAAAAAATCCCCAAAGGATTTGGCCCCATTACATCGAAACATTTTTTTATGGATACTCCAATATTTTCACCCCAATACGATTTTTTTACCATTTTTAGGGAGTCCATATTTCATTAACTGTTCAGAATTTTTTCTTGTCGTCTTCGGCAAAGTTGTAAATCTAAACCACAGCAAAAAAAGTCTCATATAGACTGACTCAAAAAAATTGCATCTAGTGCATAAAAATTGCAAAAATATGGGAAAATAGGTTATTTTTTCATGATATTTTCAGTATAAAATTATGATTATAATATGTAATATTCCACACAAATCATACGCCACGGAGTACAACGAAATAAATTTTCTGTGGAAAACATCATGAAAAAATATTCTTTTTTCCCATATTTTTGCAATTTTTATGCACTGGATGCAATTTTTTTGGGTCAGTCTATTTGACACTTTTTTTGCTCTGGTTTAGATCTACAACTTTGCCGAAGACGAAAGAAAAATTTTCGAACGGTTAATGAAATATGGACTCCGTAAAAAATATAAAAAAAATCGTGTTGGGGTGAAAATATTGGAGTATCCATAAAAAAATGTTTCGATGTAATGGGGCCAAATCCTTTGGGGATTTTTTTAGTCTCGGTATATACTTCAAAAATATCTGGGTACGAAGGCGGCACCAGACGATGACCTTTAAAATGTTGCACTGTGTTGTAAGCGAGAGCGCACCGATTAAACGGCCTATGATGCTCCTATGCTAAATTTAAGGCGGAATATAAGCCAGAGAATCATCACTGATTGCTGCTAAATATAGCTGACATTAGCAATTAAAAAAATGGGTATTTTTACCGCTGGGAACTTCTGTTACTTACTCCCTATGTCCCATAGGTGGTAGCATATGCCATTTCGGTGGCCTTACATTGTGCCTTCCCACATTTGCTAGGGAAGTTCAGTGGCATGACCCCGGTAACACGTGATCTTTTGGATGTTTTGAGCTGTTTGGGAACCTTCAAGCAGAGAGATTCTGTTTATTTTCAGAAATCTCAAGATCAGAAAACTCCCATTACTAATGGTATTATCTCTACATCGGAGTTGACTTGTTTTTCCTATCCGTATAATATCATAATTGCCCCTCTTCTAAACCTCAAAATTAATTATCTTATTGAACTACAACTATCAATGTTTTGAATATCCAAACAATTCATCTATCATCGAACTGAACTTTAGTTTACTTTATGCCGACTACATAAAAATGCCAAAAGATCATAAACGTAACGAAAATTTACAACTGTATATGTTGTAAAGTTTGTAATTTATAAGATTTTTGAACTTTAACGCTAAAACGAAAAAAAAAACACAAAACACAAACTACCTCATGTTCGCCTGATGGCCTTCATTTCAACAAAGGTTATCAACGGCGGCGGCCATGTGTGAGTGATGCGGTTTTTGGTGAAAAAATTTACGATCACTTAAAGCACTCACTGCTCACTCACGCAGGAACTCAGGGCAGAGATCGTAAGGAGTCGTTCGCTGCTATCTACCCACCCAAAAGTCATAAAATAACTAAAGAGGCAACACAGATATTCTTGTAGTATCTGCTCCGCCACCTTTAAAATAAAACGGAAATGTAAATACCGCAGCACCAACAAATTCGTCTAGAAATTGAATTCAAAATCGAAACACTGTCAGCCACAAACAACAACACCGACCGACACCAATGTTCAAAACAAATATTCAAACAAATAAATGCGTATGCAAAAGGTAAATATTTGTATAGAAATTGGGATTTGTTTTCGTATTTTTTTTGTTATTTTGATTTTCAAAAATTTTCGTATAATAAAATTTCAGTAGAGAATTGTTAATGTTGATGGAGATTAAGATGTTACCCAGGAAAATTTTTCAGAACTTGTTGCGAATGGTATTGATACTAGAATCGTTTCTTTTTTAATCGACATTCTATTCTGTTTCTGGTTCTATATAACCGATTATGTACAACATGTTGCACCACAGATTCCGTAGAACAGAAAATGAATATTCGTATTCGAAATAAGTATTTTTGAGAGGGTATTTATCAAGAAAAACTCAAAAATCTGAGTTAAAATATATTTCGAACTAGCACCCAATTGAAAATCAATGAAATTTCAAAAAACAGCATATCTAATTCAGTTATGTAGCAATTCATTTCATAACAGGTTCCATGAGAACATGTTGGTTTTGGGACAATTTCAAACAAAAATAATATATTGTGCAACCGAAAGTGAAACTTGTTACTTATCAGTAAAAGCTGTTCTGTAATTGTTTCTTTGCAACAAAATATTTTGCTGGGTAGACTCTTGCTGACTTTTTCACTTGTTTAAAGGAAATTGCTAGAATAAAAATTTAAATTTTCATATGTTAAGTTTTCTTATTGTGTGGTTGCGTTGTTGCTGTTGTTTCACTACAGGCTAAGTGCTAATGAATATTCTCTTGTTTATCTAACGGACAATATTGGAATTGTTGATTTTGTTGCCTAAGGTGAAATTGTGGAGGACCATATGTTGGGAACGACAGTCGAATAACATAAGAAAATTAAAGAGGGGAAAATAGGGTATTCAAGTAATATTCCAAAGATAGTTTACTTAAGAAATTTCATTGATCTTCGTTGATATCTAACCCTTTTCAGATTAACATAATTTTATATGTTATATTATATTTTTTCTCTTCTTTAATGGTAGCAACAACAGCAATTTAACTATCAGTAGCCGCACGTAGAAAAATATTCCAAGCGTTTCGGTCTTTTGCGCTCCGTAGGTAGTTAGTCATACCAAGTTTAGATAACAGCTCTTTCCCCGGGTCCATCCATTTAAATTTTTGTCGTTTATTGCCCAAGATTATTCGAGCCGAAGCATTTTCGTCCATTCGTAAAACGAGTTTAAGCCAGCGCATTTGGTTTATTTGAAGGCATTTGACAACGTAGATATCGTTGTACAGCTCATACAGCTCCTGATTTATTTGACGACGATGATGGGTCCAAATATTTTGCAAAGTATTTTTCTCTTGAACACTCCCAGAATAGATTGATCCTGCGCATATTAGCAGTGGTTTGCGATCAATACTCTTGATGTCTCTTGATTTCCAGGCTGACATTATTATTTATGTTTTGTCCTCATTTATCAGCAGACTCACTTCCGCCGACTGCTACTCAATGCTCGAAAAGGCCGCAGTAACATCCCGCAGTCCATATATATTGACATATGAGATGTTAAAAGTTTACTGCAGCCTTCCACATGACCATCTCCATAACGATATTAAATAGAACGCATGGCAGACTAAATGTTAAAATCCTCGCCTGGTAAAAAATTACTCTATTAGATTTTTGCCTTTTTCATTGAAGACTTCATGTCAGTTAGTGTCATTGTCGTATCAGCTTCGAATGGATACCAAACTTAGCCATGGCATTCAATAATTTCGGTTGTTTAGCGCTGTCGAATGCAGCTTTGTTGTCAATAAACAGATGGTAGGTGTCGATATGGATTTATTGAGTCCTCTTCAGGATTTGTCGTAGTGTGAATATCCTGTAGGTCGTGGATTTTCGATGTCTAAATCCATACTGACAAGTTCCAATCAGGCACGCTAGGATGGGCTTTAGTTTTTCACATAACACACTAGATAGGACCTTGTAAGCGATGGATAAAAGACTGATCCCGCGATAGTTGGTGCACACACTTGCATCGCCATTCTTATGCACAGGACATAGAACACACAGATACCAATCATCGGTCATATATTCAAGCTCATCGTAGTCGCCTTTAAAATGTTTAAGCGGTGCAATTGCCGTGCAGATCTAGTTTTGGCTCGGTGGTGGACAATTTACGCCGCCCTCGATGATTGGAGTGATTTTGTCACTTATGCTGCCTTCGGTAACGGGTAGAGAACAAAAGTTTTTCCTCCATATTTGCAGCACACTCTGAGTGTCCGTGACAGGATTTCCGTCTCTGTCCTTACTGGTGGGAATTCCTGTGCCAAAACCTTTGCTTTTTAACTTTTGATAGAAAATTTTGGGCATCAGCTCTATCCCTGTAATTTTCGATATCCCGGATGTCACTTTTGTTTCATAGACGCTTTTTCCGCGAAGAGGCGTTTCATCCTTGCCATTGGCTGCAGTTTTGCCCTGCATGCAGCATTCTTTTCTTCAGACATTTCGCTACATTCCTCATTGTACCAGGGCTTGTCTGAGCATGATGGTTAGAACACGCGACTACCATGCGGAAGATCCCAGGGTCAACTTCTGTCTCCCGTAATTTGAAAAAAAAATGTCTTTCATTGCCGGCCCCCTCGATGTTGTCGTCAGCAACTTCGCAGTATATGTGCCGAGTCAATCGAAATATCTAGAAAAAGCTCAAACAGTGACGTTCGTATACGTCGATAAACAAGTAGGTGCCGTTAGTTGTGAATCTTAAAATAGAAAGCGTGTTAATTCACAACAACGCGAGAAGCTATCCCATACCTCACTCATGGGGTGTAAAGGGATATTAAGTATGTATTAAAATAAATCGGTTTCCACTCACTACCTTGTTCCTTGCCGATGCGAAGCTAACCAGTTTCGTTATCGTGTTGCTGTGCAGACTGAATTTTCTGTCGGCCGAACCAAGAGCATCTTTCCTTTCTATTTTAGCAATAAAACTTTTAGAAACTATTAAAGCTGGATCATAAGATCAGTTAAGATTTACTTAAGTTAGTATTCCCACTAGCCATCCAGCCGGTCAGCCAGCCAGACAGACGAACATGGCTCAATTATCTTAAAAAGCCCTGAAGCGAATTTGCTCATAAAATATTTGCGGCCTAACACGTCTCAAATGATTATACCATCATCCCTAAAGGTGATTGTATAAAAAAGATACGTATTTAGAACTATGGGTACAATTTCAGTCATTTGTACCAGAAGAGGTCAGCCGATATAGTCCATAATCATGCCTTCATGATAAAATGATACCTATGTATGTAAAACTATGAGGGTCAATTCGGTACTTTGTATGGGAGGTACCAGAAGAGATAAGACCAATTACTAAAGCATGAATTTGTTTAACAGACAAATGCCAATTGGCTCTCTCTCCTTTCCCACACCTGTCCTCGTGTTTTCCTTGCAAATATCTACCAACTATTGTATGAGTTTTCCCTTAGAGTAGAAAGTTTCCAATAGCCTTTGTCTTTGTCTTTCATGTAACCACAACCGACCCCTGCTGTCTGGCTGCAGCTATTGTTGTTAACATTACTAGTCTCAATCATAAAATTAATCTTAATTTAATACTCTTCTCTACTTCACAGGTACTCAACCTCGATGACAACGCCACGGCGCCTAAACAAAATCTTACAACTCGCAATTTAAACTCATCATTGGCAAACAATAGAAGTGGCAAGTAAGTGCGATATTTTGACACGAAATGTTGAAGACAAAGCGCCACTTGAAATTCCACAGAAATTGAGCGCAACATCATTGTCAGCTTCACACACAGCGTCATCCTCATCTTAAACAACGGAGCTAGCGAGAGAGAGAGAGCAACGTCTCTCAGCATGTACGAAACGATTGAAAGCATAAAATGCGACGACATTGACAAAGGCTATAATAAAGAACCTCAAAGATACACAGAACAGTGATAAGCCCTAACAAGTTGCGGGGCACACAGTGACGTCACGAAAGATTCATCATCTTGAACACATACATACATATAAAGCAAAACAAAAAAAAACAAGAGCGGCCTAAAAATTCTTGGAGTACAACAGTCTTACTCATATCATCTCCAGTGTCCCTACTGAGCTCAAAATAAATTACTCTTTGGCAAATTGCTTTAGTTTAAAGCGAACTGACATATCTTACTTTCCAGCTCAGCTTTGCTTTGCTGCCGATTGCCAACATGCATAGTCTCAGACCCACTAGTGTTTGTGACACAACACCGCTGCAGCGTTTAGAAAGTCAGAGCAGCTGCAGTGAACCTTCTTCGCCGACATTGAATGCTGCTGGATCTTCGGTGGTCTCAGCGGGTCTATGTGCGGCCGCTGTGGGTGTTGCAGCAACAAAACACGCCGCCACCGCCACCGCCTCCTCAGTGGTTGCTGTGGCAACATCCAACAACGTCGTCCCCAACGGTAGCTGTTTAGTTGTGGGTGGTGTAAATGGTCTCGTTGCCACCGGAGGCAGTGGCATGTCAACAACGGCATCGACAACAACTACAGCGAGTACGGCAAGCACGACACTGTCATCGTTAAACGGTCATAGTGGCACACACAACAACAACAACAATAACGAGAAATCGGAGAAGAGTTTGAATATATTTATCAATTCGGGCATAGGCGGTCCAAACGGTCTTGGGGTTGCAGGTGCAGGTGGTGGCGGTGGTGCACAAAAGCTTAGAATGGAATTGTATGGAACGCGTAAGATCTGTTGCCGTATACTGGTGGACTTTGCAATATTAGCATGTGGTAAGTAACGAATTGGAAAGAAACAATAGTTTAAGAGCAAAAAAAAAAAATTATATTAAACAACAAAAAAAAAAATTATAACAAAGTAATATTATTACGAGGAACGGGTGATAATAGAGGTTAATTTAGAGAGTATGCTTAAAAAAGTGCTATGGATGTAGTGAAATTTCAAAAAAATTGTGAGTGTGATAATTAAGGCTAATTTAGTATATAAAAAGTACAGTGAATGGAGAGAAAGTTCAAGAAATCTTGTCTTCAATTGGTTTCACACTGCAACAGCCAATCTGGGGGGTGAGACATGCCAAGTGAGGATGAAAGTACCAGTTCATTATAGTAAAACCGCCAAAGGTTTTGGCATTATCAGGCATTTGAAATCATTCGTTTTGTCAAGTTGGTTGCATTAATAACACAGTACAACATTTGTCAGCTCATTGATTTGGGACTCAATTCTGAGAACTGCACGTGAAAGTAGCCCCAAAAAGAAGAAGTTCTGCAAAATTCGTTTTGTCAAGTTACATACAATAATAATTTAATATCGATTTGAAGTTAGTAAGCATCGTACAGGGGAATTTGTCACGATTTAGTGATGTGAAGAATAAAACACGTGCACGTCGCTCAAGAAAAACGGAGAATATTGCTGCTGTAGCCCAAAGTGTTGAAGAAACCCCAGGATTGTTCATTCCTCGTCGTTTTTTGGAATTGGTCATTCCACAAACGTCATTACACCGTATTATGGATAAAGACTTGGGTCTTAAGGCTTATACAGTTCAGTAAACCCAAGAACTCAAGCCGGCCGATCATCAACGACGTCGTGTTTTTGCTGATTGGGTCCTTGAAATGCATGAAAATGATCCGCAATTCCAACGAATAATCAGCGTGACTGATGAGGCCCATTTTTACCTCGGTGGCTACGTCAACAAGCTAAATTGTCGCATTTGGGGCTTAGAAAACCCAAAAGTTATTGTTATGAAGCCTCTTCATCCTCAACGTGCGACTGTTTGCTGCGGTTTATGGTCCGGCGGGGTCAAAATGAGGTAGGATCAACAGTTACGGTGAATGGATTGCGATATCGAGAGACGATTAATGATTTTTTATGGTCGGATTTGGAAGGTATTGGTCTGGACAACGTTTACTTTCAAGAAGACGGCGCTACGTGCCACACAAGCAATGAAACCATTGATCTTTTATGGGAAAGTTACCGGACTGTATCTCTCGAAGAGGCCAATTGGCCACCGAGATCTTGTGATTTATCACCTTGCGACTTTTTCCTTTGGGGCCACGTGTAAGATAAGGTCTACGCCAACAGCACAGTGTCAAGACCTCAAAGATAAAATTCGTAAGGCTATTGAAGACATAGGGCAGTCACTTTTCGATTTGGTTATGGAAGAATTCATGAAAAGGATATAGTCCTGTAAGCGTGCTCATGATGGCCATTTGGCTGATGTTGTTTTTCGTTATTAACGGCATACTTTCCTTTTTATTATGAAAAAAAAACATCCCATCATTTATCTAAAAAAATTGCACTTTTCTTTGAATACCAAAATAACACCTCTTATTGGAAAATCCTTTAGAGGTTTTCTCATCTGCGATAAGTAGAAAACTGGTCATTGCTGATGATATTGAATGACGACCGCAAGTACTGTACTGTACATATGTAGCGAGTTTGCATATGGTGCTACCTACATATTTGTACATTTGTGTACAACGTATGAGCAATATTAATTTTATACGGATTTTATATATCTCATACGCACATCGTTTCAATATTATAGATTTATGGTTTAATAACACAGACATTTTGGAGGAGTGAAGAATTCCAAGTCAGTATGAAGGTAAAAAGCCAATTTTGTTAAACCCCCAAAGGGTTCGGCTTTCTCTACAATTCTACCTAAGAATGGAATGAGAAATCATCAGTTGTTCTTAAGTTATAACTGAAAAACTAAGCGAACATACATCAAGATAAGCTAAAAATAGAAAAGGTCATAAAAAAGTTTGACCTGAGAACGCCAAACCCTTGGGGGTCTTTTGCTACATATACTAACGAAGTATCTTCATCTTGACTTGGGATTTCTTACCCCCCAGACAACGACGTCGAAAATGTTCCACAGTGTTATAGTGTTTGGCAAGACGAAATGCAGTAGATTCAGTGGAATGTTGTAACGAAAGTTAAAAATTGTGATTTTCTGAACATTTTTTTTGTTACATATTAAAATAATTAAAGTTTTTACAAAATTTTTCATAGTTTGAACCAACACACAGTGGCGACAGTTAAGTTTTTTTGTTGCAAAAAATTATAACATTTGAACCAAATTCGATAATCAAAAAAGAGATAGAAATTTATCTTGTACTGGCTTAAGGACTTGTGACTTTTATGTTAAATGTTAATAATGTCATTTTCCTTCAAAGTTTTCCATAAATTAATATACCCCCCCCCCCCACAAACTTCGAACATCAATAAAAAACCCGTATACAACAATACCCACTAGATTGTAAACATACACTCATCACAACTCTATGAATCATTTGGCACTCAACGATGTTCGCATTCACTCGAATGATTCCAATACCATATTCTTTATGAGCCATTTAAAAAAATGATTTATTTTGATTTGATTAAATTTTATTTATTAATTTTTTTTTCTACATTAAAGCAAAACGCCTTCGCATCACTACTCTCTTAGTAAAATTCTAAACATTTGATGATTTTTTTTTATTCTTCAGCAAATTTTTTCTATCTCTTTAAGTTTTACTTTCATTAGCCGCTTGAGAAGAAAGTTACGCAAAAAAAACAGCAAACTGCCAACTTTCAATTCATAAACATCGGCTTGACGTTATCATTTGCGTTTTATGTTGTTTGTTTTTTTTTCTTATATACTCAATTGAACTTTTTGCACTTTGTTCGTGATCTTTATAATATTATTAATAATAAATGAAAAACAAAACTGTATATGGCCGTGTTCGCAGTCTTTCACATTACATTTGTACACACTAATTTGAAAAAATTGGTTTGGAATAAGTTAAATGCTAATGTTTTATGCATGGGAATTATAAAGCTTAACAGTGTGCACATTTTCTTCAAAGAAATTTTTTATCTAGGTCCTATGGTTTTCATGGTATAAGCAGTTAAAGTCGGTCTTTCACATTACAAATTTTGGAAGTCACTTTTGAGGTAGACAGATACTTCCTAAATGTTCTGCTCTTATAGACAACGGGTTGTCCCCATACTTTTGGAGGTAAAAGTTGAATAATGAAGAAAAGAAATTGCATTTCAACGGTTTAAATATGTTGCTTAGAAACCTCAGTAGGACTTAAAATATCAAGTCTTTCACATTACATCGAAAGTCTTTCACATTACATCGTACAAATTTTTGCATTTAAAAACGATTTTTAATGCTTATAAATGCTTCTTAAAGACATTTTTTACAACCATAGACCAATATTAGGTATTGGGGCTAAGGGATCGTAATAAATATCATGGTTTGGGAGGTGGGGGTAGAGCAATTTGTGACAGGTGGGGCATCAGCTTTTTATGGCAAAAAAAAGAAAGGTGTCAAAAAATTCGAAAACAGCATGACAATTATTAAGGGCGGGCCCACACCTGGCCGTGTTCGCGAAAAATTGTTGGTGTGTATGCAATAAGAAGAGTCTAAAAAATTTGGCACCAATGTTTTTTTGGTCGAAAATTGCAACCCTAGCATGTTTTTTCTAGTAAGCTTTAAATTTTTATGTCACCATTGTTCCGCATGCCAAATAAAACTATAACATTCTTTTGAAAAAGGTAATATTTGCGGAATTATTAAAAAAATGAAAAAACAAAGTTAATCAAACTCTATTTTTATTTTGTTTCTCTTTTGATTTTTAATTTATTTTTTAAGGTTGATTATATTCTTCTTTGGAAGTTGAAAAAATGCGGATATTGCCGGACTCTTGCTGTATTTGATGGGCCGACGCAATATCTCCAATATTTTTTGTGTTCAAAAAAAACTCGGCAACATTTAATTTATTGTTTATTTCACAAAAGTTTTCATCAGTGACTTCTTCGACAGAAATGGCTGAAGATATAAGGTTGAATGCATTTACGTAGTCTTTGCGACGTCATTCTACAAGAGTCTCACGATCCTTTCTTGGCATTTCACTTTCTTTCAGTTTACGGTTTTCTCTCAATTTACGCATAGCTTCTGCCCTCTTTCTCTTGTGTTCTTCGTACCATTCTTTTTTAGCTTTTCGATAAAATTTGTATTTTTTTCTGCACTCGTGAGTGGATCCTACCAAAAAAAAAATTTTATTATTTTTTTTTTCAATTGGTCTTTCACATTACACATATTTAATGGCAATTAAATCTGTCAAACCAGCATTAATCTTCAAAAACACCACCCATTCCAGATATTAGGAACTCCTGCTCAGAAAAAGTTTTGTTTTCATAACAAAACACCAGCGTGCAACCACCGTTATTAAACTTTTTCAATATTAGTCTTTCACATTACACCGAAATTGCGCAGTTTTCATTGCCATCAAATGTGCATTTACAAATTTTTTTAAATTTTTTTTTTGTTTTCAGAACTAAAACAATTCTTTATCTATATATTGCAAAAGAAAACAATGCAATTTTCTGAGCAAAATAGGTCGTTTTTACCTTTTTCTGTGAGCTATACATTTTGTTTGATATCTCAGTTTAAAGCTTACTAGAAAAAAACATGCTGGGGTTACCACGGTTTTGCAATTTTAACCAAAAACAGATTTTGCCAGATTTATTAGACACTTCTTATTTCATAAAAACAAAAATTTTTTGTAAAAGCCACAAAAATGTTTTTCCCCTCTGGTTGACATTTTCGTGAACACGGCCATATGAGGCCTACTTCACATTCACACACATTTCGGTACAATGTTAAGATGTGATGGGTGGATGAGTAGTAGTTATTCACATGCGAAATATGTGTCTCGGAAGCTGTGGAGTCTGTAAGACGGAGGTTGACAAATGTAGAACAGAGAAATATCATTGGTTGGAGGAAATTGAAGAGTTGATCGTTATGTGTAATTTTATTAAGCTTGCAAGATCGTACAACTATTTCCCGTGCCCCAGCGAGGTCAAAGGTCAGGTTCTTAGTAAATCCTATGTTTTTACTAATGTTCGATTAAGAAATTGTATTTTTGAACGTAAATATATAATAGTCAAATATTGACGTGTATGGGCGGCACCTGAACCCTTTTTTTGCCAACTTGGTTTCAATTAGCCTGGTTATATATCTACTATACTGTGAAATTTTCAGGACGATCAAACTATTATTATGGCTGTTAATGACTGTAATTCTTACTACACTAACAATACATACCAAATATCAGCTTTATACCTCTTATAATTCATGAGATACATCCTTTTTAAAGATTTGAATATTATACCAATCCCACTGATCCGATCACGCCCATTTTATATTGGATCAAGAACTTTGCCGACATATGCATCCACCTAAATTTTCAAGAAGATTGGAGAAACAGTCCATCATATATTGTAGTATCAAAAATAGGGTTCAATAGACGGGCCAAGCTCACTTGATATATCAAACATGAAAGTACCATATTTTTACCACCGACATCTCGGCTGCATTTTGTGAAAATGTCACGTAAATAGATTTGCCCATTGACCTCTTTGATGCACTGCTTCAAGTTATACGATTTTGTTCAAATTTTGACCATAGCCATAGACACAATATTCCGCTCGGGCATTACCGAAAATCCAAAGTTAAATTTTCGCTGCCACCCTAATGTATAGTCTATAGTTCGTGCGTGCTCATGGTTAAGTGTAAAATCGTTTTTATCAATGTCTTGTTGAATAATTTTTCCCTAAAGATGATCGACGAAGTCACTCGAAATGTCAGAACAAAAAAATAACAACAAAAGTTTTTATACCCTCACAACAGTGGACCAATTTTTTTCTTGACCAAGCGGTTATCAGAATCATAATCTACAATGAATTTCAAGAAAATTTGCCCAAGTAACCATGGGTCTAAGATCAAAATCGAGCCCTCGTCTTATTACGAGAAACTTTTGGTATTTTACTTAAGGGTTGCAATAGTGTTGTATGGAGATCTGTACAAACAAGATTTGGATGCGGCTCAAGCCCTAATTTTGGGTGGTTGGGACAAAAAAAAAAACTTAAAACTTACTTAAACTTAATTTCCCTTTGCACCCCATGAATGAGGTATGGGATAGCTTCTCGCGTTGTTGTGAATTAACACGCTTTCTATTTTTGGATTCACAACTAACGGCACCTACTTATTTATCGACGAATGCGAACGTCACTGTTTTGAGAAGCTCTTACTAGACACGACGATTGAATCGACGCTTAATACTGCGAAGTTGCTGTCAAACAACATTCGAGGGGAGCCGACAATGAAAGAAAATTTTATTTATTTTTTTTTTTTTTTTTAAGATGACTGGAGCCA